>CM035227.1:93108988-93494647 GCA_020226215.1 Sindora glabra | reverse complement strand
AGTTTGTCAAAAAAATTAGTAGTAAACTTAAGCATCAAACCAATATAATGGAAGAAGCATAATTTTGAACCTAAATGAAATGAGGTGATTAAGAAAGAAGTTGCAAAATTGCTAGATGTTAGATTTATCCAAGAAGTTAAACACGCTAGGTGGCTAGCAAATATTTTTCTAGTAAAAAAAGAGAATGGAGAGTGAAGGATATGTATAAACTTCACTAACTTAAAAAAGGCTTACCTAAAAGATACTTACCTATAACCTAACATTGATTAGTTAATGGATAATGCATTAGGATTTAGGAGACATAATTTCAAAGATGCATTTTTTGGACACAATAGTTAAAAATGAATCCAAAAAATGAAGATAAAATGACTTTGATTATAAATAATGGAATATTTTATTATAAAGTGATGCCATTTGGATAAACAAATGTTAAGGTAGCATATTAATGCCAAATGAATAAAGTTTTTGTGAAGTAGATCAAATGAAATGTAGAGCATATTAGTTGAGTCTAAAAATGAAGTAGAACATTAGGAAAACCTAAAAAAGGCTTATAAGGTGCTCAAACAAATTGCCATGAGATTAAACCTTACAAAATGCACTTTTAGAGAAGCTAATCCATCAAAATGTGAGTTTATAATCAACATGGTAAGTCCAAAGAAAATAAGAGAGGTCCTAATGTTGAATGGATACCTTACAGTGCTTGCATGTTTCATGTCCAGGACAAGGGAAAACTTTTACCTTGTTGTAAATTATTAACAAACATAATTTTTTTTCTTAGGATAACTATTGTGAAGAAGCATTTATTGAGCTTAAAAATTATCTAGCTTTACCACCTTGTGGCGTCAAAAAGAGGCTATAATTTTTATGGAAATAGTAGAAAAAGAAAAGTAGTATAAGCTCATACATTTCATTAGTAAAGTATAGTAAGATGTAAAAAAAATTGCATTAAAAAATAAAGAAGTTAGCTTTTCCCACCTAATAATAGTGTAAAACTCGAGGAAACATTTAAAATTTTTACTTATTTAAAATACTCAAAATAATTATTTTAAGAAATGAACTAAGTTAAATTGAATTTATTTATTTTTTAATGTGAAAAAAATAATATTTTAAATTCTTACTAAATAAGTATTATATTTTGTGCAATTAATTTAAAAAGTTTTAGGATATTTAGAAGTTAAGAGTGTGGAAATTTTATACATGTGTACTAGTTTCAATGGATGATTTTATTCATAAATCTATAAATTCACAATGATATTTTAGAAATTTGGAATGTGATGAATTATGATATGCATAAATACTAAAATTTGATGAATTGTTCCTTTAATACTTATAAAGTAAGAAAGAATTAAATTGGAATCTTAATTGAGGAACTTTTATAAAAGGAAAATAGATAACTAGGACTGACTTCAATTTAAAAATGAAAGGTTAAGAATTAAAGGAAAGTTAGGCTTATATGGTGTGAGAAGCACCAAATCAAAACTCGAAGCTCTTTTATGTTTTCCCATCTCTTTTTGTCTTTATTTCCTCAATCTTCTCTCTCTTCCTTCTCTTTTCTTTTTTCTCTCTCTTTAAGATGCCATTGTTATTACTGTTTTGAGCGAAACTGCTACCGGTGCTAATGGCCACTACTATATGTGGCACTGCCCTTTTGTGATGTCTATATAGTTGTGCACAATGGGAGCTATGGTTTTAGTATTATAGTAGTGCTAATAAGATGAGATCCTTTATTGCTTCTACTAGAATTCCAACGCCATTTTTGCCATTGTTGAGCTTTGACTTACTACCAAAAAAAGTGATAAGTTGTTCTATGCCACGAAGCTTTAATATCTTAAGGATTTGATGCTTGTTCTAGGAAACCTATTTTTGCATGTTTTGGGAAATACGATTATGACTTTGAAAAATAAATTTTTATGCTATGCAATGTTAAAATATTATGTTTGTGGTATTTCTAAGATGTTACATCTTAAGATTTTAGATGTTTTGAAATTGATCTAGAAAAAACCTATAAGTATTTTGATATATATATATGGTGAAGCATAGGAAAAATATGATTTTTACGCCACAAAATACTATAATAATATAATTAGAGTAAATATGGGATACTCTATCTTAATATTTTATAATAACTTGATGCTTAATACAAGAAACTCCATTTATGTGGGTTTTAAGATATTTAATGTTAGCTTTGAAAAAAAATTAAAAATAAAATAAGAGATTTACGCTATAGAGAGATGGAATAATGTGATTGAAGCCTTTTAGAGCATTACACTTTAATATTATGGAAGATTTGAACTCGATTAAAAAACCCCTACTTTATTATCTTATTTTGAGAACTTTATTGAATATTGATAAAATAAGAATTTTATAATCAAGAGTATTAAACTAGTATATTTAGAGTATAATTATATAATTAAAATCTAATATCTTAATGTTTAGATTTTGATTCGAAAAGTTTTTGATAAATGTGTTTTTCTTGTTCTTTATAAAAGGTTAAAAATATAAGGGAATAAGTGCATAACTTCATACATTGATGTAAATAAAGCTTCTTGAGAGCTTAGGATCCTAATAACTTGATCATTTTATACTTTGTTTTGGAAAACTCGTTATTTAAGAGAATTTTTTATTTTTAACAAAGGATTTAAAAATAAAAAAAGTGATAATCTAGGAAAATCAAATAATAGAAAATGATCTTTTTAAAGTTTCAAGTTCTAATATTTCTATTTGTATAGCTTCGAATTGAAAATCCCCAAATGATGGCATATTTTAATTATAAGTTAATATTAAGAAAATAAGAAAAGTGGATAATAAGGAATCCTATCATATTATGATTGGAATATGGATTTGTAACTTTTGGAAAGGAAATAAATAAAATCCTTATATTTATAATATTATTATTATAAATGGTGAAATAGGAGGATAGGAAAAGGATGAAAATGAACCACTTTGAGCTTTTGCAATGGATGTGCATTATCTAATGAGTATATATATATATATATATATATATATATATATATATATATATATATATATATATTATTCTAAATTAATATTTTATAAAGTGTTGTTTAAATATTATAATTTATGTTCCTATTAGTATTATAGGTTAAATATAAATGTATATATATACACATCCATGTGTGAGTTCTTAAAAGGCACAATGGTGTCATATAAACTATAATCAAATGGCATTCGTAATCATACATGAGTGATATGGAAGTGATATTAGTGGTATGATTATTTATTTGAATGAGTATTGATTAAACATGTTTAGAAACAAGGTGGTATTATTATTGACTATGGATTAATGATAATTAAGTTTACATAAATTGCTAAATGTTATGGTCATGTAAAGGACAAGGTGATGCTATTATATATGTTGTTATGTATTTTAATATTACCCAATAATGATGAAATAGTTGCCTTATATTGAAATTGCATTGAAATTATGATATATAGAGCTAAGTTCTAGTGTATGCAATATATTATGAATTATGCCATGAATGACATTGGAAATTGTGAAATGTGATAGGGGTAATGATATAAATACTAAATGGGAAATTTCTTGTAATAAGATGGGAAGGATATGAGGTTAACCTTGGAGGGATAAAGATGGAAAGCTTGTGTAGGGTATATGATTGATCGGGGAGGCAAAAGATGGATCCATATGTATTTATTTTAAATTGCTATGCATTGTGTGATGATTACCTAAAACAAATTGCGTGCAAAATTGTGATTATATTATATAAATCAAATGGTTGAAACTATTATGGATTTTAATATATATTAGATGATTTAAGTTGCGTATAGATGAAAAAAATATCCAAAGATTTGGTACTTGGAGCTGAAATCCAAAGGCTAAGTTTTGTGATGGTTTTCTATTTTACGACTTAGTTATTACTTACTTGTCTTAGTCATTAGGAGATAATAAAATATTAATAAATATATACTCACTGAGCTTACAAAATTCATTCCTTTCTTTTAACATTTCGAAGATTAAATTAAGGTTATGAAGTCATATAGCTCATGCGAGAGTCCAAGACATTCAAAGTAGAAATTGATAGTTAAGATCTAGTTGGAAACTCTTTTAGGATTAAATTTAAGGATTTAAGTTAGAGATTATGTTAATTTAACACTTAATTTGTTGAATTGTTTATGTATATATTTATTTTAAGGTTATGTAGTATCAGATATATTCTATGCTATTATTATATCTATGATAAACTAAGGTCTTATGATTTAAGGTATGTGACATTTAGGAAATGTCTTAAAATATGGGGAATTTTATTCATTTTTTTTCAAAAATTTAAAGTATGATTTGAGTTCCCACAAAAATAGTGAGATTGTTATTAGGTAAAATTAGAGAAATCAATGTTAAGGCTAATAAAAATTGGATATCTAGATTTATGCTAGTCACAATTAGGTTTAGATCATGACAAAGATGATATTAAAGCATGGTTTAGGTTCTATGGGTAAATAGGTCAAGAATCTTTAACTGTCAAATTTAAGAAAGCATATGGAGTTCATAATTGAGTGGCTAGCAATCATGAATGTGAGTATGGTGGAACATTTATTTCTAGATGTGCCTTAGGCTTCTATAAGTCAAAAGTTTAATATTTATGGTAATGCTCAATGACTATATGATTATGACTTTTTATTATCATGAATGACTACTATTGAGTATTGGAATGAGAAGTTATGAGGATATTATTGCCCTAACGATTGGTGTGATATGCTACTGGGCATATACAGAATATGATTTGTAATTATGACCATAAATTTTATAGGCCAGTCAAATGAAAAGTGAGTGTAAGTATAGTTTTATATGAAGCTAAGTTATGGGCTTATTTATGATTGAATTCTTGTTTGCAATCCTTGATTATGGATTGTTGACTATGACTTATTTTCATGGTAATTACTAGCATCACTTATTGATTATGTGTAAATTGTATTAGAATTATAATGAATAACCAATGCTGATATGAACAACATTCTTACTTGATTAGATAAGAGATGAGATATATATTTAAAGATTGCATGATGAACTTTAAATTATGTTTAGGGTGCTTGTTAGTTTTTGACTTACCTAGATATGTTTAGCACAAAAGTAAACATATTAGCTTAAGTCTAGTGAAAGTGATTTGTTGAATTTTTTAAGTATTGAAAGTTCATATGATTGTGTTTAAGTTAAATAGTATGTAAAATTAAAGAGTTGAGTTCAAAATCTCCATGACATAAAAAATCCTAGTGTCGAAATTGAGTGCACAATTAATTCTAGTAGTCCAGAAGTAAATCTGGAGTTAAGAAATCGATTAAGCAATCAATTCCATATGTACAAAAGAAAAGCTTAAGCTCAAAAATTGATTACACAATTAATTTCGATCATTTAGATTTGATAGCATTGCCTAAATCGATTCCAAAATCAATTCTCTCATACCTTGTTTTGTGTTTTAATGTTGTACTTAACTTAAATGATTCCTTAATATAAACTTTAATCATAATAGTAATGGATAGATATCTTGTTAAGATTCTTTTATGCTAATGTATGGCCTTTATGTCATGGATTATGTGGATAATGAAAATATCACTTAATTTCCCTATAAATGGAGACTAAACCTATTTCAAAAGTGTCGAAAAGATTATGTTCTCATTGTTATCATAAAATTATCATATTGAAATTGGTGACATAATTGATGCTATAAAACATTTATATTATTACTAGTTTAGCAAGAGGGAATGAATAAAAGGAGCTTTGGGCACTTAAATTAGAACTTGAGGATTATTTTTAGTAACTGCTAACAATATGATCCTATTCCAGTATGACACCTTAGGAATTTAAGAACGAATTCTTTTAAAGGAGGAAGTTTGTGATACTTGAGGTAAAATTTAGAATTTTTACTTATTTAAAAAACTTGAAATAATTATTTTAAGCAATAAACCTAGTTAAATTGTATTTATTATTTTTGATGCGAAGCAATAATATTTTAAATTCTTACTAAATAAGTATTATATTTTATATGATTAATTTAAAATTTTTTTAAGATATTTAAAAGTTCAAAGTGTGGAAATTTCATACTTATTTGTATTAGTTTAGGTGGATGATTTTATTCATAAATCTATAAATTTGTAAAGATATTTTAGAAATTCAAAATGTGATGAATTATGATATGTATAAATACTATAATTTGATGAATTGTTCCTTTAACACTTATAGAGTAATAAAGGATTAAATTGGAATCTTAATTGAGAAATTTTATAAAAAGAAAATGGATAACTAGGATTGATTTCAATATAAAAATGAAAAGTTGAGATTTAAAGGAAAGTTAGGCTTATATGGTGCGAGAACTGTTGAATCAAAACCCAAGGATTTTTTTTATCATTCCATCATTTTCTCTTTATTTCTTTAATTTTCTTTCTCTCTACTTTTTTTTCCTCTTTTCTCTCTCTCCTTAATACCATTGTTGTTGCTGCTTTAGGCAAAACCACTGCTAACACTAATGGCCATTATTATGGGTGGCGCCTTCCTCCTGCAACATCCAATTAGCCATGCATAATAGGAGCTGTAGTTTTGGCATTAAAGGAGTGCTAATGAGGTAAGATCCCATGTTGCTTCTACTAGAGTTTCGATGCCATTTTTGCCACCGTTGAGCTCTGCCTGGCTATTAGAGAGGGTAATGAGTTATTCTGCACCATGAAGCTTTAATATCTTAAGGATTTGATGTTTGTTCTAGGAAACCCATTTTTGCATGTCTTGAGAAATGTAATGATGACTTTGAAAAATGAATTTTTATGTTATGCAATGTTAAAATATTATGCTTGTAGTATTTCTAAGATGTTACATCTTAAGAATTCAAATGATTTGAAATTGATATAAAAAAACCCATTTATAAGTATTTTGATAAATATATATATATATATATATATGATAAAGTATAGGAAAATATGATTTTTATGTTACGAAATACTAGGATAATATGATTAGAGTAAATATAGCACATTATATCTTAATATTTTATAATGATTTAGTGCTCAATACAAGAAACTCCATTTACGTAGGTTTTTAGATACTTAATGTTAGCTTTGAAAACACAAATAAAAATAAAATAAGAGATTTATGCTATAGAGAGATGGAATAATATGATTGAAGCCTTTTTAGAGCATTACACTTTAATATTATGGAAGATTTGAACCTAATTAAAAAAACCCTACTTTATCATCTTATGTTGAGAACTTTATTGAACATTGATAAAATAAGAATTTTATGCTCAAGAGTATTGCAATAGCATATTTAGAGTACAATTATGTAATTAAAATCTAATATCTTGATGTTTAGAGTTTGATTCATAAAGTTTTCGATAAATGTGATTTTCTTGTTCTTTATAAAAAGTTAAAAATATAAGGGAATAAGTGCATAACTTCATACATTGATGTAGATAGAGCTTTTTGAGAGCTTAGGATCCTAATAACTCGATCATTTTATACATTGTTTTGGGAAAATTCGCTATTTAAGAGAATTTTTTATTTTTCAATGAAGGGATTTAAGGATTTTGAAAATAAAAAAGTGATGGTTTAGGATAATTAAATGATAGAAAATGATCTTTTAAAGCTTTAAGTTCTAATATTTCTATTTGTATAGCTTTGAATTGAAATTCAAGAATACTAGCATATTTAAGTTACAAGTTAATATTAAGAAAATAAGTGATGTGCATAATAAGGAATCCTATCATATTATGTTAGAATATGGATTTGTAACTATTGGAAAGGAAGTAAGTAGAATTCTTGTATTTATAATACTATTATTACAAATGGTGGACTTGGAGGATAAGAAAAGGATGAAAATGAACCACTTCAAGCTATTGCAATGGATGTGCATTATCTAATGAGTATATATCTTATCCTAAATTAATATTTTATAAAGTGTTGTTTAAATGTCATAATTTATTTTCTTATTAGTAGTACATGTTAAATATAGTTGCATACACACCCACACACCCACATACATACACATATACACACACACACATCCGTGTGTGAGTTTCTTGAAAAGCATAATGGTACAGTATAAACTATGATTGAATGGCCTTTGTAATCATGCATTAGTGATATGGAAATAATATCTATGGTGTGAGTATGATCATTTATTTGAGTAAGTATTGATTAAACATGTTTAGAAGGCATGGTGGTTCTATTTTTAACTATGGATTGATGATAATTGAGTTTACATTGATTATTAAATGTTATGGCCATGCAAAAGGACATGGCAATGATGTTATATATATATATATATACTATTATGTACTTTGATATTGCCCTATAATGATAAAATAGTTATTTTATGTTGAAATTGCATTAAAATTTTAACATGTAAAGCTAAGCTCTAATGCGTGCAATATA
Source organism: Sindora glabra (assembly GCA_020226215.1). NCBI lineage: Eukaryota > Viridiplantae > Streptophyta > Magnoliopsida > Fabales > Fabaceae > Sindora > Sindora glabra. Next base: position 93,486,256 of record CM035227.1, on the reverse strand, counting down.
TTTGAATTATGCCATGAATGACATTGAAAATTGTAAAATGTGATGGGGCAATAATGTGAATACGATATAGAAAATTTTTGATAATAAGTTAGGAAGGGTATAAAGCTGAACCTAGTAGGATAAGGATGGAAAGCTTGTGGAGGGTATAAGATTGACCTAAGAGATAAAAGGTAAATACATGTGTATTTATTTTAAATTGCTATATATTATATTATAATATTAATATTTAGTTATTTTTGGATATTTTTGTTTATTATGGATGTGATTGAACTTGCTTGGCCATTTAAATATGTAATGATTGCCTATAATGAGTCACTTATAAAATTATGATTGTATTGTATAAATTGAATGGTTAAAACTACTATGGATTTTGATATAAAGCAAATGATTTGAGTTACATGTAGGTGAATAAAATATCTATAGATTTGGCACTTGGAGCTGAAATATAGATACTGAGTTTTATGATAGTTTTTTATTTTACTACCTAATTATCATTTACTTGTCTTAGTCATGGGGAGCTAATAAAATATTAGTAGATATATACTCACTAAGCTTATAAAACTTATTCTTTTCTTTTAACATTTCTAGGATCAAATTATGGCTATGAATTTATATAGCTCATGTAAGAATCCAAAGCAATCCAAGTAGAATTTAATAGTTAGGATTTAGTTAGAAACTCTTTTAGGATTAAATTTAGGGCTTTGACTTAGAAATTATATTGATTTAACACTTAATGTGTTAAATCATTTATATGAATATGTATTTTGAGGTTTTATAATATGTGATGTATTTTATGTTACTATTGTATCTGTGATAAATATAGGTTTTATGATTTAGAGCATGTGATCCTTGAAAAGTATCTAAAAATAGGGAAAACTCTATTTGTGTTTTCTTTTTTTTACAAAATTTTAAAGTATGATTTGATTTTCTATGGAAATAGTAAAATTTTCATTGGGTAGAATTAGAGAAATCAATGTTAAGGCTAGTGGAAACTAGATATTAGGATCCACGCCAGTCATAATTAAGTTTGAGTTATGACAAAAAGTTAAAAAGCTTCATCCATATTTCCAAACTTATAAAATCATAGTATGAATAGATTAACTAATCTAACAAATCCTTTAGAAACTTGATTTGGTCAAATGACTAGCATCATGGTTTGTAGAACAATCTAAATATAACATTGTATTTGAAGCAAGAAAGGTGATTTAAGCATAAACATTAGTAAATTTTATAATTGAGTTAATAAAACTTGAACAAGAACTAATGACAATCAAGTAGACCTTTTATGTGGATGAGTCTTCCAATTAGAAAAGAAACAGAGTAGGTATCATCTTAGAAATCTTACAACGTGTAACATTAAAACATGCACTAAAGTTTAGCTTTTATACAATAAGCAACTAAACAAAGTACAAAGCTCTAATAGCAGAACTCCAATTGGTTAAAGAAGCAGCTGTCGAAAGGATACATGTCTTAAGTGATTTCTAACTAATTATAAACCAAATAAAGGGAGATTATGAAGTAAAATATCTTTTAATGAAGTAGTATGCCAAGAAGATAAAGGACTTACTAAAAACATTCAAATGCAAAGTAAAAAGGATATCAAAAGAGTAAAATAACTAAGCAGATTCACTTATCAAACTTGCTAGTGTTTGTGTAGCAGTGAACAATTGAATGGTTATTCTAAAACCCTAGAAGAACTTACCGTTACAAAAAAAGAAGTAACAATAATAGATACAAAACTCTCTTGGATGTCTTATATAATCTAGTATTTATCTGAAGGGCTATTATTGATTAATGATAAATAAGCCAAAAATATTGTTAAAAGGATTCTTATTTCTTTATTCATAATAGCAAGCTATGCAAAAAAAAAAGGTTTTTCCTTTCCTTTGCTCAAGTATTTAAGAATAGTTGAATCAAATTATATGCTAAGAGAGTTGCAGGAAGAAATATGCAAAAGTCACATTAGAAGACTTAGCCTAGTTAATAAGGTTACCTATTTAGAATATTACTAGCCCATAATGAGAAAAGATACCTTATAAAAGGTAAGTAGATGCAATAAGTGCTAGAAAAATGACAAAATATTAAGAAAGTCATTTAAGATTCAACATCTAATCATTACACATGGCCATTTACTCAGTAAGAAATAGATTTCCTTATATTGTTCTTAAAGGCATTAGGATAAAGAAAATTTCTTTTAGTGGCAGTAGATTATTTTACAAAATGGATCAAAGTTAAGTTTTTAGCAATAATTACTACCTAATATACATAAAAGTTCTTATAGAAATCTATAAGCAAAGTTATAATCATCTTTTTGGATAAAAAGTTAATTTTTAACATTAACCCTTTTTATTGTTTGCAAGTTTGAGCTTCCAAATGCAATAATAATAGATAACGAAACCTAATTTACAAGTAAAGAATTCACATATTTTTACCAAAAGTGTGTTCTAGTGGAAAAAAGTTGCTTTAAACCAAAATTGTATTTTAGTAAAAAAGTTGCTCTAACATTAAATTGAATATTTACTAATATAATTTTTTAGGTGAAAAGTAGTATAAGCATAAAATAAAAATTTTCTTCAAATGAACATTATTAATGAATAGATAAGTGGAACTAGCCAATCAAATAATTCTTGAAAGATTATAGAAAAAAATTAAAGGTGCAAAAGGAACTTGGACAAAAGAGCTTCCCAATGTACTTTGGTCTTATTAGGTAATTCCACAAATGGCAATGGGAGAATCACCTTTTCGGTTGACATATGAAATAAAAGCAATAATCACAAAAGAGATAAGAGAAATATCTAAAAGACATAGAACATATGAAACTGATCATAATGAAATGAGAAGACTGGAAGAGTTGGATATGCTTGATGAGGTTTGATCAAACACTTTGTTAAGATTAATTAAGTATAAAAATAAATTTGCTAAGTTTCATAACAAAAAAGTGTGCAATAGAGCTTCTAAAGTGAGAGACCTAGTCCTAAGGAAAACAAAAGGAAATAGAGTCAATGGTTAGGTTGGAAAATTGGCAACTACTTAGAAGGAATCATACAAAATCAAAGACGCCTTGTGGAATAATGTTTATTAATTGGAAACTTTCGAAGGAAAACTTATACCAAGAACTTGGAATGTCTCTTAGTTGAAATTCTATTTTATATCCATTGAGATTATGAATAAAATTCATAGAAATTCATCAATAACTCTCAAAATCTGAATGAATATGTTAGTTAGCAAAAAAGAAAATAGTCAGAAGATAATTTTTCAAAATATAAAAACCTAAGTGGAACTCTTTTGACCATTGAGTAAATAACTTAGAAAATGAAGCTTTGGAAGAACTCCTCTGGTAATCAAATTGGTCCATCAGTCCTATCAGTTTGAATAGAAATCCTTTGACATATAAAAGCTTGACCAAAACTCCTTCAATCATTGTGTAAATAATTCAAAAAATAGAACCTACAAGAAATTGCCTTAACATCTGAACTAACCTACTAAATAAAAAGCCTATAAAATTTTTTCTAGCATTAAGCTTGAATAAAATTTTTTTAAGAAGAAAATAAATTGCTTAGACATATACTTATCAAATGATTTAGGAGAAGGCCTATTGAAGCCATTTATCAAATAAAGAAAAGAGAATTCAGCATATTTTGACTGAAAATATTAGGTAAATTCCCATACATCTTAAAGTTAATGTTTTATAGTTTAAAAAACTTAAATTATTAAATTAAGCCTTTGGGGAATCATCATCTTTTTCATCCAAAAGGATGTTAATATTTGAGGAGAGCTTGGAAAGATCAATAGAAAGGTTAGGATAGAAATGTCCAACTTCAGCCTTAACCTCCTCAAAGACTTTTAAACACATAATATAAGAGGTGACATCATTTTCTTTAACTTCTTTTTTGGTTCTATTACTGAGTGGCTTAGCATTCTTGCAATTCTTTGTCTTGAATGGATAGCTAAATCTTTAAAACTTCTAATTTAGCTTATTTCTTCTTTAACTTTGCCTTTGAAACTTCCTTTTTAGACTTGAGCCAATCAGACTTACACTTAAAATGCAACTTTTGATTAAGGTTTTTAATAACCTTTTTTTTTTTCAACTTAAACACTTAAACTTAGGCTTCCTTTAAATTTTCTAGACAAGTTTACAATTCCTCATGAGCCTTGTCTAAGTGGTCTTGCAAATTGAAAATAGTATTAGGGTTAACACCATTAAACTTTGGCAAAAAAACCTCATTATCTTTATGCACAGTTATGAAAGACAACATATTTTAAAAGTTTTGAGCTAAGTTACTTGCCATTATAAGGCAAAATTTTCCTCTACCTACTTTTTATGTTATGGATAAGTTATTATCATGATCCCTTTGAAATAACATCTTATTAGTATAATACAAAGTGAGATCAATATCTTTATACCATAAGCTGTCCAAGTTCTCTAAGGTCATTCTTGTACTTATCACTATATTGTCTAAACGGTCTCCTATCTTCAAATTTTCCATTCAACAGATACAATAAGTTTTTGCACCTTCTTCTTTCATACTCTTTGATCGATTAGAGGATGTCAAAGCCTTCTTTCTTTTTTGAAATAGAATTAAAGTAGGGCATTTATAGGTTATATTTGTGACTTTATCTAGTAGGATGTCATAATCCTTAGATACACTTGTGGTAAAATTAGAAATAATGTGAGATAAAGGATTAAGCTAAGTCTCTATTGGTTTGACTTCGACATCATGAGATCTCTCTTAAGATTGCTCGAATTATATCACTTTCTAATCTTTTTAATGCATGAGTTTTTCTTTTAGAATGGTTCTTTTTCATACATTAGAACTTTGCTTTATCAATATGCTCCATATTGAGGGTGAATTCTTTAACTCCAAGCTAAATATCTAATTAGACAAAACAAAAAGATTATTAGGAAAGATATTTAAATAAGAAAAAGGAAAAAAGCATTTGAACATACTCAACTATTAGAGAATTAATTCTTGATTATTAACTACGTATGAGTTCAAATACCTAATTTTGAGAGGTTTTATCCTTTGTTTCCAATGGAGAGGATAAAAAGACATGCCATGATTATCCAACCAGAATGGATAGATGTCGTTCTTTACACTCACTTTAAAAAATGAATCTTTTTAATAATTAAAACTCATTTCAATCTCGATAATAATTATTCAATTTGATTATTGGAAAAATTATGTCTAACCTACTATTTTCTAATTTAAGAAAAAAAAGAAAAGAAAAGTATCCTAAAAAGGAACACACTTTAGCTTATGAGTCATTATCTCAAAACAGATAATGAAAATCCATGCCTAAGGAGTTAGTTGAGTAGGATACACATTCAAAATTTCCAAAACCTCATTTTGAAAAAGCATAAAAAAGGAGTAAGTCTTAACTGAATAACATAGTTGCTATAAAACATCAAGAAAGAAACAAAGTCATAATTACAAATTAGGAGATAAGCTACAAATTGAATCAACCTTCATTTAAATTCATCCTCATAACATATATCTTGTAACAAATTCAAATATGATTGTTTGGTCTATTTCTTAGACACCATCTGATTTCTTGCTTCATTATGTATCCAATTATATTTGAGATAATTTTCAAATAACTGACCTACCCTGTCTACCTCGTTAAGGTCCCTCAACTAATTGACCATTATAGTTGTAATAGGAGAAGGATAGTAATGCTCATAGTAGTGAGTATAGATGGATTCAAATTTAACTGCTAAATTTGATAACATTTCACTAGTTTTCAAATCACTCAAGTTGATGTAATTCGAATGACCTCAATTTATTAAAAGAAAAAGCTAGCACATTTTCAATATAAAAATAGGTACCTCAGGATGGATGGCAAAAAAAGGTAGGTGGCTTGTAAAAAGAGAAAAGCTTGCAGGGAAAAACTAGTAAGAAAAATTGCAAAATAGAAACCACCTCAAAAGGAAGGTATTCTTAACAAAATCAAAATACGAGAAGTTAATAAATTTTCATTTACAAAAAGCTAAAATATTACAAATAAGGTTCTAAGCAATATTCAATAAATAGAAAAATAAAATCTAGATAAATGCAATACTTAGTTGGAGGAAAAAAACTTTAATCACCAAACTTTTAGTTGCAATTGGTGTGAGCATTGCCGATTTGAAATTCTTGAACGTCGAGATGAGGGGAGAAGACGAGTTGAAGGAAGGTAAAACAATTTAAAGGATAGAAGATAGTGAAAAAGATAAAATGAAAATGTAAAAAGAGTATCTTAAAGAAAAGTAACTTGGAAGTTCAAAGAGTGGAATCAAATGGTTGGAATGAAAATGGATAAAACGGTTGGGATGAAAATAGATCAAATTATGAAAATTTACTTGAAGATTGAACTGATCATGATTGATAAGCAGTTCAGATGAAAGCAAATCAAATAGAGGAGATTTACTTGGAAATTAGACTTATCATGATTGATAGGAGCAATAAATACCCTTAATATGTGAAACAATATATCCACTAAAGGGAAGTGGGCAAGTGCGATCAATATCCAATTGAACATTACTTGTTTAAATGGACAAAGGTACGAACTTGGTCCAACACTTTCAAACCTAGTATAATGTCCTTTGGACCATAATGGTCCATATTATAAAGAAGGCCCTTTCTAACCAAGCTCAACACTTGATAAAAGATAAGCTCAGTATCCTCTTAAAAGACTCTTAATCTTATTAAGACATATTAGAAATTTCTAGAACATATAGCTAGGGTCCTTTAAAACATAAACTTGTAGCTTATATATGGGATTCAAAATTATTTGACAGGAGCATATCAAAACCCCTAGATATACTTATTCTCACACTCAATTATTAGTTTTACATTGATAATAAATCAAGCTTAAACTCTAATGTCATTAACATTGAAATTTTAGTTCTCCTATCTATTATATTTTAATAAATAAGCTATCTTGACATTATAACAAAATTGAATTTAAAATTAAGAAGGTAGTTTTTTATTTTGTAAAAAAAAAAAAATGGACAATAATACTAAAAGTGAAAATATTTTCCATATATGTAAATGCAGATTAATTAATATGGATGTCAACCAAAACTATACTTATAACATATTATAGTTTTTTTTTATAAAATTTGACTATCATTAAATCCATAATTAGTTTTAGACTACTTATCATTTTGATTATGTGCACAATTTTTTTGATCAATTTGAAATAGTTTACTATCTCACAGTAAAACTGAAATTTAAAAAAATATTTATAAAAATTTTAAAAATGTTGAATTAATATTTTTATTTAAAATTTTTAAAATTTAATATCCAAGATGAATATAATAATTAGTTGTGATTTGACAGCTAAATTAAGGGAAAATTATATTGTAGAAAAAATTATTAAGTGATTAAATTATTTTAAATCTTATGCAAAGTACCAAAGGACCCCCCCCCCTCTGTCTCTCTAACATACCAGTGTGTTGCTGCATGTGTGGTGGGGACCAATCTCAAGCATCCGTGGAGGAGGCTTAGGTGGTGCCAAGCGGCGTCTCGGGAAGTGTGCCGAGCGGCGGGGACCGGGATTTCGGTCTCTAACTGCCATGGCCAAAAGGAAGGGTCACTTGTTCACGTGCCATTTGTGTGATCAATTGAGCAAACTACGACTAGGGGCACGAGGAAATGGGCATAGAAGTGTTTTGATTGGTTTGACACTGTCATCATCCTCCCAAGTTTCTTGAGAAAGTTGATCAGTTGAGATCTGGATCGTCTTCTTTTGGTGACAGTACTATTATCATTACTTTTTCCAATAAAAAATGAATACAGAATCCTATGTGCAATGCAAGTTAGACTTTTGTGCATAAATTTAACCTTGGGCATCCGGTGGGTATTTTATTTATCGACTAAAATACGTTTTAATCCTTTAATTTTACTTAAAGTTTCAATTAATCCATCTCTTTTTAATTTGAATAATTTTTTTTTTTTAAAGATGAAATTGAATTCCTTTATTTACTGTCCCAAAAAAAAGATAAAAAATATTGATGTGATCCTTTTTTAAATAATGCGATAGCACATAATTTATATATAATTTGATTAAGTATTTTCTTATATTTTAATTCTTTTATTATTTATTTATTTATAAATAAATAACTTTTTTCCATTGTTTTTACTTCACAAATTTTATCTTAAAAAATGCACAAGTTCAATCCCTCTGACGAGGGAAAGAGGATTGGTGCCTTTATATATATATATATATATATATACGTATGTAAGCCACTAACTTTTATATCATTTAAAAAAAAAAGTCGCGTCAATATTTTTCATCCATTTTTAAATGAACGGTGGATGAGAAACCCAATTTTAGTTTTTTTTTTTTTTTAAAAGAGGGTAACAATTTTCGGATTAGAAAGAGCTAAATTAAAATTTTAGGCAAAGGTGATGGACCAAAAGTGTATTTTAACTTTATTTATTTATTTATGGGCAAAATGCAATTTTTTCTTAAAATAAGATCTATTATCATACAATTTTTTTAAATTTAAACTTTTGAATCTTACAAATGATTTCTAAAATTTTTCACAAAATTGAGAATATTAAAGTTCAGGTTAGAAGAAACAGAAAATTATTAGATAAGACACTTGTAATTCATTTTAAAGTAACATTGCTCTCATTTTTCTAAATTTATTCTTTGCAAACCTCCTTCATAGTTGTGAATTTCACTAATTAAAAGAAAGTAGATGTAGTATTTTTTTTTATTTTTTAAAACTTTTTTAATGCAATAAATTCAAAAGAAGTAACGTGAAAAAAATAAAGAAGGAACACATAGTTTACCTTCACATAAATGCAATCAAGTTGAACTTCAGTATTGATTCGCTCAAAATATTTAATTTCGTTCATGCTCTAAAATTATTAAAGACACAACTTATGTTGATAGTAATTTAATTCCAAAATAAACTCACCCTGCTGAAATAGTTAGATAGTGTTATAACTTGACTTAAATATTTATTTTTTAAACTAAAATTTTAAATTTTATTTTTTTTAAACTTAAGAAATTTTTTATAAGATTTAAAATTTCTAGGAAACACGCAAAGCTAAACTTTCCCCCAAGGCTCCCTTTATTATAATAAAAAATATTTTTCATAAAATATATTTATAAAATATTAAATTAAAAATATTTTATTTATTTAATATTGAATAAAAAAATTTAAAAAATAATTTTCTCATCTTAAAAAATTTATATTTTTTATTATTATAATTTTAAATATTATTATTTTAATTATAAATATAAATAGTATTTAATTTCTTTATTACTATAGAAATATATAATATTTGTCCATGGACACGCAGCCTAAGTCTCCTCAATTTCTTCTGTTCCCACTGAACATAGTCTAATAAATAAAGTTTGATTGGACAAAGATCAGAAACACGTGGATCCGATGATTTCTTTTGGAATTGCATTGGTCAAAATTCTTTAATATTTTTCTTGATCACCCTCTGATATAGTTGAGAAAATCACTAAATATGCTTTAGACATGTGCTTAGGCCTTAATGGGCTAGTTAGTAGCTATGTCCCCAGCCTAGGCACTTCTTTTATATTCCAAGTGCACCAGTCTATCGAAAATTGCTTTCGTTTAGGGAGCTTTGAGCTTTCTTTCTCTGCCCTTTTTTTTTTTGTGTTAAAAGACTAATCCCCTTTGAACATGTGCTTGAGCTTCTAATGCCTGATTTAAATATTGTGTTTGGCTTTGGCTGCTTCTGCCTAAAAGCATAAGATTAGATTATACAAAGATATACTCTTCATAAAGTGCTTTTTGTTAGATAGGCCTAGTAGTTTTTATAAACCAAGCCTTGTCAGCCCATTACACAAGTAGTGCTTCTCTTTATATTCTTTCTTAAATTCATTGTATATTGCTATAGGTACGTTTGCTTTCAATTTGCTTTCAATTTTTAGTAATATTCTTGGGCGAAGCATGCTTAGTGCTTTCAAGATTACCCTAAAGCATAATTCTGACAAATATTCATTTTTTATTCATCAGTTATTTTTCACATGCATGGACAGTCATAGAACAATTCTGAACATAAAAGAAGTCATCCTCACTTCGAAACACTATATTAAGGCATTCATTGTTACCAATACAGTAGTACTTAAATAGAAGAAAGATAATAGCAAGGGGAAAACTCGAATCCCAAAGCTTATATTTATAAATTGATAAGCATATTAATGAAATGCTATTTCATTGGATCAATATGTAGAGGATATCAACTTCCAATATTTTATTTGAATGAAAAAAATATCATGCTATAAATTTGATAATCATAAAATAATAAAAAATATTTAAATAATTTTAAATAAATAATATTAATTTAAATTCTCAAACAATATGGGAAAGGTTGGATCCTGTCACTTGCAATGGTACTTGGCAAACTTTATTTCCTAAAGTAGTAGTTAAGCACTTGCCTACTACTATTTCGAACCATTCACCTATCTCTTTAAATACACATTTTAACAAGAACAAGGGATTTTGACTTTTTCATTTCATTTTTACTTGGTTTAGGGAACATGCAGGTTTAAATGTTATTTAGATTACTTTGCAAGATAAGGTTCAAGCGTCGATAACTTTCAATTTGTTGCTTAAACTTAATGTCATAACAAGAGCTTTTTCTATGCGAAAGAGGTGGTAATTTGGTTGTTATCATACAACACTTACAAAAATACAAGATTCTCTTTTAAAGAATGAAGAACTTGTGTCAACTAAAGAAAATTGACAATGAGATTGAATGTTGAAAGAATAGTTGAATGAGCCTAGCAAAACTAGTTGAAATTTAGTATCAAAGGTTAAAGGAGCAATGTATATATGATATAGAACAAAATACCAAAATTTATCATTTGCTTATTATTGTATGTAAAGGAAGGAATAATATACCTGATGTGTTGCTTAGTTTTGGATAATGGATTGAGGAAAGAAGGGATATAGGAAATTACTTTGTTTAAGATTTTGAGGAATTATTCCACCTTAGTAATGTGCAATTTACAATTGATTAACAAAAGATGGTTTAGAAGGTTATTATAAACAAGAAAAATAATGTCTTATGCCTTATTCCTATTGAAAAGGAGATTTAGGAAATATTGCAAGGTATACCTGATTTAAAAGCAACAAGTCCAAATGGCAAGAATGCTTTAGTTTTTAAGAAGGCTTAGAGTGTTATTGGACCTCAAGCAATTAATATAATTCAAAAAAAATTTCAAGTCAAGTCACTTATTGGAGAAGATAAATGAAACTGTTATAGTTTTAATTCCTAACATTCCTAGTGCCAATAATTTTAGGGAAACTATTCTTTGTAACATGTTACATAAACTTATCTAAAAATTTTTAGCAAACAAAATTTGATCAATGTTAAGAAAACTAATATCTCATATCCAACCTGCTTTTATCCTAGGTTGGTGAATAGCTAAGAATGGGTTCTTGGCATAGGAATCACTTTATCATTTTTCATGTAAGAGAAAAAGAGGTGGACAAAAGGTTTTGAAATTATATATGGAGAAAGCCAAAGATTGGGTTGAATGGGATTTTGTTTTAAATATTTTGGACATTTCTAGCTTTAGTGGTGTCTTTGTTTAGTGGATTAAGTAATGTTTCTATTCAAAGGATTAAGCAATGTATTACAACAATTTTCTTTCAAGTTCTATTAAATGGTAGTGCTACTAGAAGATTTATTTATCAAAGGGGTCCAAGATAGAGGACCTTTTTTCACCATTTTTATTTATTTTATGTCTATAAATACTATTAAGTTTATTGATTTAGATAGAAAGTTAGATGTGAATTTATGGAGTGAAGATATCTTTGAGAGGACCAAGTATAAGTCATTTAATGTTCATTGATCATTTGGTGATTTTTACAAGAGCAAGGATGAAGGAGGTAATACAAATTTAGGATATCATCCACAAATATGAAGGTTGATTTGGTTAACAAGTGAATATTGGGAAGTTAGGTTCTTTTCTTTTAAGGAATTGTACCAAATCAATTAAAGTAAAGTTGTTACAATTTTTAAGGCTGTCCAAGTTGTGAAAGGATATCAAGTATTTAGGCATTCCATTGTTTTTATCTCATTTGAAATGTAAGGATTTTCAATTTTTAATTAATACAGTATAGTCTAGGCTAGCTGGATGGAGGTAAAATGCATTATCATGGACTGGAAAGATGATTATGATTTCTTTTGGTATTAAACAACTCTCAATTTATTTTGTGTCAAATCTTAAGGTACCTCTAAGCATATGCAAGAAGATGGATGGGATTTGTAAAGATTTTGGTGGCAAGTTCCTGAGGGTAAAAGTTATTACTTTTGTCTTAAAGCTTAGGTTTCAATTTTTTTTTGCCTAAAGCTTAAGAAGATCAAGAATTAAATTATTTTGACATATCAAAGATGCCTTATTAGCAAAGTTATTTTGGAGGGTCCTAACTAGTCCAAAGACTTTATGTGTGCAATGTATTAGGGGAATGCATTAGGGTGGTTCACACATTATGAACTAACTAAGGACTAGTGGCTTATGGCTATAGAAAAAGGTTATTTGTAATAGACATTTAATTTTATGGAATAATTGTTTCCTAGTTAGGAATGACCATTTAATCATAATTCAAAAATATTTATGAGTGCCAAATTTACCTAATTTTGTTCCCACATTAATGGAAAGAATACATTTAGTTAATGATATTATAGTTTCAAAGCTATTATTAGAAAGGGATAAACAATGGAATGAGGCAATTATTAAACAATTATTTCTAATTGATATGGTAGCAATAATACTGAGAAAACTAAATATGTAATCATCAAGGGACAAATTAATTTGGGTTATGAATAGCTTAGACAATCTCATTGCTAAGTTCATTCATAAGATTATAATTTCTTTTAATATAAATCAAACCTAGCACACCATGTGAAATCATTTATTGAATCTGAATATCCCCCCAAGACTATAACTTATATTTTAGAGATATGAAACTAAGGTATTACCTATGAGAGTGTGATTAAGCAAATTGATGAATATTGGATCACTATTACATGCTTTGTGTTTGATAGAGCCTGAAATTGAGCTACACTTGGTAGAAAATTGTGAGATTACTTGTTTAATTTGGTTTAGGTTTTATAGGATTAACATCTCCTCTTTGGATTCAATATTAGTTATAAATGCATTGGCTATTGTGATTATTAGTGATGATTAGTTGCTTCCTTATCCTAGCCATGATTCATGACATTTTATTACCACCTTTACTGGGATTATTTTATGTTATTTAGGGGAGGAGTGGAACAAGGTGCTACACAATGATGACTTAATAGATTTAAAGCATTTGTTCGCTTTATGTGGAAGGACTATAGAGCTGAAAAGAATTGGCCTCGGTCTCATTACAAGAAGCCTAATCTTTAGCTATGTTTCCATCAAGTAGGAAATTCAATCTTATTAAATTCTTCCTCATCATGACACAATTGAAAAATTAATATTGATTTAACTTAGGTTTGCAACAAATCCTTAATGGTAGCAGTTTCTGAAAATAATGAAGGTATAATTTTTGGTCTACAATATGAAAATTTTAAGGGTTCATTTACTTTGAATGTTGAATTATTAGTCATTCACAAGAATTTGTTAGTGGCATATAAATTTACTTATCATCATGTCCAAGTGGAAAGTGATTCAAAAGTTGTTGTGGAGGCTCTTTTGTGTATATTTGTTTGTCCATGGAGGGGTTTGTCTATTTTTAAAGCTATTCAAGAACTTTTAAATAATTTTTCTAATGTCTCTTTATTTTGGCATCCCAAATCTACAAGATATGGCTCATAATGTAGCAAAGTGAGTTATTAATATGACTAAAAATGTGTTAGGTAGTTTGTCTCAAGTTTTACCTACAATTGAAGATGTTGTACTTTTTGACATCGCTCACATTTCATAAAAAAGTCAACTTTACTTATCTTTCTTATTTGTAATAAATGCACTTATTAAATTAAAGATTAATGAAGGTGGCTAATTGATTATAACATCTTTATTATTTTATTATCATTAAATTAATAATATATTTTTTATTCAAATGAATTAGTAGATATGGAGGTTAGCAATCCATACATGTAGTATACTTATTTATTATGTCTCCCAAGCTACAAATTCATGCCTTACATATCTGATATGAAATTTAATTGAAATTGATTTAATTAATTTATTGTTCTAATAGCCCCCTTTAGGTTTAAATAAACAAATATGAATGAGGAAAATATTTCTAATCTTATCATAATATTGAAAAATTAATACTACTTTCACTTTTATTTTAACTAATAAGTTGTTTAGTCTCTAAATTTTAGAAGTCATTCAATTATGATGTCAAAATAATTTATTTATCAAAATGCAAATAGATGTAAGGACAAAATTTAAGTAAAGTTTTATTGGTATTTGCCATGAGTTTATCCCTTTAAATTATAATAATTGTTCTATTAACTATTAATAATTTTAATTTTGATAATTATAATATTTATCAATGTTGTAATTATAATAAAATAATTAATACACATAGCATAATCTGAATAGAAAATTTTATAACAAGTATCAAAGGAACTTTACCTAAATTTTATCTTAAAAATAATATTGAGATTTCTATATTGCAGTGAAATTGAAAATATTATCACGGATAAGTGTATTTAAGTGAATAAATCATGTGTATTTGTCAATTCATTTATTTCTTTATTTTTGCATTGAAACAGGAAGAGATTGCTATCCTGTCTAACTATTTGAAGCTTGTGTCACTGACATCACTTGGGATCCTATGATCCTGCACTATTGAAATTAACATATTGGGTTTGTTAAAATAATGTTTGTCTGGAAGCAAGACAAGAGAAGCACAAGGATCATTTTCAATTGTCATGCTTACCACCATATGCATGAGAAGAACTATACTAACCAATTTTTATTTATAAAAAATTCAATCATTAAAAATCAGTCAAATACATAAAACAAGTGCTTTAGTGTTTAAAGGATGAGTTAAAATATAGTTTTATATTTTTATATTAATAGTAAGAATCAAAATTTTATACTTATTGTGAGTAATAAAATAAGTGGACTTTCTGATATGTCCTTAACATCTTGAAAAATTGATTAACTATCAAATGTATTATTGAAAAAATATTCTCTCTCTCAACATTTAAATATCAAATAATTAAATTAACTAGAATATTATAATAAATCATACCAACAATTTAACATAAAAAATTTCAAATTCTAAAAAAAATATTACAAATGATAAAAGATGCACTATAATAATAAAAAGATTATAAAATAATACTTATGAAGACTCTTAACTATAATTCTGAAATTATTTAGCCACTTGACAAACCTTTGAAAATCTAAATATTGATTGGGAGGCCGCAAAACAAGGAGGGTATTAATCATATAATGAAGTGTATTTTGATATCTCAGTAAATAGAGTAAGAGAAAGTAAAAGCATATGAGAGCTTTAAATAGTTGGAATGATGAGAGATACCTATTTATATAGTATAAATACAATGCTAAAGGATGTGAATAAGAGTTAAATACCTATGTAGATGAAAGGTCTTATATTCATGTGACTATTATGTTTAATCAAATATTAAAAGTTCGATTGAATTACCATTATTATTACTATTCTTTCATCACTTATATTTATGAAAGTTCTCAAATAATTCTTATAAATATTCAAACTATAAATTAATTGCAAATATTAATATTTAAAAATATTTTCATGATAAAAAATTTTAATTTTATTTTAGTATAAAAATTTAATTTAAATAAAAAATAATTTATAACTAAAAATAATTATAAATTAATAATAATTTAAATTTGTATGGAAATCAACAATATATTCATACTGCACTCGCGTAATAGTAATAGTTATCGTGCCAATTAGGGGATCATTGCCCTTCCACGAAGCCGAAGCCAACAAAGTATTCAACAAAAAGTGGGATTGGGTTTCACACAAGGCTCCTCATTGTCATTTGGGACATCTTTCCCCGACGGAGGGAAACCTTAAGGGGTGACAACCTTAAAGTAATGAACTTTGACAGCCTTAAAGCAATGAACTTTCTTTACTTGCGAGATTGACTCATCCTAATCCCGCTATTGACTCAAACAACGAAAGCATGAAACAATCTTTGTTTGCAAGATGTGCAAGTGTATACCACAGTTTCCGTACAAGTCAATGATAAAATTCAACTCTCGTTGAGGTGCAATCCGCCGAGTCAAATTAGTGTATATATTTTCAACTTTCAAGGTTAAAGACATTAAAAACGAATAAATTCAAACTCAAGTTTTAAGTTTAAATTCAAATTTATAAAATTTGAATAATTTAAATTTGAATTTGAATTGAATTCAAAAATGAATCTAAATAAATTTACACAAATCTATTTGAACAATCTCCTATCTCATTGAAATTAAAATATTTAAATTCAATTTCAAACTTGAATAAATATGAATCTAAACATATTTATACAAAATCATCTAAATTGTTTCTTATTTCATACAAATTTAAATAAACAACAAATTATCTTTTACAAGTAAATCAAACATTATATTTTTTAATCTAATCTCACTTATCATTATAATTTTTTATAACCATTAAAATTTATAAAAGTGATTCTATACAACCATCATATAATACCATTAATTACATTTATAAAAAAGGAACAAATATTAGGACGGTAGTTATTTCAACTAGTGTTTCACAGATCTTCATACAAACTCAACAATTAATAATATGATTCAATTTTTTATATATTATATTATTTATAAATAATATGAAAATAAAAATATATTATTATTATTAGGCTTATTTAAACTTTTGAGCCATTTAAATCAAATAATATGCAACTTAAACTCAATTCATTTAATTTTAAATTATTTAAAATCAAATTTGAATTAAAATTTTTATGAGCCGAACTTAAACTTCTAACATATAACTTAATTCGTTTGTATTCTTAACTCCCACTCTACTAGTTTAAATAGATTATTTTAAAATTATAATAAATGAATAAAATTTTAATTATTATTTTTTAATATATAATTGATTATATATGGTTCTGCATACATATACCATTTTGTTTTGATTGTTATAATAATAAATTAATAAAATTGGTTTCAAAATAATAACTTTCATTAAATTGATGTGTACCGGTGACTAAGAGACCTTTCTAAGCCCAGAATTGATATCAAGAAAAATTTTACCACGCTCTTCGACCTCTCTGTGGCAACTCCTCCGCCTTGCCAATGCTGCAGCAGCCCTTTCACTCGACCAATGGTTGTTTGCCAGCCTAACTAGACCATGCATTTGCATTGAAGGATAGACACTTTACCAATGCAGTGTGAGCAGTGGGACACGCTATCCCTTAAATAAAATTTCGAATTGGAATTTTATGAATAAAAAAAAATTGATAATGGAAGAATTTTTTCTCATATTGAGTCTAACTCCTTTCTACTCTGAATTAATTGGAATTTAACAAAACTACTGGATATCGAAGGTCCTCAAAGGGAAAAGAAAAGAAAAAACATTTGCCTGTGTGCATGCATACGATGTATAAGCAATCCGCCAATCCCTAACGCCGATATCAAATACGACCTAACAACAACACCACTATCACTTATCATTCTGCAGTATCAGACTCCATATTTTATTTAAAGCCACGATGTATGAACCCTTGGCCCAAGTTTCTGCAAGTTTCCTTATCTACAGTCTCCTCTCATCCCAACTTAAACAATAGAGACTCCTCCAGGGGACCACCTTTTATTGTCAATGATGTCTGATACATGAACATCTTAGTACGCCGGAGGCTCACCATGAATCAATCATGTGATTTTCACATTTTTGATATAGATGACAATTCATACTATTTTCTCTCCTACTAAAAGATAACTTGGAGTTTTGTTTAAGTTGTGTCAATTCAAGTATTTTGTGTTCATTTGATGAAGAATTAATTTGGACCTAACTTAGTTCAATTTATATATTGGAAGGAATAAAATAAAACCTTGAATACAATGGATACTAAATGTAATTGGTTTGTTCCATGTGAATTATAAGTAGTTATCATGTATGTTCTGTATAATATTACTTTTTTTTATAATTGTATGTAAAGTTTGACCTTTTAAAAAGTTAAGTATTTTTATTATTAAATTATTTTTCTTTTCAAATCTTTCAAAGTAAATGAATGGAAAAAACAATTTAAATATTAAATAGACATATAATGATAAAAACACTTAGCTTCATTTGTTTGTAAGAACACATTTTTTTAAAGAAATCTTATTTGTTTGTATAAAAATAAAGAAATTTCATACTATATATGTAACTTTTAATTAAAAAATATAAGATGTCATGATAATAGAAAAAACTTGTTTTTAAAAATGGAGGATTTTTTTTACCATATTTCTCATGTTTGGTATTGAATAAATATATAAAATATTTTTTATTATCTAATATTTTATAATTATAAATCGCATATAAATAAAATTATTCTTGTAAAGAATATTTTTAATGAAAACAAATGAAGGCTTATTAACCTCCCAAGAAGTTGAGATCTCTTAAAAAGAGCAAAAGATGAAGGATTGATGTTGTACTGTAGATAGCTTAGCGTAATATGTTTGTGATTGTGAGACCCATATGTTTCTCCTTGTGTCCGAAAGCAATAAGATGACAATTTGGTGGCCAGAAAGAAGTAGAAAAGAAAAAGGGGAGTTTTCAAATTGAAAAAAGACTAAAGGGTTATGGCCATTATGCTTTCTATAATTTCGTGCATAAAATAATGGACCATCCCATTATCTTTTGCTGCAAAAATTGTCAGCTAAATGATGGAGATTGGATGCAACGATCATAAAGCTCCAATCTTTTTCCTTGTGGGTTTCATTGCGAATGAAGTGTGTTTTCTGTCACTTAGAACTTTCAACATCTTAGGTGGTGGATATTGTGTTTTCATTGGCTCACTAAGAATCGCAAACGTCCAATCTCCATTCGACAAGTGTCTTGTTTGGAATATTCCCATAAGAAACTACTTCAGTTTAGATTCTTTTAAAATTATTTCAGAGTGGCAAATTACTATATATATATATATAACTCTTTGAGTTAACTTTTTAAACACATATATTTTAAATTTGATTTTTACTATTAGTGATCTCAAATGATTAATGCTTTGTTTGGATGATGAGAAAAAAATTGAAGAATTTTTTTTTTTTTTTTATGTTTTATCCCTTCCTCTGTTTGGATGGAAAGAAAAGAGGAAAAAGGGATAATGTAAAAGTAAAATATGTAGTTATTATGATGTAGTTAATTTAAAATTTAAATTCTTTTTTTCCTCTAATTTCTTTCCAATTCAAATTTAAAATTTTTTTCTTCTTTTTTTTCTATTTTCTCTCCATCCAAAAGGGTAAGTGATTCATAAATATCCCTAAGTTTCCAAAAAAGTTGAAAATATACTTTAACCTTAAAATGAAATGAAGCAATTTATCTTATTTCTAAACTTCCTTATACCAAAAAAAATGCATATATACAAAATATTAAATTTAATTTCACAACATAATAAAGAGAAAAAAAATCTAAAAATAACATTAAATGCACTATACTATCAAAAGCATAGGCTTGAAATTGTTCTTGTTAACTACTAGAGCTTTCACGTAGGAAAGGCAATAAGGGGGTAAGGGTTCTTAGCGAATAGATCAAACTAAAATCCGGATAAACCTAGTTTATTTAGGCCTAATCGATTTATTTCCGCATTTTTAATGGACCTGCTTCAAGTGATCCACTCCATTTACGAAATTCGTTGGACCGATTTGTGGGTTGACCTTTTTTTCTTAATTTTTTGCTTTTATATATTACATTACTTTATTTGTTGTGTTTTTAAATTCATTATTTTATATTTATATTTTTATATTTATTCTTATGTTTATTAATTTTTTTATTATGTCTAATTGTTTTGAATAATTGAGTTTAATTTTTTAAAAATTGAATTGTGTTTTATATTGAGTTGAAAAATAACAATACTTAATAGGTTATTTTATTTTTGTTAACATAAATATTATTTAAATTATTAATACAAAAATTTTTAAGAAAAAGGTAATTAGGAGCCATTTAGGCTAGGGACCAACTCTATATATTTAAGTTTGGTCTATTTTAATTTGCAGCCTTCCAAATCAAACTTATTTAGATTCATTTTTTTTATGGACCTAGATTTTAGTAGTCCAATCTACATAAAACTTGTAGTCTGACCCATTTGGCTCGTAGACCACAAGTTTATTAAGCATTCCTATTAGGTGAATACATGCTCTTTGAAGGAAAAATTAAAAAAAATTGAAAATACTAATTATAGCTTTAAACTAGAAGAAATTACACTTAGCTTCCCTTAAGTTTCGCTAAATTATACTTGAATATTTATAATACTAGAACTATTTTTCACTTTTTTTGTTATATATGATTGGAAATTTTAGTATATATTTAAGGTAAGGAAATAAAGAAGGTACTTATATATTTTTTAAAATAAAAGATTGATAATATAATTAGAATAAAGAACAAACAAAGTGGTATGGCTATTACAAAATGAAATTTTAATAAATTTAAATCATAAAAAATATATTATAAAATATTACAGATGTTGAAATTATTAGATTATAATTCAAAACTCTAATAACGACTAGTTATATTCTCTTTATAATTTTTTTTATTTTATATGAATAAAGTAACCATTTTCCAAAGCAATTTAGACTTTTTTTTCACGACAGGAGTTATTATTTGCATGAATTAGAAGTTTAATTAACAAGTTGAACTTCTTGATGTTGGCAAGGGGTTTTTTTGTACACACCCTATAGATGTGAGAGGTTATTTGCAAATTTTCCAATACAAAGCCACCCTCAATACTAATTTTCTTTTGAAAAAAGAAAATTCAAATAGTAATTCTATGCTATGATCACCGAGATTATACACCAAATAATGACAAAAGGTGAAATTATGCAAAACAAGATTCACCAAATCTGGAAAAAAGGATTAGAGCCAACAACTATATTTCCAGTGATAATTAGTTGCTTAAACTCTCCTTTACTTGAATAATCTAATAATGACACTATTGCCTCTTTACAGTTAAAGTCCATCTTAAAACTTGAAAGACAAGGGGAATAACTAAAATTGCATGGAATACATGTAAGGATCAGAAAAAGAAAACAAAAACAAAAGTAGCCACAATAATTCATAATATTAAATGGTTGTTGGGACGGACATGTGTTCTATTATTTAAGCTTAGTGGGGTTGTTAAGAAATAGGAAAAACAAATGATGTTAGACCTAATAGCTTATAATATTAGTCTATGAAAGTAAATAATATTCTCAAATCCATGAAAAAATATACGAGAAGTGCAACTTTTGAGATAGTAGAGTGTATTATTTTGATTGATAACAAATTGATAAAATATAAGAAGCGAAACTTTTAAGAAAATCTTATTTTTAAAAATAATAAGTTACTTGTTTATTTTTTAATAATTTTTAATTTTTATTTTCAATTTAACAACTTTAAATACTTCTAAGAAAAAAAGTTGACATAAGAATTTAATTATTGAAAGTTTAACTTCTAATAAAAATTTGCTTTGTTTATAGACCAAAGGATCCTGTAGATGTACAAATATAATTATTAGACACAAAAATTTAACTATTGTAAATATTCAACAGATCTTACAATTCAGAAAGTGAGGAAAGAATGAGATCCATCAAGATGCAAAACATATACAATTGTGAAATTCTTGGAAGGTCCATTATGTGCTTGTTATTACTCATTCCAATAACACATCCTTTGGCTCTTATACGTATCATTAAAGAGATAGTGTATTGTGAACATTTAACTCAAGTGTTGTATGACATTTTTTTAAGGTTTTGTCTTTTCTTTTTATTTGTAGTTCAATCTAAAATTTTTATATGTATAAATTTAATGAATAAGTCATACTTAGTGTCACAAAAAAGAGAGAGAGAAAGCAGCACGATGGTTTCTCCCTCTAGTATATTTATTTTTTTTGAACAATTTCTTAAAATTAGAATATGAAACTTATTTAAAGAATAAATTGAACTCACTTTTTTAAGATTTAATTTAATTATATTTTATTTTATCTTTTTTACTTTAAAAGATGTATGTTCACATCGTTTTTTTTAGGCCAGAGGAAGTGAGTTTATGCTTTAAATAGAAGAAAAAAAGGATGAAAGTATATAGAAAAAGAAATCTGTATACAATCTTTTTTTTTAAAAAAAGTATCGGAAGAAACTAGTATAATTCGTCCGGTCTGTTCCGGATCTATGTTGTGATAATATCATAAAGCAAGCAATTTTCTTGTACATGGCAATGGTGAACTTAATTGATGGAAGTTAATATAGAATTAAGGTCCACTTTATTTCATTGCAAAATATTTTTTTTGAAAAATATTATTTATATTTATATTAATAAAAAATAACATTATATTTATATCGATAATTAAAAAATAATATTTAAAAGTATGTTATTAATAAAAAGTAATTTTTAAATATAAAAAAATATTTTTTTTAATTTTTTATATTTAATATTAATTAAATAAAATATTTTTTATTTTAATATTTTATAACCAAAAACCAACGATAACACCGCTTTCCCGAAGCATTGGGGATTACTCATCCGAAACACTTTTGAAGTTGCGTGTGTGATTAGAGAATCTTTGATGGGAGCAATCACTCAACTGTTTACATCCTCTTATCCCCTTCTTATTCTCATGGTCATTTTTCTTTCGCATTACAAAGGATCGATACAAAGTACAGCAGATAAATACAAAGTGGATTTGTGTTTTAAGAGGATGACTAGTTAAATTATTGTATGTATATATTTAAAAATTAAATATTAAATTTTAGATATAATAAAAAGTATAAAATTTTTATAAGATATATAATATTATTTGGAACAAAGATTCTCAATACAAAATGAGTATTTTATTATCTTAATAATAACTAATATTATTTTAAAAGTTTTATTAATTTAAATTTAAAATTTCACACACACACACACATATATATATGTTTGTGTGCCGCACGGACGATTTCAAATATCTCAGCACATAAGAATTCCGTTTTTGTCTTTTTTTTTTTCTAATTCAACTTAATAGAAAAAGGACTTAAAAGAAGAGAAGACGACGTAAATTGAAGTGTCTGTATTTGCTCTATTTCTATCTGATCCCATGTTGAAGCAAGTTGCAATCTCTATGTGGAGGAAGCTGTTGTTTGTATTTGGAACAGCTCAAAATTCTACAAAAGCAAAGGTACAATACAATGCCTCCCGGGACCTTGAAGAGACTGAAACGTTGTAGCTTTTTGATCATATCCCTACACTTTTCTCTCCTCTGTTGTTAAATTTATACCAACACAGTACTTTCTTTTTCCTCTGACTTCTCTGACGTCCCACCACTGTCTTCCCTTTGCTTTCCCATAATTAAACATCAATACCCACTATCTCACTAATAATTTTTCTTCATTCTCATTTTAAAAAAATACTTGATAATTCTCGAGCTATCCTCACTACTGCAATAGAATCCTAAATCGTACACTTGTTCTATGGCTCTTTTTGGTTTACGCTCATGCTATCCCCACCTCTTACTACACGCTTGGATAAAAATAATAGATGATAAAATTTTTTTCAATAAAGATACTTTCAATAAAAATATTTTCAAATATTGAGGTTAGAATTCTTTATGAGATCCGAAACATTTTAGAATCTGATTTATTTTTATTGAGTCAACTAATTATTCATGGAATTCTACAGCTTTTGTTCAAGTATACAGTTAGATTTTGGCCGCAAATTTTTTACTCTAGTCACATTCAATATTTTTTATATTTTTTATTATATTTAAAATTTAATTCTTAATTTTTATATGTATATATTTAATAATTTAATTACTTCTATAATTATAAAAAAAAAAGTTAAATCTTGTGGTGCAAATTGTGATCTGTTGAGAGTTTAACCTGTAGTGCTGTAATCTTAAGAGATTCCACTATGTTCAAGGAGTGAGAAATTTCTTACTTTTAGGAGGTGAGAAAGACGCGAAAAATAAAGGTGAAAAATTCATTACTTATATAAGAAGTCTACATGTTCTTTGTTCCTATTTTGTCTTATTTTTCGTCTCTCTCTCCTCGCCTCATGAAGTAAGATGATTTGTTGCTCCCAGAGCATTTGAGAATCTTTATATTTTTATAGCCATGCAAGTGAGTGAGGTGTTGTGAACCCAGGTTTCACATCTCACTCAGACATGTAACAACAATATATCGTAAGGAGACTTCAGTGTGCAAAGTCCTTTTGTCCTGTTTTTATTGCTTTAAAAGAAAATTGAAACAAAGCACCGTTCTTTCATCTCACTCTCCAATCATCCAGAAACATAGAAAAAACCCACTTAGCCTGTTTTGCTAAGAAAAGAAACACAGGAAGCTGATGTCTCCAATTCCGAAGAAGTTCTCAAGTTGATTTCGGAAGCCGGCAATTTCCACCCTTCCCCGTAGCTTCAAAGTGGGTATGGAATGTTTAAGGCTTCAACACTCTCTTTACTTTCTGTCATCTCTTGTACTGAATTTTTGCTGTTTTTGTTTCTCTTTTCTTCAGTCTTTCTTGGTTTTCAAACAAGTTAGAATCCCTGAATAGACCAAATGGTCCAATCTTTTTGCTGTATTTCCTTGTCTATCCAACTCTGCTTCTCTTTCAACTGTGCTCTTGTGCATACATAAGAAGAAATTCTGTTAGATTTTGTCAACAAATTACAATGATAAAGATACAAAAACGTACCTGCATGCAGTTCTATGTTCCGAGAACAAGTAGTTCGACTGATACCAATTTTGGATTTAAGACTTAGGCATGTGCTACGTGGTCACAGGTTCAAATTCCCATAATCTCATTTCCCCTTTAATTTGTATGTCTGAGCATAGTTATCGAAAACTTTGCTTTTTTTCACCGACATACTGTGTTTTGATTCCAATGTTTTACCTAATCGTACCATCTTTTTGGTAACTAAGAATGTAAAAAAGAGTACCTCCTTGCTTTGGTGTATTGTTTTTCCTCTCTGTCTTTGGTGTTGGCATTTTGTTTCCATCTCTCAATCTTGCCCTGCAGTTACATACTCTGGGAGGACTAGTTTAACTTTAAACTGTGGGCTGGATTTTTCTAGTCTTAATGGATCCAAAAAAGAAAAAAAAAGTACACTATTTTGGGAGAAAAAATATGTCAGAATTTGATTCTTGAATCCTTGATGGTAGATCAAAGTGAAATGTGATATATATTGATTTTTATTTCTGGGCATGACAACTTTGCATTTTGTTTTGCTCAGTTTTTGACATATTTGTACTCGGTGGTTGGGTTGGATGAGAAGCAGAGGTCATATGGCAAGGAAAAGTTCCTCTCCGAAAGAGCAAACTCAAGATTCTTCTATAAATTAACACACATCTGTATTCTCCCACACCCTAATTCATACCTTTAGGCAGATGATTTTGAGCACCAAGAAAACTCGGAATTTTTATTGAATCACCTTATCTGTTCATTAACACAATACAAAATATCATGAATTTTGGCTCCATTTTTCCTGTTAGAAGATTGCCTTTCATGTTAATTATATATGTGGTGATAAAAAACTTGGGCATGGTGTTATGATAGTGAAAGAAAATAACTTTCTTTTAAAGTAATGAATGTTGTTTTTTATCACACTCCTTACATATAACATTGAACAAAAGAAACATTTTCTATTATTTTAATATTTTATAACTATGAATACAAGCAAATGAGGCTGTTCCTGTGGAAATTGTTATCCATGAAAACAAATGGGCCCTTGGTAATTTTCATTTCACCAATTTTGGGAGAAAACTGTAAAAACATAGAGCACACAAATTATTCTTTACAACACTTTCCGGCTTTAGTCTTTACACTGAGAATTGGACTTCCACTATTTGTTTACTCAGAAGGGAAATGCTCTTTCAGCAGTGAATTGAGGCATTATAAACAATTTAGAATCTTCCACAGATAAAAGTAGTTGTTAGTCTCTTTACAGCAAGTAGATGCAGTTCTACTTTTGGTTCATTTCAGATCAGAAGCTTAGTACTCCTGAAATGATTCTTTAATATAAATTATTCAACATTTTTCTTCTCTTCACAGGACAAAACATTTCCTTCCCTGCAATTGATGAAAAAGATGCTTACTTCACGGACTGATAATTGAATTCTTCATTTATCTTGCAAATTAGTTCCCAAGAAAAACCCGAACCATGAAGCCGAACTTTGATCTTGAAGCGGATCCTTCTACAGAAAATGAATCCGACATCAGCAGCCAGGTTGCCTCCAACATATCAATCCAAGAAACCTCTGCAGGTCCTTACAGTGACAGCCTCACAAACTGCCATACCAACGTCACAAATCCAGCAGGATTTAATCCGCTTTCGGGTCCCATTTCACTTAATTTAACTCTTAACATCCATGGTACTGACTTAGTGACAGGAGATTCCGCAGGCCTCTCATTCTCCAGCACGAGTGAAAGCAGCAATGTCTCTCAGACCACATCAGCAGCTATCCCAAGAGTCTTCTCCTGCAACTACTGCCAGCGCAAATTCTTCAGCTCCCAGGCTCTTGGCGGCCACCAAAATGCACACAAAAGAGAAAGAACATTAGCAAAGCGCGCGATGCGGATAGGACTCTTCTCTGAGAGGTATGCCAGTTTAGCATCACTCCCTTTGCATGGTTCTTTCAGGTCCCTGGGGATAAAAGCACACTCTTCAGTGCATCAAGGCATTTCACCAATAATTAGGTCCCCTGAGGTTGTCAAAAGCAACAATGCAAGATTTGAGCAAGGATATTTAGGCATGCCTGCAATGTTCTTGGATGATGATGAGGCTGGGCTGTTATGGCCTGGAAGTTTTCGACAGGTTTCCCAGTTAGGAGATGGGAGTACTCATCAGAATTTCTTACTGAATGGAAGTTCAGATTTGAGTTTTACTATGGTGAATCCAGTAGTAGAAATGGACAATTCTGCACCAGATTTGACACTGAAACTTTGAAGGGGTCGTTTGGCCCAAAATTTACATCTGGAGAATGTGAATTTATCAGTTCGCAGGAAGTAGACGTCGAAAACCTAACTTTGGTGCTAAGAAATCATGCTTTCTATTGACAGCTCACGTGCCTGTTGGCTGGGGATTGTCTATTTTTGTTATTCCATCTTTGTACAGTCAGATTTGCTTGTATGGGTAATATGATGAGATTGCCAGATTGATTTTTATTATTATTTTTGTTTACGTTGTCTCAGGAATCTTAGATTTGGTTTAAATCTGTATGTTTTTCTTTCTATTGGGGCTCTGGGAGGACAATTTTGGAGCCTCTTTTGCTTGCCATATAAATCATGCTTTTTTTTTTAACTGTAATTACTGAGTTTTGCATTGTGTTTCTGGGTTCCCTTTGTTTTTCTGCTTTGGAGCATATTGGCTTATCCCTGCTTGATTCATTTGTAATAGCTTCCTCCAAATTCTGGGGCAAGATCGGGATCTTCTTCATCCATTTTTTCAGTGTTCTGTCTTCCCATTAAAGCATGCCATACAGCAAAAAATAGCTACTAGTGGGGCAGGGACTATTATGTATGCCGAAAGAGCTTGCATTTTTGATATGGGAAAATGGAACAGAAAGAGAATATATGAATCCATAGAATCAGTGATTCAGTAGGATAGGAAACAAAATGATACCTTCTAGTAATTTCAAAACAGAAAAAGAGGTGATGAGGGTTGGAGTTCTTAGTCAAGTCGGTAGTAATACAAATGCTATGTTTGGATAAGAGAGAATGAAAGGAAAGGAGATGAAAGAGAATGTTATTTCATAGTTTTTTTCTTTGTTTGCGACTTCTGATTGAAGAGGAGGAAGAGGTTAGAGATGGTAATATCCTAAATAGCCAATCGGTACACACCCCAATCGGCCTAGGTCAAGTCACCCTATCTAATCCAATATGTTTTTAAGCAACTCTACCCAATGTTGTTTCCACTCGAACAAGTAGGCGACAAAACAATTGGATCTTGCGTAGTTGGTCCAATCTCAACCAACTCGTGTAACCGCCTACTCCCACTTATACACTTTGTCTTGATGGTGAATGTCATATAAGGCTCAAATCACCCCACCACCTCAGGTATAACTCCCACGGTCATTAAAGAAGCCTACAAAGATGTCAAGGTACGCTTATTTCTAGATTAATTAGATTCTTTTATTGCCAAATTAACCACTAACTCAAGTATTGGAGTATATTTGGCAAACTAATTTTATTGTGTGCTTTTGACTTTTTTCCCCTATGCACATAGCTTTGTCCAACCAAACCTAAACGCTAGGCCAATTGACATTTCAAGAGACATCAGAAGGTTTATAACTAATTTTCTAAAATTCTTCATTATTAACTATTTTTGCATTTCTCAAATTTGAATAGTTTCCTGAAAATCCAAACAAGAAGAGTGAATATCACAATTTAACTATCTATTTTACTCCTTTCCCTTCCCCTCCATTTTCTCTTATTATTTTTCCTTCATTTTCCCTTTTAAATCATAAACATGCCATAAGGTAATATTTAGATTCTGGAATCATATATTTCCAAGAATTATAATATTCCTAAAAATGTTATTCTCAAGAAAGTAATTTTTGGGAATGTTATATGATCATGTTTGCTTCAATTGAAAATATTCATGAGAATGTTACAATATTATATTTTAATTAATTTATATATTTTAAAATTATTATTAGAATACCAAAAATATTTTCATTGATAATTGAATGATAATTGCATTGGGTGATAATAAGCAATGATCAATGATGTTGCATGATGATCAATAGTAGTGAATGACATTAGGCATTGGCCAATGCTAGTAACCAATGATGGTCAGTAACGGCAAATGATGGTTAACAACTATAGGTGTAAGTAAATGGTGATGAAAATAGTTGGAGGCAATAATAAGTCGTTGACAAAAATGGATGACGATGAGCAATGGTCAATGACTATAGATAGAAGTAGGTAAAGGTTAATAATAATGGGTAATGACAAACAGTAGTTAACAATAGTGGGTGATAGCAGGTAATGGTCAATAGTGGTGCATGATGGTGGACACCCAGTGGACAATGATCGTAGGTGGACATAATGGTATATTTTGGTTAATGGTAGTGAGTGGTAATTAAAGGTGGTGGTTGACAGTAGTGAATAGTGGTAATAGGAGTCAACGTTAATGAATAATGGTAAATGTTAGTTAACAATGGTGGATGATGCTGAAATAATGTGGTAATTTTTGTAACGATAGGCAAAATAGTTATTTTATATCATTAAAATATTTTCCTAATAAGAAAATGTATGATATCCACTTTCCCAATATAAATATTTTAGAGGAATATTGGCCTAAAAATATTGAATTTTTCTAAAAATATTTTATTGAATTTTAAATCAAATATAAAAATATCATATTCCCTTGAAATATTTCTAAAAATGTGAAAAAATTATAAACCAAATGCAACATTAAAAAACATGTTCTTCTATGAGAAAGGGGAAAGAAGACCATATTTAATATTTAGAATTACTTACATAGAGTGTGATAATTACTCTCATGAGTTCAATAATAGTTTGGTAGTTTCTGTGATAGACAATCCCAAATAAAAATAATTTTCAATTGAAATGAAAAGTAGTGGAAGGCTAAGGAAGGACCAAAATTGCAAAGTTTTACAATGTGTAACCTAAGTTATATAAGGAAATTGTGTGTTATTGTTGTGGGAGCAAGGACATCAAAATGTTTGGATTTTACAATGCTTTTTGCAAAAATTGCTTTAATGGAGTTTCATAATGGTATGATTTTTTGTTTTTCAAGATAAGATATGAAATAAAATGTTAAGGATGAGGTAATAATATCTTGTTTTGCCTTATAGAGCTATACCATTAAGAAATTATTATATTTTTAACTTATGCACTAATACACACGCACATACATAAATATGGTAAGTTCTTTTGTGTATTAAGTATTTAATGCTTGAAATCTAATGGCTTATATTGAATTTTATATTTTAAAAATATATTCAATTTAACGGATCACAACTTATCAAATTTACTCAATGCATGATAGAATTAACTTTTATACATACACATTTACATATACAATATATTTTGGTCTAATTCTATCATCATAGACCGAAGGTGATGGGGAGTAACAACAACTATTAGATTTAGAAATTCATGAGATAATGAAAGAAGAAAGAGAAATATCGTGAAGTTCTAAATTTGATGGTTTTTGTTACTCCCCATTAACTTGATTTTTTTTAATTTCAAATTGTTCAAATTAATCATGTGTAATTTTGAACATATTATTGTAAAACTAGTTTTGCCAATGTGTTTGTACATATTTGTGTCATATTTGATTATTACTTTTATAATTACAAAAATTAAATGCATTTTAAAGGCAAAAATTTTATATGAAATTATTAATCTTAAAAAATAGGAACTCATTTAAATTAAATGCATACAAAAAGAATTGTTAAGAGCATTCCAGTTAATTAAAGGAGTTTTCAAATTTATATGAATTGCATATTAAGATGCATATTGAAAATTAGCCTAATTAAGAATTTATATTTACTTTGTACTAAAAAATTACTTAAAATTAAATTAATTGCATATTAATGATTATGTTTTCTTTAATATTAATAAAAATTAATGATTTATTTAAATTAAATGTATTAAATTCTTATAGAAAAATGATCAAATATAATTTATTAAAATTAAATACATAATACGAAATCTCTTGATAAAAGATATTAGTATCAATTCTATTAAATGATTAAATATTGACAACAAAAAAATTTAAAAAAATAGAAAACTTATTAGAATATAATTCCTCCATGTCTTTTTATTAATCTTTTAAAACTATTTAATAGGATTAAAAAAATTAGTCCATCATTAATCTATTCAATTTATTTTTACTATACTTTTTAAACATTATAACAAAAAATATTTATAGTGACAACAATTGTCATCGGTATACATAATTCAATTATCGTTAATTACTATTGTTATTAAAGAAAATATTGTCAATATAAGTTCATTGTTGAAGATGTCAACACTAACAACTACTAAGTTGATAGTAAAAGTTGGTGTTTCTCTGATGACAAATTTATTATAGAAAATATTTTTAAAATTTAAAAATTTAAAACTTTTAGCAATAATATTATTATCACTAAAATTTAAAATTTCAATGACAACTTTGTCGTCACTATAGGTTATAAAATAAAAAAGAATTTTTGAGCGATAATATTGTTGTCACTAAAAAGTATTTTAAAATTTTATATTTTTTAAATTAAAACTTACAGCAATAATATTATCATTGCTTAAATTATTGCAAAAATTTAAATATTTATAAATTTATATTTTAGCAATAATAATATTATTTTCGTTGAAATTTTTAAAAATTAAATTTAATACAATTATTTGTAAAGTAAAATTTTAGAAATATTAAAATAAAATATATTAAATTAAAATTATAATTAAATATAATTAAATTAATATATTATATTTGATAGCATAGATGAAAATATTCTTTATTTAAATTCAATTGAATTAATTTAATATTTTTTAATTTAATTTTATTTAATTTAAATTGTATAAATAAAATATGCTAATGGTACTAGTAATAATGTGCAACACGATCACATGATCCGTATGAAATGAATACTCATAAAATAACTTTGTAATTATTTATACATATAAATAAAAAATTATATATATATATGATTCATATAAATGTCTATACATGAAAAGAAAACTGCATATATAAAGTAATCTAAAGGAAAGAGAGGTGAAGATATCCAGATATATTGTTGTCTATGCCAAGACTATCATTATCATCATCATCCTGATGATGAAGATAATATATCAAAGATGGTGCTTGGGTGGCTGGACAAAGGGGTGATGTTGCAAATCTACTTGACCTAAGCTGTGCAAAAGCAAATGGAGGTGTAGATAATACAAGGCTCTGTTGTTTGAGTAGAAAGGTGAGCTCTGTGAGGTATGTTCCAAATTATTGTTGTATTTGTAATTATTGAGCAAGTTGTTATTGCTACTCCTGAATCACCTACTAGTTCTACTGAAGTTGCTCTTGGCTCTACTCTAGCTACTGTTGACTTTGCTATAGTTACTCTTGCAACTTACTCACTTAGGACATGTATTCTGAGCTCACCTTGGAATCGAAGGTGCTTGTTGAATGATACAACTAGTTGGCCAGTACATGACTAACTGCCTTCTTATACCCTTGACGAGTACCAAGCATCTCGTTGGTGAAGATAACCTCATTGATCTATATAAGAGTACTAGGTAAGCCAGTAGATAATACACTAGACTGCGTGTGCAGAGTCACTAATTCAGTCATCCTTACCTTGCATTATTAAAATAAAAATTAATTATAAAGATTACAAGATATATTTGAAAATTTTGTATCGTTAAAATATAAGTTTAGATAACTTATATATTACTTCTCGGGGGTTAGATACATCCACTTTTCCATTTTATATATGTGTTAGTCCTTAAAGTTCTTGGCACTAACTACAACTCACCCATTTCCTTATTTGTCTATTCATATTTTATAAAAGAAAAAAAGGATGAATAAAATTATTGAGTTGGCTAATAGATTTTACATTTAAATTATTAATAATAAGTTGAATTACCTTATTATAATGACGTGCGATAGTGGATTTCAATCCGTGTTGATCATTCACCACCTTTTTTGCCATATTATTTGCATTCTTTGTGGATAGCTCCTATAAATTAAAAAATAACCATATAATACAGTTACGTTTATAATTTAAATATATTAAATAATCACATAACTTTATTAAATATCATACATACCCTTATTTGCATTCATTGTGGATAGCTCTTATAAATTAAAAAATAACCATATAATATAGTTACGTTTATAATTTAGATATATCAAATAATCACATAACTTTATTAAATATTATACTTACCCTGTAAGTATTACTATTAAAGAAGTCCACACACCTTTACCATGTATGAGATAAGATAGATTGAGGCATGTAGCACTTAGCATAGTTAAGATCGAAACCTTACTCCTAATCGCCTCCGTACTGTAAAAAGTGTTTGTTCAACCTGTACTTCTAATCTTTGTACACATCAGTAGTAGTTCGCATCAGACCACTGAGCACTTTATCCCATTTAGGCTCAAAGATGCCTTGAAACTCGAAGTAGAATTGCATTAGAAGACATTAAACAAAATTAAGTTCTATATTTAAAATTTTCAATATTAAATATAACTAAGTTAAGATAGGAAGGAGATGGATACTTATGCATACCTCCTGTATGACTCTATCCTATAATTGCTAAGGTATCACTTACCATGATTTATATTAAGGTGGCATATGGGTTCGAATAATACTACTTATATCATGAGGAAGATGGCTAGCTTTCTAATTAACTGCATGTTATGTACTAATCTTATCAAACTATACAGGCATTAGTCTCCCCCAGCTTCTCTCCATCTTCTCATATAGCCTGAGAGACCTATTTGGGCCTCTCTTTCTCGAAGTTATAGCTTTGATGAATAGGAGAAAATATCAATATTATAAATTCATATTTAATAAATAATTAACTTAAATGTACATAAAGAAAAAAGATACTTGATTCTTTGCATTATAATGGAATGTGAGTGGGCTAACGTGAAGGATCCCTTCCAGCATCACCTCTATAGTGTCATGCTTCGACATTCGCTATAACTAGAATAATACACATTGTATAAGTATTTTAAAGAAAAGTCCACAATTAAACTAATTGGCAACAACATATAAATTATTGTATTCATATAATGAAATTACATAATTATGAGTTGAAATACAAATAATGCTATTTCTTTAATCTGAATCAATGTCGGTGAACTTAATAGACTCATTCTTATAATCATCAGTTTCTCCATCATCATCAGACTATAGAAACCCTTCCTCCATATAATTTTCAATTATTACATCTTTTAAACTATCTTTATTGTCGATGAAGATGTCCACTCCTTCTGCAGTAGATCCAGTATTTTTGGAAGATGAAACAATTAAAGGACTATTTTTCTAATCTCTCAAGTTTACTAAATGGAAATCATTAAGGTCAATTGTGAGGTTGAAATTGGTGGAGTTACTTTCTTGCAAGAATGGCAAGTGTTGTGCATTGACATTATCATCAAGTAAATCTCATATGTCGTGATGCACCACATTATAGACATCCATCCAATTTAGCTCATTAAAAATACCCTCGATATAAAAGACTTGTTTTACTTAGGTTATAAGTATGTAAAGGTTATCTTTATACCACTGGCTACTGATAGAGATAATTGTAATGTTCTTATCAATGCAAAGTTTCTTCTTTCTTGAATCAATGTCATACCATTTGCATTTGAAGAGAGTTACATTGTGTTTATTTAAATAAGTAAACTCTATGATGTTATCCAGTATAATGTAAAACATGTTACCATTACTTTCTAGAATGCAAATGCCAATATTTTATGTTTTACATCCCAAAGTTCAACTACAAAGTGTACTCCATTTATAATACACGCTAAGTATATTATAATAGTAAAACTGGGATTAAAAGCTAATAATAGTAGCTTTTCTATGGGTTCTACGGAACTATTTCTATGTAAGTGGTACATTTACTAAAATAGCATTTCTATATAAAGTTAAATTGGAGAAAAAGTACATGTAAAGAACAATATTTGCATGATTGGTATAACATACCTAGAAAGAACAAACCTTTATGTTAGAGTAAAATTATGCAACAAATTTTGTTCTTTGTAACTGATTCATATTTTCGGCACCACTTCATTCAAGCTTTTCCTAGTTCTCACTACACAACATATGTATTTTAGTCCGTTATGATTAATTAGGAGAAAAATGTGAATAGTTATAAAGACTTACTAGAGATACTTTTCAATTTTGGTATAGTTATTCAAGATATACCATATGGCAACATCTCAATCTCTTATATTAAAGTGAGAAATGATTTTCTTCCCCATTAGTTGACATTGAGATTTGAACACTAATAATGACATTTTTATGTGTTTGGATGCTATGTCTTAGCTTTGACTAAGCTAATTAAATCTAGTTTTCACTTTTTTCAAGTACATAGAAAAAAATATTAACGCCTCATCAACAACATATCCTTTTACATTTGAACCCGTAGGTTAAGCACAATTCCTAACATAATCTTTTAAATTTTTATGTATCTCTCATATAGGTACATCTATAAAAAAATGAATAGGACCACTTTGCAATATTTCATTAGGCAAATGTATCACCAGGTGAACCATTATGTTAAAAAATATTGGAAGGTATACCTTTCAAACTTGTATAAAATGATGACAATGTTTTGCTTGACTTGCAGGACATTCTTCTTGTTGAGAGTTCTAGCACATATTTGATTGAAAAAGTTACACAACTCAACAATTGGATATGATAGTTCCTTAAGCAAAAATTCTTAGATCGAAGGTCCTAACAATCTCTATATAATAACATAATAGTCATATAATTTCAACCTCTTCAACTTCATATCATGATTAGTCACATTCTTTTTAAGAATCCCAGTAAATCTATTAGAAAATTTTACTTTTTTTTTATAAATTAGCAAAATCGTCTTCATTTTTCTTGATTAAGCGTGTATGTAGCATATGGTTTGAAAAAGCTAGCCCTTTTCTTCATACAAATTCAATTTTGACTTTATCTTTATATCCGCAAGATCTTATCTCGCATTATCTGTATCTTTTATTTTATGCTTAATGTCTA
The DNA here is from genome assembly GCA_020226215.1 of Sindora glabra. NCBI lineage: Eukaryota > Viridiplantae > Streptophyta > Magnoliopsida > Fabales > Fabaceae > Sindora > Sindora glabra. The sequence continues at coordinate 93,450,466 of CM035227.1, read as the reverse complement.
ATAATATATTAAAAATATTATCATATATATTCTTCTCAACATTTATCACATCAATATTATGCATTAAGTTCATTGTTGGCTAATACGGAAGGTAAAAAAATATACTTCTCTTACTTCAATTAAGTTCATTAGCACCTCTCTTCCACTTTAAGCCACTAAACTGAGCATGTTTTTTAAGAAGTCTTTGTGCTACCTTCCCGAGTTAGTCTATATTGATTTTATTGGTAAGAAGATGAGGAAAGGCTCTCCTCTCTGGCTTCCTATAAAATTTCTTTCTGTTTTTCCATGTGCGACTCCTTGGAAGCCAACAATAATAATCAATATATATTATTTTTCCCTAACTTATATTGATGGAGTATTGTCATTGCATGTAGGACATGCTTTATAACCTTATCCACTCCATCCAAAGAGACTACTTCATGTGGAAAAATCATTTACAATCCATAATATAGTTATTCGTATGTTAAATATTGTATTTGTATTAACATCCCAAGTTTTAACCTCCTCTCCTAAAGATTTCTTAACTTTTTACAACCAATTTTAGGAATTTTAGGAAGACATCGATATTCCTGCCTAGCAATTGTGGCTCTACTATTAACAAGGTTAATATGAAGAAGGACTGATTTATGAAAATCTATGGTGGCAAGCTATAGGTAGTTATCACCACTATTGCATGCTATAAGACAAGTTGTTATCACCAAAAGAATTAAATCCATTTGCATTTAAAACTACCTTAACTTTTCGTAAGTTTGTGAAAAAATCAGGATGCTTCCTATCGAATTCCTACCAAGTCTTTTGATCAATAGGATGTTGCATTACCCTATCCTCTGTTGACCTTCTAATATAATGCTATATCATATCCTTTGTAATATGTCTCGACCTATATAATTACTTCAGTTGAGGAGTTAATGAAAAATATTAAACCACTTTTTAAGACACTTTTTTTCTTTTATATTTTTATCTATTAATTGGCTCTCTTCACAGATTAGATAGTTACACTTAGAAGTATGTTCTTTCTAAAAAAGTGTATATTCATGCTTATACACATAGATTGACTTATACCCTAACCCTAACTTGTTAAGCTATTTTTTTGCACTATCTTTTGGAAGTGCCTCTTTCAACAACTTTAAAAAAACATCAAATGACTTATTAGTCCATTTATATAGTACCTTTAGGTGTCTGAGTTTTACTAGAAAGTTCAAGACTAAAAATGTTATGCATCCTAGATACAATTATGTTTCCATTGGTTTAAAAAGATTATCGCCATCGCTATAATTCAATCCAATGTCCATTTCCAATGCATCCTAATTCCCTTTTGTTTTATCATGAACTATTTTTTTAATTATATGCGGGTCGATGAAATTATGTATAATATCTACCATCTTATTCCTATTATCAAAAGATACCTACTTATCTCTCTAAAAATCGAACCATCTACTTCACCATAATGTACATAATTTATTTATAATTGATAAAATTCATTATCTATAATATATACCTCCAACATTGCTAATTTTTGAAATGATAGATTAATGCACTTCTTATATAAGCATCTCATCAAAACCCCTTTCATCAGTAAAATTTTTTGCTCTCTCAACAAATGCTATTACACCATTCTAATACTCTTCCAACAAGCTATGTTTTAGATGTATCCAACTTTTTTTTCTGTAAACATCATACCACTAGATAGGAAGAAGATAACTTCTTATGAAATTAATTGTTATGATTAATGTTTGTTATGTACCTTAAATCTACTGTATCATTCCAACTTTAAAGGGTAAGGCCTTATCACATTTGAAATATTTTTATAGTTATGATTTTATCAATTTATTTTCGCTCATCATTTCTTACTTGCAAAAATTTCGATAACATCTCCATATAGTTCTCTAATTATGTAAACTATACATCAGTATAGTTCACACTCGAAGAATAATTAAGATGATAAAAAATTTCTACAATGTCAAATGAGAACCAGATAAATTATTAATAATAACTTAAAGACATATCCCAAACTGCCTAACTTTATGAGATACTTCAAGGGTTGGTTGATGTATAAAGATCAACTAACTCCTGAACAAATGTAAGCTTACAATGCAAATGCAAATATAATTCTAATTAAAATTATTGTAAAAATATATTTATAATAATTTTAAATTTACATTACGATATTTTATGAGTATCATTATTCAAATGTATTATTGTCTAAATTGTTGAATTTTTTAAATATCTATATAAATTGATATGTTCAACAATTTGGAATTAGGAATTCAATTTTTTAACCTACTCTACAGCATTTATAAGATGCATAGTTCAACTCTTTAGATATAACATATATTTTATGAGTATTAGTAAATTTTCAAGCTTTAAAGTTTTCATCGTTGAATTGACATGAATTATATTTTGTATTAATAATGTATAAATCTAAATTCTTGCAATCTTTTAAAAATTTCTAATTATATCATTATAATATCTTCATTAAATACATTTATTAAATTCAAATTTTTATTTAAATATTTTTATTAAAATATAGTCATCTTTTGTTATATTTTTTCAATATTTAGTTACATATTTAAAAAATCTATTTTCATGTAACAATCAAAGATTATGTAAAATATATCACAATAGTCATTATATTTTGTTATGATATCTTCATGATTTGTTATTTTTTTAAAATATATAATTGTATATAATCTTATTATTACTGTTTTGTATATAATTTGCATGTATATTTTTTTGTTCTTATTATGTATTTATATAATATCTAATAATATTATTGAATATATAAAAATTAATTTTTAAATATTTAAAATTTATTATTCATATATTTAATATATAATTATTCAAATATATTTTCATAATTTAAATTTTTTATGTTAACACATTTTTATTAACATATATTTATTAATTTATATTAACTCAAATATGATTTTCATTTTTAAAACTTAACGTTCATATAAATATATTATTTCAAATATATTTATATAGTCATTATATTTTTATAAGTCATATTTGAATTTGTATTATTATTATTGTTTATTTTTATGATATCTACTTTTATTGATCATTTTATGAAAATATTAACTTTTCAAATCTATTGAAATGATTTATTTATATATTCAATATTTTTTTATGTCTTCTACTTTCAATATCTCAACTTTTTCTAACTCATTTTATATACCAATTTATTCTTTATATATATAATTGTTCTAAAGTTTTAGAACTTTCAAAATATTTTATTCATATATTCATAATATTTTCATTAAATATATTTATAACATTTGGTTTCTTAATTATATGTGTTCATTGAAATATTTTTATTAAGTTATATTGAAAAGTTACTTACATACCTAAAAGTTTATTCCCATGTCAATATATTTCTAAAATATGTTTATATAATCATCCTAATTTCATACGTTACGTAACTTCAATGTAACTAAGAATTTTGTGCACTTAAACTACATCCTAAACTCTAAGATTTGTAAATAAAATCTCATAACAACTTCATCTCATATTAACCTAAATAAATAATTTATACACATATTGTATTATGCAAAATCTCAATTCAAGGGTTACATAACAATAACAAAATTTATATTTATAAATTGTGCACTAAAACCAAACTATGTAAACATATTAAACATTTACAACATATAAAACTAAATAAAATTTATTTCATACCAAAGTAATTATATCATTGAACTAAATAAATTTATTTCATATTGTTCACCTTATAAACTATATATTCAAATAAATTATAAATTTTAATTCATATATGAAAAAAATCTAATGATTAAATACATTCTAAATATCCACCAGAGCAATAATGAATAGCAATAATAGCTAACAAATCAAAATTATGTAAATAAGAAATTATAATATATTAAAAATATATAAATAAAAAATATATTATATTATAAAAAAATTACTTCTTGTCTTTCTCATCTCTAACTTTGTTGTTTCCCTTCTCACCATATGAAATGAGAGCTGAATCATGTTGGCAAGTATTTATAAGAAGACCCTTTAATGATAATAAAATTCTCAGTCATTGCTAAAAACTTCAAACCTTTACCGATGACAATATTGTTCATATAAAATGAGATATTTACGGCCTATGCCACTCTTTAGCCATGACAAAACCCGTATAAGGTCGCCTCGCCTGTTTTACATGCCTAATGTAGGCTACATTTGGAAATATTAATTTATCACTTAATTTAATAAATTCAAATTTAAAACCATATTTTACTTGTTTTATTTATTCATGTAATTATATTAAGTAAAAATTTACTTACAAAATATTTGCAAATAATGATTTAGGAGTTAATTGAATAAGTTCAAGCTTAACATTAGATTTTATTTGTTTGATTTATTAGGATTGAATATCAAATTCAATGAAAATTCACTTCAGCTATTTAGCAACAATTATCTGGCTAAATAAATTCATCAATTACTTCTATTTTGACGAGATTTTATTAAATAAAGATATTTAATATTGTCTTTAATTTTTTTTATAATTATCTTTATCTATACACACACATCACGTCATTTAAGTTTTTGATATATAATATTTTTAGAATCATAATTAATATAATTTTGAAAATTATACAAAATTTGAATATTTTATAATAAAACTTTTAAATCATTACTTAGATTCAGTGCTTAAAATTCAAATACTATAAATTTAGTGCCTAATTTTAATATTTAATAATATTTTATATATAACACAAAATTTTAAATTTAGCATTTAAAATATGATGTATAAAATTTTTATAATTACAATTAAGGATAATTTTGAAACTATAAAATTTTTTAATATTTCGGTACTAAAATTTTAAATTATTTACTAAACTTAAAAATTCTAATATAAAATTATTCAAACATTATAAAGTTAATATTTAATGGATTTAGTGCTTAAAATTTATAATTAATTATTGGTTTAAACTTTTCAACATCATCAAACATCTCCTTATATTTAACTAAATAAAAAATGAAATTAATTTGTAAATCATATTTTATTTATCACTCTCGGACTTTGAAATCAAGCAAATTTGGTTAAATTTCACGAAAATTCATGTTATTTGCATGAAACCCATCTTTCTATCCATAACTGTACCCCCTATTATTATTTTTCATTTCCAATATGTTTCAAATAAGTTTATTTATAAAAATGAAATTGAAATCATTGTTTTTTTTTTTTTAATTTTCGCCAAAGCAATGTAGTCTGCTTAAAATAAGAAAAATATTTACGTATATTTTGGTTCGAGCAATTAGTATATTTGGGCCTCACATGGGCTTACAAAGACAGGCCCAAATCTCCCTGCATCCAAGAAAATGAAGGATTTTACCCATTTAAGGTTTTGGGGTGGGCCAAGATGAAAAAAGTGGGTTAAGAAAAAGAACTAGGGTGCGGACTAATAGCCCAAGCAATGCAAGCAGAACCGAAATGCATAAAAAAATTTTAAGATATCATCTAAAAATGTGGCTTGACCCCCCCAAAAAAAAAGACGGCAAAATGGAAAACGATATTAACAATAAAGCTCTTTAAAGTAAAAAAAGGAGAAATAAAATATTTCCTTCATTCCTTTTTAAGTGTCATTTTAGAGAAAAAATATTCATATTTATTTTTCATTTTAAAAAATCAAGTTATTGTCTTCTTTTGTCTTTATTATTTAAATAAATGCTTAACAACTTCACTTACCAGTTGACTTTTAATAAATAATATATTAGTAAATTGTAACTTATTTTATCTAAAATTAAAATTATTTATTACCTTCATTAATTCTTGTGTATTAATCTTAAACGACATTTAAAAAGAAGAAAAAAATTTAGATAAAATTGCATTGGTGTTTGCTATGAAGTTCCCAATTAGAATTTTACATGTGTATTTAGTTCCTAATAACTAATTAATAATTATATTTATCAAGTTATAATTATTAGTAGTAAGTCAAAAAGGTAATACATATGTAAAATTTTAATTGAAACTCACAAAAAGAAATGAAAAGAATAAATGTGAATAAATTCTTTCTTTAATCTTTGATATCTAATATTTAGGGGCATTATTTTTTTCAATATTTTATAATATCTTAAGCAAATGCATTTTTTATCTATAATTTTTTGGTACAAGAACTCTGGCAAAGACTAGAAACTATCTCTTTATTTAATATTACAAATTTCAAGTACTATATATATATATATATATATAATTTATGTTAAAAAATAATGAATAAGATATATTTCATAAATTATCAATGGCTTCCTAAATACAAAAGATAAAGAAAATAGGATAATAAAGGATTAAGAGGGAGTTGCCGAACTCTAACCTTGTGTTTCAAAGAAGTAATCACTAATATATATGAGGTGAAACTTGAGACCTCTCTTTAATAAATCAAATTGAGTCGACTTGCCTATCATGAAAAATCTTGGAACAAAAGCCTACAAATTAAAAACATCCACACAAGCCTAAATGTTAAAATAGAATTTAGTTATAATGTGATCACCAAGTTAGGCTAACCAAATGTTCTATATTATTTAGGCATTGGTTAATCCAAGTCCATAAATTATCATTGATTATGCTCATTTACAGAATAATCCTAATAGTCTCCCTTTTGGACAACATAATTAGAAAAAAAAATCTTAGATTACAATAAAAAGAAATGTTAGATAACGAGTATGACACTATTACAACTATAGGTATAAAACTAGATCATAAGTCATAACATGGGAATCATTATATCTGATAGGGATATTAATGTCACATATCAAAATTTACACCTTAATGACTAAATTAAAAAGTGAATATGGAGTAATATATATATATATATATATATATATATATATATATATATATATATATAGTAAATTGAATCAAATATATATCTCAACTCTATGGTCCAAGCTTCCATGCAAGATACCAAATGAGATCCAATAATCTCAATATAATAAATAAATGAGACATAGTCTATATGTATCTAAATGCCAAACCATAACATATGTCTTTTTACAAATATAATAATATCAACACATAAAATAAATCATATATATGAATAACAGGTATCACATATGTATACTTCCACTAATCCAATACATTATAAGAATAAATCAAACACGTACATTTATTAAGTAGTGGCTTGCATATACATGCCCAAAATACATATATGTACTTGAAGTACATATACTATAGCAATACTTAATTCATGATCATGCACATAATACAAGTTATAGCCCTATAAAATTTAAAACATTTTCTAAATTATTAATATAAGGAAATATGCGATGGAATTTTATGTAGATAATGATTAATTGTTTGAATGAATTTAGAATGAGAATTTTGTATAAATTGGTTGAGTAAAAATAGATAAAATAAAATATTTAAAATTTATAAGTGTTTAGCAATAAATATATGAATATGGAGGAGATTTAGAATATATTTTTAAAATTGTTGTTACCTTTATTTCTCTTTTTCTCCCTATAATGTTATCTAACCTTTTTATTTTTTTTAACATTAAATCTCTAATCCCAACTCCTTCTCATTTTTTTTAGCTTCTTCTCTTCCTCCTTGCCGTAACCTAATCCAAGTCATGATTGATATGGAACTTGGTATTTGGTTTCCACCAATTGAATTCACATAGGAATTTAGGAAGGATGTTAAGTAACAAAGGAAAAGGATGGCATTTCATTTCTAAAGTAAAATCAATGTATAAAAGGGAATATGCATTAGTCATTTTCTCTCATTTTTGGCCTTTACATCCAAAATATCTATAGCAAAATATTAAAACTACCTAAGTCATACTGTATAGGCTTTTGTAAGCTTAACTTTGAGATGGTGGTAGAGGTAACTTAATCTAAGCATTTACAAATGTCCTAACACAAGTTCCATTAGCAATAGTAGTAGTTTAATCATTTATAATCAACCAAGTCCATCAATGCCATCATTTATATATACACATTCAACAATATTAGAATTTCATCGCATAATGCACAAATGATTATCAATGAAAATAAATAAATCTCTTTATGTACTCTAAGTTAACCTTATCCCTCATGAATCCATCTTTATACCTTTTAGGTTAACTTTATCTTTCACTAGCAATTACTGGGATCCAATATTTGGTAATCACATTTTCCCCTATCATTTTTTTTAGCATAATCATATTTGATATCTTTCTCATATCATAGTTTAAGCTATAGTTATCATCTTTTTTAATAAAGACACTATGCCTTAATGCATGACCACATAGTTTATTTCATTTTATAAATAACACAAAAATTTCACTTACATTACCTTATATCATAGCACCTCTAAGCATCTCATTTTAAGGCTATAAATCACATATTTAACTTAAAATTTTCACATACTATATTATTTTCGTGTTTAAGAACATTACATTCCATTTTGATTTTTTATATAATATGCTTATATGAAGTAGATTAAGTATAATTGATTATATACTTGACAATAAAAACCTTGAGAACTTCTTTGGTATCTATAGTTAATTATATAGTTAATTACCAAGGGTTTTAATATAGTTTTAGAAGCTTATAGTTAACTATGAATAGTTGATTATAAGGTTCTAAAGAGTAATTTTTTGCCTCATAATTAACTATGCTTACCTATAATGCATAATCTAGGGCATAGTCAATAATATAGTTGACTATTGTATAAGATTTTGCAAAATTTTTCAAAAATGTTTCTATTTATATGCCAAAATCTAGGCTTTAATGCATTTGATGCCTAACCAAACTTTATCAAATCATACATACACACTTATATCAATTCAACGAAGCCATTTCAATCATTTAAATCAAGCAAATACCACAAATCATCTTACTATTAATCCATTTAAGTATATAGCTAAGAAAACTTAAAATAAGAAATTTAATCACCCAAAACCATTTGATTCAATCAAATAAAGTTAGAATATTTACTCATTTAGTATGGAGAATGATATTGGAAGGCTAAGACTAATGATGGACAACTCATTAAACGTATGAAGAAAGTGACGAAGATTAATGCTCTTTTGTTGGATTGAGGGTAAGAATAGAGATAAAAAAGAGAAGATAGGGTGAGTAGTGGGAAAGTTAAGGTTTGGGAGTAATAGGTGAATATGAAATATATGGGTTGGAAATTAAGTTAAATGAGGGTGGAGACATTTTCATCCTTTTATTTTAAATCTCCTCCATACTCACTTACTTCTAATCACTTAAAATTATTGATTTTTTTATTCATTACACTTTTGTTAACTTAATTTTTCAAATTCTTCATTTCAAGCTAAATCAAATGATTTATTTTTCATCTACCCAAACGTTTTACTCAATGTTCATTTAATTAACAATTTATGCTTTCTTTCAATGTCTTACATACCCTTTCTTATTGAAATTTATTCATTCACCAAAAAATTTTTACTTTAACAATTTGCTACTAAAACTATTAATTAATCTTTTTAGTATTATAAAATTTTAAAAGTCTAATATCTTAAAGCAGATGTAATATCCTTTTCTTTCATTTTTCACTTTAATCATGCTAAGGGGGAGCTAATACTCATCAAATCCTTATAATAATCAAGGTAAGATCTTCATTATTGTTAACTTCTCCTTTATTTTCTTTAGGTTTAAAGAGATTTAAAAATTTAAACTCAAAAGGAGAAATTTAAACCTTAATCTCAAGCTTGTTGGTTTTGCATGATTTAGAACTACTGACTTTTGATACTAGCCTTCAAATATCTCATCTAAGATAAGTGAACATTCTATCAATATTTAAAGGATTAACTTGAAATTATTTGATTTAAGTTAGAATTTTTAGGTTTTTGATGAATATAAGAGGAATATACTAATTTATGGTGTTTGGTTTGACTTTGGTGTTGAAACTCGCATAAATAAAGTTATTTAAATATGTATTAATGATCTAGTAAGGATTCGTAGCATAATAAACAAATTTGGTTAAGAATATATAATATTAATAAGGAATTTCATAATGATTCTACGAACACCTAAGCAAATTAGATAAATGGCTTTTGGACCCTTGATAGTTAAATACACCTAAGAAAGATAGATAGAGAAAAGTCCAAAATTATGTTAAGTTCACCTATATATATGAGACTCACCTTTTCTCTTATATTTGCCTTACTTTATAGAGTAATGGTATATTTTAGAGTTAGGAGATAAAAATGAATGGATGACAATAAAAAAGATTGGAGAGTTAGGAATTGAAGGGGGAGGATGGATAGTTAACTCTTATGACTTCCTTTCTTATTGTTAGAATGTTCAAAAAACCTTAAAAACTTTTCAAATTGGAGGACCACAAAAATCTCAGTGCAAAAGATGTTTAGAAGGTTTTGAAGGATTAATCATAATCTCTTATTTGTTCACAAAAACTCACATATGTTTTTATAATAAACCTCCTTTCCTTCTCCTTCCTTTATATCCAAACATAATATAAGATTTTTTTCTTATACTTAATTTCTATATAAAAGTAAATCCTTACTTTAAGAAAAGAAAGACATACTAAAGGGAAGAGTTCACAATTATGTAAGTTTCACCAGTATAAAACTCATATTCTCTCTTGTATTTGCCTTTCTCCTCATAAAGTAAGGATTTTTCCTAACCCAAAAATTTAATAGAATTTCTCTACTAAGAATAAAACTTGATTATTCTCAAATTGGTGAAAATTTTACATTATCAAAAATATATTATGGTATAAGAAAAGAATGGTAAAGAAAATAAACATGAACCTTTGACTTCAATAAGCTACCTTCACTTTCTAACTTTAATAGTCAAAAGAAGTTCAAGCTTTCTAACTAATATAGCCAAATTTGCATGTAATGCACAATACTACAAATTTCCTATTTGTATCAAGTTTAAATATGAATGGATGCTTAAAAAACTAAAAAGTTCATTGGCTAAATATGTTCCACATGATTAGTTCCACAAGAATTCAATCCACTAATCATTTGATATAGCAATAGAGATTATATATCTATTTAAAATTAAACATGAAGACATAGGCTACAAGTTGTGGCTTTGGTCTTTGCTTTAATATTCACCAAAAGTTTGGTTTTTCACTCCTATAATAATCAAGCCATTTATCTAATTCACAAAAATAATGTTTTAGGAATATTTAACCAAGCATGCTAGTAGCTAACCATATAAAAACTAAATAGAAGAAAGTTTAAATTATTACTATTGATAATAGCAACGTTTTTCAATATCTATTCATATGAAATTCCATTATTAATAATTATTGATAATAGTGGTGATTTAAAATCAACTTTAATGAAATTCAACCACTAATAAGGCACTTAATTCAAAATCCTTAACTAAAGATGTTCCTAAAAGAAGCCATGTTTTAGGCCCAAAAGTCATGAGAGAAATAAAGGAAACCAGGTAATAAAAATTTAAAGGCAATATGTGTTAGTTATAATTTTCATGAAAATCCTTAATATTAATTACAACTTCATTGACATTGCACATCAATGAGCATGTAACTTAAAAAGATTTTATTCCATGAACACATTTATGTTCCTTTTAGAATCATTCCTATATGCCCTAACTATTTGCAGGGAATGCAACATTAATAACATATTATTAAAATAAGGCACATTATGCAAGAGAGAGATAATTAATTTAAGAAATATATGAATCTTAGTAATATGGTTTCAACACAATAATTTGGCAAATTCAAGAAAGTTGTTAGTAACAAATAATTTCAAAAGATAATAATAGTATTGAAATATTGAAACTTAGAAGAAATACTTTCTGTCCTTACTTATTGGTATAAAATCATTTAGATAACTCCATAATAGCAAAAGAATAAGCACAACATTACAAACCAAATAAATTAAAACAAGCTTACATTAATATGACAAAAGGTAAATATCATTTTCACTAGATTGTCTTTAATAGTCACAATTAACATATTCATAAATTCTTCATTTGAGAACCTTTTTGATTGAAAAATAAAAATGAAAATTAGATGACATATTATTAAGACTTTAATTAAAATCAAGTCTAACTAGGTTAATAGTTCATCTTCATTACATATAGTGAATTCTTCATAATATGTATTGACATGCTCTATAACCTATGGAGAAACCTTGTTTTCAGTACCTCAGCAAGCAAAGACAACTAAAACTAATAGGACTTTGAATCGTTCATAAATTGATTGAAAATAGGTGTGCTATTAACTTCCTACCATAATTTCACATATAAAAATAAGAAAGATTTGAAATTATATATAAAAACCCATGCAATAGGCATAAAGATGCTTTAGAAGTTCATCCTTAGCGTAATAAACAATCTTCTCCTGCTATTTTTAATTCAATTTTACTGGATTTATCTTAACCTCAATATGCTTTATCAATTAGACATCATTTAAAAAAAATCCTCTTTAAATGTTTATGGTTCATGCTTTCCTATCCATAAAACCATGTGAATTAGGTTAGTAAGTACTGTTCAAAGCAACTCTCCTTAATCACGATCTTATGTAATTCAACATGCCCTAAGCCTCACATAAATTCACTAAACTTCATGTTCACAAAATTAATAGTCTTAGTTTATCTTAAAATCCTAATTAAACCTAGCCTCATAGGATTGCTAACCTAAATTTTAGCCATGTTTTCTTTAACATGATTGTTCAACTATAATGCATATTAAAATCTATTAGACATACCTATTTTAGGTAAGAATCTATAAACACAAGTTGTAACATATACCAAGTTACTTTCACAAGATAAAATTTAAGTCAAATTGTAATCTCCATAATTCATATTAGATATGAACATTTGATACCCCTTACCGAACCTTTTAAAAAAAGCAAATTGAACAAGTCTAACACTTGACATATAACGTTGTTTCAGAGGACATGTTTTACACTTAACCCACCAAACATAAGAATAAAATTAAACAAAAAGATCCAATATATATACAATTCTTTTAGTAATTTACATCACTTTGATCTACTTAAAAGATAATAGATGATATAGTGGTGAGAAATACCACTAAGACTTGGTTTCTTATTGTTATAATAATACTAAAACATTAAGCATTTGACATGTGATATAAACCTAATAAGTCACATGATATAGAACTCAAATTTGAATATCTAATAATTTACCAAATTGCCAAAAGATGCCTTTGATTGTAACAAGTCCATGGGACCTTGATAAGTCACACAAATAGCTTGAGAAACATTTCCCGTCTTCTCTATTACAACAAGATAACCTGCATGATAGTGACCAAGTAGTAAATATATTTGAAATGGAACTAACAACACTCAATACATGTTATCAAATATGAACCATAGGAGATTATTCTAATCTCACAAGACATAAAGGAAACTTTCCATTATCTCATTTTGAATGGGTTATTCCTTTTAGATCTTTCCATATAGCTACGATAGACATGTTATTTTAAAGTTAAGAAGCTACTCATTTTTCCTTATCTTGTTTTAGATCAAGGAGAAATATTTATGTAGCTACTCATTTTTTCCTCATTTGGTTATTTGTTAGACCCTAGAAGGCATTAATAATAGAATATAAGTTAAATTGAAAAGAAATTTAGATATTAAAAAAAGCATGATATTGTAGAAAGACCCATAGGATAATTGGACAAAATTAATTGAGACACGTATGCCCAAAAATTGATTTAGATAATATACGATAAAAAAGAAATAATTAAGTAATCAATAAAGTATGCTATTCTTTTACCCAAAAAAGAAAAAATTTGGCAATAAATTTAATTTGGATCCTTTTGAGAAAAACTAAGTCAAACAATATGGTATGAAAATCTAAGTAAATTGATAACCAATAAAGTACGGCATCTAGAAATGCAAAAAATTATTAATTTGAATATTTGTGGGAAAATATTAAATTAATAATTAATGACAATTTTGATTGCCAATTTTATTAAACCTTTCTATACAAATATTTTTCAAAAAATCTTTGTTCATCTTTTATTGGTAGGTGTTCAATATTTAATATGTTACATGAACACTTATTTTGGCTATGTAAATGACCTCGTATTTTCAATAAATATTTGCAAAAAAAAGAAAACTTTGATATTGCCATATGCTTTTATAAGTGGATGTTCAATATGAATATAATGTAATAATAACTATTTTAATTGTGAACGTAGCCTAACTATCTTGAAAATATTAGCAAGAGAAATCTTTGTTTCACAGTAAATTGTGTCAATAGTGTACTGATTTTGGTAATATCAATTTTCATTATGAAAATATTCATACCTTTATAAAAAAATATTTGCAAAAAAAAAAAAACCATCTTTTTGTTTTTCATATTGAATGCTTCTATCGATAGGTGTCTAACACTAAATATATTTTGTAACAATAGCTATTTCGACTCTGAAATAGCCACACTCTTCTAAAAAAATATTGCTAAAATTCTTCTTCTCCTTTTTTTTAATAGTATATGCTTTTTCTTGGCATGTTCTTTATCATTAAATACATTATCATCGAGACGTATATCATTGGGATTTAATGTACAATTTGTTAAAGACTTCTATGTAAACATTTCAACTTTTGAAAGATATAAATTTTCTTTAAAAAATTTTAAAATTATAGGAGAAAATTTAATTTAAGACTTGAGAGACTTTATGCAAGGAGTTTCAGTCATGTTTATACAGGAATGGAAGTAAGTTAAGGATGAACTAGATTTTGTCTAAAATAGACTAGACTCATAAAAAAATATTGAAAGAATTATGCAAATTCCTCCATTAATGTTACTGGATTTTACACTTGCCAACTACGGAAACGCAAAAATAAACCTAGAAACAATATAAATCTTTGAAACTGCCGTGAAATCCATAATTTTGCTGAAAATCGTTAGTTATATTCGATGCATGTTGCTTTGTTTTTAACGTGGTTTATTTTATTTTATTGGCTTCTTTTTTTCTTGACCTTTATCAACATTACACTTTTTTATACGAAAAAGATTATTCCATCTCAACAATTTTTTACATTGTAAATTTAATCCTTTTTCACAAAATTAATTCATTTAATTTCCTCTACTTTATCACTTGTTCTTTTGGAAAAAAAATATTGAAGAAACGTGAGCAATTTGTTGAGATTGAATTTACTCATTAGCGAATACACGAGGGATAAAATATATATTTTAAGACTCATATAATTTTTTCTAACTTGAATCTAAGAATGGTATGATAAATTATAATAATGGCCTTGTCTAGTAAGAAGTTGGTCTAAAATAATTCAACCTGTTGGTTCATTAGTTTAACTTGTAGCCCGCTCTCTCTCTCTCTATCTATATATATATATACATATATATATGTATATGATGTTAAATAACTTTTAATATTAAAGCTAATAAATTTAGAAATTTAATATTGTTAGATTATACAAATTTCTTAAAATTAATAAATAATTTTAATTTTCATAAAATTAAAATTAAATTCAATAAATAAAATTTATAAGAAAATTGTTACTGAAAAGCTTAAAAACTAGTATAACAATAATTATATAAAGTAATTAATATAAATAAATAAATGAATTATGTATAAAATAAAATAAATTACAACATAACAAATTAAAAATTGAAAAAGACTCTAAAAACATTAAATGGGAAGATAATCTAAAAGGAAATGAAAAATTGGGTAATGTCACGAGGAGTTCAACCTTTTAAAAAAATTGAGTATTTCATATTTGATTATCCTTTTCTAAATTTCAAAATAAATAAATTAAAATTAAAAGCATAAATCTTAATATATTAAATATAATCTAATGGTGGGAATACTTAAACTCTTAAGAAGTTGAACTTTCCATATCATTATTCTAAAAACTTCTTAAGGAGTGAAAACTTTTGAAAGTTAGCCCTTGCTTACACATTAGAGTCTAAAAAAGTGTTATAAGCTAACAGTTGTAACAGTTTAATAGGTAAACATGCTCAATTTGAGACAAGACTTAGTGAAAAAAATCAAGCATATTGTAAAGGTCCTATTGCTAAAATTTGAGATCAATCCGACTTGTGTACTATTTTTCATAATATTTTGAAGTTTGGATATATTTTAATAATTTTAGCATGGTTCAAAATTTTGGAAGAGTTTAAAATACCTATATTTGTGATTTTCAAATTTTTATCTTTATGTCAATGGGTTTTGGTGTTAATTGGACGCTTGGAGCATTAATAAAAGAGCTTATGACAACTTAAAAGTAAGTATGTCTATTTTTGACATAGGGCTTTTACTCATAATATTTTTTTAAGGGGGTGGAGTGTCAGAAAAGTTTGGCGGGATTCTTTAGCACAGAGTTAGAGACTCGAGCATGTTAACTTGTAACTATCTTATACATAGTCAAAATTATATAATAGGACATATATCAAATGGATAGAATGTTTCTCTCTTTATTGAATTTGTCCCTTTTTAGTCTTGTTATACTTGGAGGTTTCATATGTGGGGAGATTTTGTGGATTGTTATGTGTGAGTACTTCAACAACGTTCAATTGTGACTTATAGATTAGAGAATTTTGTCATCTATTCCAAAAGTGCCATGTGTGTTTAATGGAAAGGTTGATATATTTGCCAATTGTAGTAAGCATGCACTACATGATTTTAAATAAAAAGCTACTATCCCATGACAAAAAGCTTGATAATTTCCGGTGTAAAACTATAGGATCTAGCCGTTAGTTGCATTGTACTACCACACAACACCCAACTCCTTCTTCATACTAGCAGCCGCGTGTTTACAATGGCTATATACTTTTAATTTTTTTTAATATTTTCATCTGTGTGTAAATAATGGTTCCAATTAAAATAAATTTACGCAATAAACTTCCATTTTTTTTCTATTTTCAATATTTCATATTCTCTAGAAGTTCTATTACATATTTTATATTTTTGCAAGTGTCCAAAACAGAATAAATTTTGGCCTAACAACGGAAAGGAAGACTGGATGGAAAATTTTGAGGGGTGAATGGAAGATTCAGCGATATAGCAGATTCTCAAAAATGGATATAGAAAGATTTAAAATTTGCATTAAGGCGTCTCACAAACATTTGTATAAAAAATATTAAAAGAAGATATGATTTCAACCCAATCATAAATACAATTACACGGTGACTAATACATATTAGTTTTAAAAAAACCATCGTTGTATATATTGTGGCAGTGTCGTTTTTCAAAATATGAAAAAACATTAGACGTAAATTCTTTAAAAATCAATATTTTTTTTGCCATGAGACTTTAAACATTAATTTATAAAATAACTAACATTTATAATTATGGGATTGGTGACATTTTTTTTAGAATATGGATGTCGTTCCTTAGACTTTAAATGCTAGTTCCTAAAATAATTGAGTGAAAAGTCATGGAAATGGTAATATTTTTGAAAATATGATAAGATTTTATATGTTAATTCTTAAAAAAAAATTAATGAGTTTTCTCCTGTGAGACTTTAAATGTTGGTTCTTAAAATAATTAATGTGCTTTCTTCTTACAAAATATTAGATGTTTGTACCTTAAAAAATTGATATTTAAATTTATGGAGTCGATGACTTTTTTATGTTCTAAATACAAAAATTCCTAGTTTTCCCGTTGTCACTTTACACTTCCTTATATTTATTTTCAAGTTCAATTTGTCTCTGTTTAGCTATTTTGGTAGAGATATAAATCTCACTTTATCTTCTACTACATATCATTGAGCTATTGGGACTCTTTCAACTAATATCAAGTATAAAATGAGTTTAAAACATAAGTGTTACCTTTCTTGCTTCTATTTCTCGAATCTACGACTCTTTTATTTCTTTGATTATTTACATAGAGATTTTTATTTATATTTCTTTTATTTTACTTTTGATATTTATGTTATTTCCTTTGTTTTAGAATTCTATTATGTCTACAATAAAATTTTGTTGTAGAATTCAAAGTCAGTCAAATAACATTAAGAAATAGTCGAAAAGAGAAAATTGATTATTAAAATGACTATTTTTCATGATTTTGAAAGGCAATTCATGAATGATATAGGCCTTCAAAATTATATGAAATAAAAAAAAATTATTCCGAACAAACAACTGAGGGTGAAATTATAACTTTTCAAATTTTTTAACATAAAATACACATTTTTTTATAGATTATTGGATTTATTCAATTTGTATTGTAAATATTCTAATGGTGAAGTAAAAAAATTGATGTTAAAAATACTATGTCAATTTTTTATATTATTTTTTTATTAAAAATCGATGTAAAAGTTAGAAAATAAAATATTTTAAAAAGAATAGATGTCAATTTAATCTTTTCTTTACATCATTATATAACTGCCATGGAATGGTCTAACATGCAACGTTACTTGTATATTTGCCAATTCTAAATTAGTGTAATTTTTGTCAAATAATCGATATATAGTTGTATTTCTGCGTCAGTGAAATCTAACAATGGCCTTTAAAAATGATGAAAAGTTGAAAGAAATTCAGTAGCAATTTATCATCGAAGCAGCACTTCCAACGGTGGTCATAAAAAAGGCAAAAAGTTGAAAGACATTCAATAGCAATTTATCATGTGGCAATTGTTAGTAACACGGCGGAGCCACAAATTAATATTTTAATTGAAATAAAATTGTAAGAAAAACCTTTCATAGCATATGCTTGCATCTTTTGGAAGTACTTCAGCGATAAAAAAGAAAGGATTTAAATTTGAATTATTTTCGGTATAAATAAATTTTATATTATTATTTATTCGTATATTATCATATTAATAAAATTATTAAAATATTTTTACTATTTATTAATAAAATTATTTTTTTATTAGTGATATATCACATTCTTATTTATTGATAATAATACATTAATAATGAATCAAATTTAAATATTTAATTAAATTGTGACAGTATTTATTTTGATTGTAAAAGTAACAACAACATTTGAAAAGTATTTACAAGTAAATGTTTGTATATATGATATGATTTTCTTGGTTGTTTGTGGTATTAGGAGGCAATACTTGGCTTTATTTTCTCTCAATTTCTCAATCTATTAAAAAATAATAAACAATTGTATGACATTTGGTGATTCAATTTGGAGAAGAGAGAGAGAGAGAGAGAGAGAGAGAGAGAGAGAGAGAGAGGAGATCGTTGTGCCGCTTTCAAAGACTATTGTGCCTTATCCAAGCTATGATATTACCTAAGGATAAAATGCAATTTTATACTATAACTTTCACACAAGTTTTGTTCTAGTTCCCCAAAAATTATTTTGATCAATCTTATCATTTAGCTTTTGAAAAATAAAAAATGTCACCCAGAATACTATCTTCATTTAGATTACTAATGAAAATTCCTGCTCATCATATAACTTGACATCCTTACGGCTGCAATATAAATTAGAAGCGTAATAGAGTATCAAAACACATTGAGAGAATGATAATAAATACATTAACACTCATTTTTTTTTGGAAAAAAAAACCATTAGACAAAGTATATTTTATTTGTTTTGAAAAGGAAAAACAATGTTTTAATGTTTTGTTATGCATCCCAAACTTATTTTTTGCATGCTGCTTCCTCCATTCTTGTTTATTTGTTATAGTTAACCAATTTCATATATATTAATAAAGTAGTTTAATTTATTTATTTTTAATAAACTTTCCAAGGTCACCCTTCATGCATAATACTTAAGATAGTTGAAAAAAGAGAGAAAAATATGATAGAATAAATGTGAAGGAGTAGAGAGTATAGAATAATGAAGCATTTATTGATAAAAAAAGGGACAAAACCAAAAAAGATGTATTTAATATTTCATTAAAATTCTAAAGTGACAAATAAAAAATAATAAAATTTTTCTTCAAAGTGTAATAGATAAAAAGGAATGGAAGGAGTAGATTATAAATTATGTAAGTATTACCATTGGCAAATTAACTAGATACTGGAAGTGTTATGAGTGATATTATGTACTTTCCTAAAATTATGAGACAAAACTGGTCAAAATACTTCTTCAGAGAAAAAAAATGAAACTTCTATAAAATTCATGAAACTTAAAATGCAATTTAGCTTATTACCTAATATAATGGCAAATGTAATAATAAGTTGCTACAATCAAGGGTGTCTAGTTTACAAAGTTATATATTTTTGGCAATCTAAACATTTTTAGGAAAGTAAATTCTAGGATTATGATTCCCAAAAATATGGCATTACCATATTTTGTTCAATTAATTTTTTTAGAAGTATTATTATATTGTATTTTCATTAAATAGCTTATTTTTAAAATATTGTTAGATTATAAAAATATTGTCATAAAAAATTGAGTAATAAATACTGGAAACTTGATTAATCAATGTTGTAAAGTGGATCAGTCAACAATGACATATAATGGTGGGTGATGATCAACAATTGTATGTAGTAATTGATGTTTACTATCAGTAAGTGAATATAGACAACAATAAATAATGGCATATAGTGGTGGGTCATGGCCAACTATGATAATTGATGGTAGTTGGTCAATGTCAATATATGGTAAGAGTTAATAGTGAATAGTTATAAGTGATTGTATATAGTTGCTAGCTATGATTGGTACACGTGATAGTTAATGATGATATATAGTGGTAGGTGAAAATCAATGATAAATGATAGTGATTGATTAATATGGTAATTGTCACTAAACATTAATATGGAACCAGTGAAAAAAAGTTTGTTTCATAGAAAATGTGAAAGGCGAATCCCCATTTCTAGGGAAGAGACATTTTTTCATTTATAAAATGATTATTTTTATATTCTTATTCCTCAAATTTTTCATATGTTCAAATATTACCCTTTATTAATATATAATAAATTAATATCAATTTTTAATTTTGTTATTCAAATATTTTTGTATTTATATTTTAATAATAAAATATAAAACATAATATTTTTTATTCTTTATAAAATATAAAAAATTTCACAAATTAATTTTTATGCTTTAATTTTATTATGGGATTTTTTTAAAAATAGAATGTTGTTGATTAAATTTAAAATAAAATAATCTTTTTATTATTGATCATATAATATTTTTAATTTAATATATATTATCTTATTATTTTCTGGTAAGACCCTGAGTGGGATGGAAGACCACTCTAGGATTAGATAATTGACAAATTTCTTTCCTTCAAAGAAGCATCATCTATAGGATTCAAATCATTGTCCATGAACAAGAAAAGCTTATTTGGGGCTAACATATTTTCCTTTCAGCCAAATCTTTATTTATTTTTTACTATTAAATATACATGTTTGACTAGAAATTATTTGCATGTTCAGATATAAGAAAGATTATATAAGTCAACAAAAACATTGACAATGCCATCTTCCATGTAATATGATTTCAATTTTACACTTTCCTTTCGTTAAACATTGATACATTTCTTCCATTTCACTCCTAAAATAATTGTATCAAATATAATTATAGGATGGAATGTTCTTTACATTTTTTTACGATACGAAACATAATTATGAAGTATTCATTCCATTCCATGCTGTCATATCAAATGTAACATAATGTAAATGAGGAAAATTTCTCTTTTCAAATGACTAAAATACATTCCCATGATATTCACCCTCGTAGAAGAGAAATATAGGACTGAAAATATTTTTGGATAATTTTTTTTTCATTTGAATTCAAATATAAAATTTTAACAGCTTTTTTAACTTTTCTGGCGACATTTATGCTACCCTATTTATATTCTTCTTGAACTGCCCTAATTTTGTCACAATAAAATAATACTATTTATTTAAAGCTTTTATCTCACGTTGATTTAAATTACTTAATGAAGGGATTACTTAAAATAAAAAAAAAAACAATTTTAATCTCAAGTTTAGAAGTATTTGTGCAGCATTTTAGTGGATTATGATTTAAAGAAAAAATTACGCTTTGTTTGTTCTAACCAATTTGCTTTCTTCCTTTTCTTTTTCAACTCACCATAGTCACTCCCGTAAGGTAAGAGCACTGTCTCTTATGACAACAATTCTTTCTCTAAATGGGTGCTTTTAATAATGGAATTCAAAATGTAGCCTCTCTTTTATTATGTAAGTTCTTATTTGCAAAGTAAGAAAAATTCTTACTTCATTAACAAGAAAGATAGATTGATAAATGCAAGGGACTTTCACCTTTTTTTATTTTAAATTTGCACATATCTCTTTCCTTTTAAAATAAGAAAAAAATTAAAAATTTAAAGCTCAAGAGTAGGATAATATGTTCTACTTTAAAGTTAGAGCATATCACCAATCTCTTTAAGGGTTCAGCACAGTATTTACAAATCACCTAATCCCTTGAAGTTGAAAGAAATAAATTTAGATTCATATGAGAATATGTTAGAATTTCTGTAATTAAAAACATGTATGGTTTGAGGATAAGCGATTGTTTTTTACTCTAAATTCTCATTTATTAGTTATTTTATAGATGGACTCACTTTAATTTAATTCTATAGGAAAATAAATAAGGGATTGATTATGCGTAAGGGATAGGTTCAAGTCATTGTTAATTACATATGGATGAATTGAATGTTATCAAAGAAAGCTTAGTTTACTTTCTAAATATATTACTATTTTTCCTTAAAAGAAAATAAAAATTATTTTTAAGAAATAATTATAGTCAAGAGACATATGAATATTTAAAAAGAAATTTTAAGTTGTTAGAAAAAAACTCAGTTCCTAAGAAATTACAAAATAGTTTATGATTGTAAATCCCATTGATCCCAAAAAGTACATGTCTCTGAACAGCTCATATAGAGTCCTTAAATAATTATTAAATATATTATTAAAAAGTAAGGTGTGAATAAGGTTGACATGAAAAGTGGTGGCCATATCGATATTAAGGAAAAGTGAGAGAAGAACTGATGCAATTTTGCACAGAAACCTTCGGTGACAGTTTACGAGATAGACTGACAATATTACTTTATCGTTACCGCTAATGTGTGAAACTGAATCATTCATTCACAATTACTTCCTTTGAATGCCTTTGGGTTTTGGCAACAGCAGGATGCGATGTTTGCCTAAAATTTTATCTATTCTATGTAACAGCACTATATCAATGTACTGTTATTACATTCTATTTTTAATATTCATTCATATCTTATTTTAAACCAAAATATTAGATTTTATTGTGAATCTTATATTTGGTGTGAATGTGTGAAAATAGATTTAGTTTGATAAAAATTTTTCTGTCAATCAAATATTTAGTAATTTATGCTCATTATATATGTGTGAGATTTGAATTGGCTTCTTTTTCTTAATCATGTTATTGTAAGGGAAATCAATGCAAAAAATTTTTTTATCTCATTTCACATTAAAAAATTAAGTTCTACTGAATACATATGATCTGTATATAAATTTATTCAACATGATAAAAAATTAATTAAAATGGAAAAATCTTGTATTTTTGTTTGTGGGATATAGGTTATGGACCACAGTTTCTGGAGAACTTTCTTGAAGTCTAAACTATTAATATTCAGTGGTATGGCTCTATAAAAGTGTAAAGTGGACTTTCGTTTCTGATAAAGATGGTTCATGATCTCTTTATTAAAATTGTTATGACATTTGCATGTAATATTTAACAATGGCTAACTTTGCAAATAATGTTACACAAATCATGATGGGAAAAACAAAAAAACTCATTTTCTTTTTCATCTATTGATATGTACCGGATCCATCTAATTTTATTTCCTTTATTGTCTACTTTAATATTATTTTAATATCATAAAGAAATAAATACTGTAATTTGTTCCTAGTTCTTTCACTTGAAGAACTCTTCATTTCGGAATGTAATTTTTGGTGTAGTTTGAGAACTATAATAATCACATTTCAGTCACTCTGGCCACTCCTATCGCCGAAGAGAATTTACAAGTACACTTGATTAAGAAATACTATTAATTCTTAAGAATCTTTTATTATTATTTTTTTAACTTTAAATGACAATGTTAATGCACGAGGAAGGTAAATAATTGGTGACAAATGTGATGATAGTGCCAATAAAGGGTACGGTTATGAAATGCTTACTTTAAAATATTATGTGACTCACCTTTTCTCTTTTATTTGCTTCACTTCATAGATTAATGATATATTTGAGAGTTAGGAGCTAAAAATGAATGGATGACAATATAAAAGATTGAAAGGAGGAGGATAGATGATTAATTCTTATGACTTCTCTTCTGCTTGTTTAAATGTTCAAGAGGCTATGGTGTCTTTACTACAGTCAAGGGTTTAGAACCGGGACACGTGGCAAGCTAAAGTGCCCAGATTTCTATATTAAAATTAAAATTAAAAAGATAACATGAATCTGTTAAATTGCAAAAATACCCTAAGTTTCAA
The DNA here is from genome assembly GCA_020226215.1 of Sindora glabra. Lineage (NCBI taxonomy): Eukaryota > Viridiplantae > Streptophyta > Magnoliopsida > Fabales > Fabaceae > Sindora > Sindora glabra. The sequence continues at coordinate 93,426,195 of CM035227.1, read as the reverse complement.
AATTGGAGATGAGTGCCGTAGTCTCTCTCGCTCTTTGATAGACATCTTCAGTCTCATCTGACGAACAACTTTACGTCCTCCTTCTGTGTCCTATCCTTCCTTGCGGATTCCCAATTTCTGAAGGAATAGCGAGCTTGTATCTCCAGCTCAAGGAGTTCTCGGTTAGCTTGAATGTAGGAAATGCTAAAAGCTACTCCCTGCAGAATCACAACTTGGAATACCACCTTGTGAAAAAAGGGGGAATTACTTTTCTTTTGCTGGCTGACCCATGCTCGTCATTCATTCTTCTGCTCTCCTTACTTCTTTTTTTCTTCGATTCTGCCTCCATCGAGTGGCTATTTCTCAATTTTCCGCTTGCATAAAAATGGTTTGTTTTTTAGGACGGCTGTGATGAACTCTTTCAGATCCAACGTGTATTATTTGTTCACGTCACCCAGGGTTTTAAACGCCTGAGGCATCTTAGAATCTGCCTCAAAAAAACTTTAAAAACTTTTCAAATTGGAAGAGTATAAAACCTCTGGTACAAAAGATGTTGGAGGGTTTTAAAGAAAAGATCATAGTCACAAGTTTTTTCACCAAAACTCCTAAGTAATATTTTCTTGTTGTATAATAACTTCCCTTCCCTGTCCTTCCTTTATATCTAAACATACTTCAAGGATTTTTCCTCTTGTACTCCATTGCTGTATAAAAATAAACCCTTACTTTAAGAGAAGAAACTCATGTAAGTTTCATGGGTATAAAACTCACATTTTCTCATGTATTTGCCTCCCTCCGTATAGATTAAGGATTTTTCCTAAATTGAAAAGTTAATAGAAATTTTCTGTTAAGAATAAAATTTGAGTATTCTCAAATTTGTGAAAATTTACATTATAAAAAATATTAGGACATGAGAAAAAAATGGTCAAGAAAATGAACCTTTGACTTTCATAAATTTCACCTCTCAAATTCTAACAGTTGAAAGAAGTTCAAGCTTTCTAACTATAATACACCCACATTGGCATGTAATGCACAACATTATAAGAGGGCATTTGATTTGTATAATATTTTTAACATTTTCGAGATTGTTTTAAAGAAATATTACATTTCCTTATTTGGTTCAAAATTTTTAAAAAAATATGAGAATATCATATTTTCGAAAATATTTTTAGAAGTTTGACTCAACTTTCTTGCAAAATATTCCTATAGTAAGAGATGAATATCTCAAATTTTCATAGGATGATAATATTAATACTAAAATAAAAGAATAAAATTATTCTCACATTTAATTTTCTTTCTTATTTATTACTTTATCATATAATTTTTAATTTAAATTAGAAAATAATAATCACTTTATTTTTAAAATATTTTTATTATTAAAAAATGCAATAACATTAATTTTTTAATTGCAATTCCTTTTCTATTAATGTTTCTAAAGTTTGGAAGATTATTTTAATATATATATATATATATATATATATATATATATATATATATATATATATATATGATTTCTTTTATTGAAGAATTATACAATAATCTTGGCTTTTTTAAAAAAAAAGGCATATTTATACATAAAAATATAAAATAATAATATTAATTTATTGTAAATAAAGTATATATTAATTGATAAAATATAATATATTAAACATTAAAATATAATAAAGTATAAAATATTTTATATATATTTCAATGAATTTTTTATGTTAAATATTAAATTTTAATTTATCAAATGTTAAAATTTTTTTAATTATTTATGTAGTTTTAAATAAAAATATAATCTATTATATTATATTTTATAATAAAAAACTTGATAAGGATATTTTTAAAATAATATGAGATTTTTTAAAAATATTAAATATAAACTAAATATGATAATATAACATGTATACAAATCTAACAAAATATTTCAAAAAAATTTATAGTAAATCAAATATTGAAATATTACAATTCTATCAATTAAATTATCATAAATTATATTATCAAAAATATACAATTTCTTATAAACATAAAATTCTACGAATCAAATACCACCTAAATCTTTTTTGTAAATGAATGGACTTTCGAAAAATATAAACTTCAATAGCCGAATAAGTTCCACAAGACCATTTTCACATGAACTATTCAATCCACCATTTGTTTGATATGGCAGTAGAAATTACTTATTTGGTGAAAATCAAACGTGGAGACATAGACTACAAGTTGTGATTCAGGTCTTTGCTATGACTTTCACCCAAAAATTGTTTTCTCGCTGCTATAATAATAAAGCCATTTATCCAATTTGCAAAAACAATACATTTAGAATATCTGATCAAGCATGCTAGTTGCTGTCCACATTAAAACAAAATAGAAGAAGGTATAAATTATTTCTATTGACAATAGTAAGGTAATTCAAAATCCACTTTAATGAAATTCGGCTATCAATAATGATTGATAATTGCGGTGGTTCAAAATCAAGTTTAATGAAATTCGAATACCTAAAAGGCAGCTAACTTAAAATCCTTAATTAAAGATATTCCTAGAAGCAACTACATTTTTAATCCAAATGTCATAGAGGTAAAAGGAAATAAAATAATAGAAATTCAAATGGTCACATGTCTCGGTTATAATCTTCATGAAAATCCATGATAATAATGAGAGCTTCTTTGGCGTTGCACATGATTGAGCATGCAACTTCAAAACATTTTATTCTATGAACATATTTATGTTTCTTTCAGGATCATTTCTAAGTGCCTCAACTGCCTGAAAAGAGAGCAACACCAATAACATATCATTAAAATAAGGGGCATTGAGGAAGAGAAAAATAATTAATTTAGGAAATATATAATTCTCAATAATTTGGTTTCAACATAGTAATTTGGCATATTTAGGAAATTTGTTAATAAGAAATAGTTTCAAAAGGCAATAATAGCATTAAAACAGGAAACTTAGCAGAAATACTTTCTTTTCTTACTCACTGATATAAATCATTAAGATAATGCCATAATAATTGAAGAACAAGTACAACCTTTCAAACAAAAATTAAATTGAAACAAGCTTCCATCTATATGAAGAACGGCCAATGTCATTCTCACTACATCGTCTCTAATAATCACACTTAGCATATTTACAAATTCTTCTCCTGAGATCTTTTTCATCTGAAAAAAAAAATAAGAAAATCAGTTGTCATATCATTGAGAATTTAATCAAATTCAAGTCCAATATTAGTTAATCTTTGTCACATATAGTGTGGAAGAACCTTGTTTTTGAGCGCCTTAACAAGCAAAGGCAAAAAAAACTAATTAATAAGACCTTGAATCACTCACGGTTTGGTTGGAAGCAAATGTGCTATTAATTTCCTGCCACAATTTCACATATGAAAATAAGAATCCAAGCTAATAAGCATAAAGGTAAAAAAAAATAAAAATCTTCTCCCTGCTACTTTCTAATATGATTTCATTAGATTTATCTCAGATTTAATATATTTTATAAATTTGACATCATTTAAAAAATTGACCTCTTTAAATGTTTATAGTTTATGCTTTCTTATCTACTATAAAATTATGTGACATTGAAAATTGGATCTACAAGTACCATTCAAAGTAGCTCTCCTTAATTAGAATCTTATATGTTTCAACATGCCTTAATTCTCATATAAACTCATTAAAATTCATATTTAAAAAATTAATAGCCTTAGTCTATCTTTAAATCTTAATTAAACCAAACCTTGCAAAATTGATAATCCAAACTTCAACAGTGCTTTCTATAACATGATTGTTTAGCTGTAATGCATCCTAGAATATATCAAACATGCCAATTTCCATATAGGAAGTGAAAAGGAAAAGTAAAGAATAGACAGACACTAGTCATAACATGTACCAAGTTACTTTCCACAAGATAGAATTCAAATCAAATTGTAATCATTATAATTCATGTTAGACCTGAACATTTGATACCCTATCCATAACCTAAGAAAAAGCAAAGTGAATAAGTTTAATCCAGGACATTTACAATTGTTTCAAAGGACACTCTTACATCTAATCCACCAAACAAAAAAAAGGAAAAATTAAACAAAAAGACCTAACACATACAATTCTTTTGGTAATCTAAATCCATATGATCTACTTAAAAGATAACAAAAGCATATATAGTAGTGAGAAATATCGTTGAGACTTGGTTTGTCATTGTTATAATAGTAGTAAAACAATTGGTAATTGATAAATGTGCAATATAAAATTATTAAGTCTTATGATATAGAACTTAAACTCAAATATCTAGTAATTGACCAATTCATCAAAAGATGCCTTTAAACGTAGTCGGCCCATGGGACCTTGATAAGTTACACTAGTAACCTTATAAACAGTATGCATTTTCTCCATTATAGCAAGATAACCTATATGAAAACATTAGGCACTAGTGACCAAGTAGTAAATATATTTCGAAAAGGAACTAATAACTCTCATACAGCTTGAAAGTAGAAATGGTTATCTCATTGAACCATATATAATATGGTTAAACATTGCTTGAATGTAATAGAAGTATAACCATAAGGTCATAAGAATCAATGGAAGAAGCCTTAATTTGTTTAATATGATTATACATCTAGAACTCTTTTAATTAAATGAAAATAATTGGGCAATTAATATCATTGGGTTTGACTATCATCAACTAATTGAAGTTTCACATATATGATACAATAAAATCTATCCTTATCTGTGCTAGAAAAAAGAAAAAAGAATATTAGCACAAATAAAATAAAAAGGAATAACATATTATCTTCAAAGTCTCTAGAAATTTGGAAGTTAACCACAAATTTTGGATAAATCTGGGTGTTTAAATTCATGTTCTACACCAAATAGTGCATTGGATGAATGCTATCTACCCTATTACCACATTCATCACTGATCACTTCCAAGATGGAGAAGCTCTAAACACCCTAATATTACATGACCGAGCACTAAGTGTCATAACCCATTTTCATCAACATTAGAAAGGTTCACACTATACAATTTACATAAGCCAAAGTAAACATTTCAAAAGAATAATAAATAATATAACTAAATTAAATAATAACTTGACACGATAGCAAATGAATAAGAAAGTTTTTTAATTTTATGCTAAAAATTAAGAAAAATATGTATTATATGTAATAGAGTGAAAATAATTTAAATGTAACAAAACTATAAGTGTAGAATCATATTAGTGGAACTAGGGCTCCAATAATGATGAGGAAACCTAATCTGGTGTAAGCATAGTTAAGAGATGAAAGGCGAATGCCCATCCCACATATTAATGTCTTCGATGCTCCACAATATCCAACCTCATATTTTCATCATTAGGGAAAGTTCTTTTTTAGAAGATGCAAGTCAAGCATATTGTAGATTAGCCTTCCTAGAGTGCTTTTTTGTAATTTCAACATATTTCTCAAATATATCCTGTTGGTCTTCTAGGGAAGAACTTGAGCATTTGAATATCTTAACTATTTCAAAAGTATAAGTATTACCTATTCCTTCAATAAACATTTTCTTGATTGTATCCAAATCTAGCTTTCCATTTTCAAGTTCAATAAAAGTATCTAAATCTTGTTCTTGATTCAACTCCTTGGTAATGTTTTCTCGATCAATCTTACTACCACTATGATATATTTCTACATCATATTTACCACACTTAGTTTTTGCTTCAATTTGAAAAAGCTTAGCTAATGCATTTGAATCCACATTGCATTCCTTTAACTTAGATTTGTCTAATTTATAAATTTTAATTCATAAATTCAATTTTATATCATTAGAACTTGATGTGCACGCCACAATGCACCAAAAATAGATTTAAAACTGGTTGCTGAGACTTAATGTTGTATAATGGTCCAACCAAGTCGTACCCCTAGTGATTCTTTAATTTTATCTTTCATGAATGATTTTCTAACAATATATATACAATTATTTAATTATTTATGGAATGAAAACATGAAAAACTAAGGCAAATAGAATGAAAATGCAATGAAACAAAATGTTTGCAGAAACAGAATTAAAGTTAGAATGCAACAATGCAATAATAAGTTATATGTAGAACAAAATTATAATTACGGGGATTGGCTGCACGAAATTAAAGTAAAAGTAATGTATTAAATAAGCACAAAATAATAGTAAAGCAGAAGTAAAATTGGAAGAAACTCAATAGAATTAAATAGCGATTCAAGGAAATTGAGAACCCTAAATTGGATTAATAATAGATTATTTAAGATTTAACTTTTTCTAATTAATTCTTTAACCTTAAATTATCTGAAATCCTTGCAATAATTCGTGAATTTTACGCAGGATAATCGCCTAGGATTTGATCAATTAGGATTTGTTCAATTAAGCAATTGCTATAATTCCTAAACTAAATCAAAATTAATGTATAATTAGAATTCAATTGATTTAAAAAATTAAATTAGAAATATCTAAATTAATCCATTAACCCTCTGTCCCTATGCATAAACAATGATTTATTAACCATAATTTTATAACAAAACAGCAAAGAATTCAGAAATTACAAGGATGAACATTAATTATATCAAATCAACACCCAACACAAGGAACCTCAAGAATTCAACATAATCAAATAGAGAAAGAGGAAAATTAATTAATAAAGGTCAACATTACAAAGCATGATCTCATAATCCTTAAGAGGAAAGCTTCAAACTCCTTGAATTAACCTCATAAAATTAGCCATCCATGGTTGGAAGATAAAAGTTTGAAAAAGAAAAAAGAAAATTGTGTTGCTGATTATATGTAATCAGATTATATGATTGTATGATATGTTACCCACCTCTTATCTCTATTTATATCTACTAAAACCCATAGAATCCTAATCCTAGTCCTCTTAAGATTACACAGATTAAGGATTACATAGATTAAGGCCTTGCTAATCTTACTCCTATTAGGATTCTAAAACTTAGCAATTTCTTCTAGAAGGTCTAACAGTGAAATCTTGCTAATCTAACTTGCATATGATGAATAATCCCCAAAATGATGTAGTTCCACTAATTCTTTAATTTGAGGTTGTAGGCCTATATCTTATCAAAATTTGAGCACTGATCTCACCTTAATCAGATCTTTGTAGCTTCAGATATAGCCCAAATACAAAAACTTGTTCAGCTGGGACACAATAATGCCTTTAACTTTTCAACCACTTTTGACCTCCAAGGAGTCCAAACTGGGTTCTTGCCATAACAACAAATTTGTAGATATTTCTTTTAGCTTTCCATCAATATAAAGCTTACCTCAATCCAAGATTCGAAACTCAAGTTATGATTGAAAAATAGAAATAGTATCAAAATTTAGCATTTACTGAATAAATTCACAAACTTGTAAAATCAATCCAAAATTATAAAATAAAGCCTAATCAGTGAAATTAAGCAAATGTAACACCTAGGAGGTATAAAATAGTAAATATTTTTCTCATCAAATTACCCCCACACTTATCCTTTACTTGTCCTTAGGCAAGATAAAACTTTATTCAAAACTTAGAAATAAAAGACTCTATTTTTATCCTCCAAGGAGTCAAAAGTACAAAAACTTGTTCAGTTAGGACAGAATGACGCCTTCAATTTCTTAGCCACTTTGACCTCCAAGGAGTCCAAATTGGGTTCTTGCCACAATAGCAAAGTTGTAGATATTTCTTTGAGCTTTTGATTAATATAAAGTTTGCCTCAATCCAAGATCTGAAGCCCAAGTTATAACTGAAAAATAGAAATAGTATCAAAATCCAACATTTACTTAATAAATTCATAAACTTGTAAAATCAATCCAAAATTATAAAACAAAGCCTAATTAGTGAAATTAAGAAAATGTAACACCTAAGAGATATAAAATAGAAGAAAATAAAATAGTAAATATTTTTCTCATCAAATTCTCTTACACTTATCCCTTGCTTATCTTCGGGAAAGACAAAACTTTATTCAAAACTTAGAAACAAAAGACTTTACTTTCTAAAAACTTTAAATTCACAAATCCACAAGCAAAAACCAACCAAAGGTAGCAAGAAACATAACACATCATGAAATTTTTTTTTGACAAACTTAAAACTAATTAACATAGCAACTTCATTCAAAAAGAGTAGATCAAATTGGTAGATTCTTATAAACTTTACTCTCCATCTCTCAAGTATTTAGGTTAAAGTGTTTCACTTAAGTTCATCCTATGAAAATTTCCTACCATAAGCTTGCTAATCATCTAATCTCCATTACCCAAATCATATGCATAACACAAATCAAAAGAACTTTATTTAAGGTTGTAATGGGGCTAGGGAAATAGGAAGAAAAAATAAGGATATGGAAAGTTAAAATCCAAAGAAATTAATAGAGCACTTGAATAAAAAATTATATAGGCAAATCATAAAGAATTACAACTCAACATATGAAGCAAAATTCAAATTCAAATACACATCAACTTCTTTATTATTTTTAATCCAATTTTTTTTTCATCTTTTTTTTTTACTTTTCTTCTTCTTTTTCTTTTTTTTTTTTACTTTGATTGATTTTTTTTTCAACCAACCATTGATGATGATAACTTTTCAAAAGACATAAACTTACACACCCCCACACTTATTGAAGAGTCCATCTTATAAAAATTTAAATGCTTTACTAATCCCTAAAGTTAGGTAAAGACATTTATTAGGAAAATATGCTCATGGGTTAATCAATAAAGAAAAGACAATAAAAGCTCAAGGGGACTTAAGAAAGGTAAAAACTTCAAGGTTAGCTTTGTGACTCTAGTTTAAAAGAAAAAATGCCTTAATCATGTTTGTACATGCATGTGCAAAAGGTAATCTCAAAAAGATTTAAAGCAAGTTTTAAAGAAATAAATCATGGAAGAACATCACACAAGAAGAAAAGATAATATCTTAGCATAAATTTTCAACAAAAGGCTTAAAATCTCACAAGGTGGGTCATGTTACCAAATCTAATCTACCAATTTAAAATTCATCACTACATTAATTAATTTCAAGAAGCATAATCATTCATTCAATCATGTTATGAATCTTATCTAACTTTAATTGAATCCTACTCATGAAAGTGCAAAATCTCCATTAATGGAAAGCAACTAAAAATGACTCAAAATCAAGTGAAAAACATATTATTTTAAATTTTTTATTTTTTCAAAGCACATTGAAAGAAAATAAAAAATATAAAGTAAATCCTTGAGTCTCCCCCCACACTTAAATTTTACATTATCCTCAATGTAAATCATATCAATATTATCAAAAAAGATAAATGACATGGAAAATAAAAGAGAAGAGTAAGAGAAAGTAAATCTAAATTGCTTGATTACCTCCTAAGAAGTACCTTTCTTTATGTCTTTGGCTAGACCATGATTTCAATTTCTTTAATCAAGATTTATATGAGGATTGACTACCTCCATTACTTTTAAATTGCTAAACTTTAAGTCATCCATCAAAAAGGTAATTTGAAAATTAGGATCATCAACCATAAATTCTTAAAGTGCTATTCATAACTTATCTTTGCTTGAATGCTCAAATTCATTTAGTAAAATAAATTCAACATCAATAAAATGGTGAGAGGGATCAGTGTAAAAATACTTTTTTTCTTTTTCTTTTTCTTGTTATTGTAAAAGTGAAATGTCTCCATTATCTTTTTATTTTTCTGTAATTTTTGAATGAACACTACTATTTTTATCTAAAAATGTAGAAATTTCATCACAAATGGAACACTTAATAGCACTATCTTTACAAGTGTATTCATGACTATCAAAACAATTCATAAATTCAAAAAATTTAGGAAACTTAGCAAGTAATTCATCTTGGACAGCATTAGCATGTAAATCAGAATGGTACATAGCAAAATCAAAATTGATAGAATTGAAAATAGCAAAATTAGAAATAGAAATGTGCACATTAGAAACGACAGAAACAACAGAAACAAAATGAGGAGAATCATGTACTAGAGGCACTAAAATGCTAAGAAATGATATGGAGTTATCTTGCATATCTTTAGAAATATCAAACTTGGCTATAGCACCATTAAACTTTATAGTTAATGTTCCATCTTGAACATTAATTATAATTTTTACTATATTAAGGAAAGGCCGGCTAAGAATAATTGGTAGAAGAATGTTTGAATCCTCATTTTCCATCTTTAAGATATAAAAATTTGCTGGAAAGATTAGTCCATTAACCTGCACTAAAATATTTTCAACAATTCTTAATGGATAAATTTTAGATTTATTAGCTAATTGAACAACAACTTCTATTTCTTTCAAAACTCTTAAATTCAAGGTATTGAAAATAGAAAGAGGCATGACATTTATGGATCCTCCTAAGTCTAACATGGCATGTTCTATTCTAGTTTTTCCTATGATGCATGGAATGGTAAATGTGTCTAGATCTTTACATTTTTTTGATAAATTTCTTTAGATTATTACAGATATATTTTCCCCCACACTTACTTTCTTATCCACTTTAAATTTGCTTTTGTTGATGCATAAATTTTTCAAGAAATTAGCATACCTTGGAACTTGTTTTTTATCAAATCTAGTAAAAGTAAGTTAACTTCTATTTTTCTCAAGGAATCTAAAATCTAATTCTCATTTTCATTCTTCTTCTCATTTTTCTTTTAAAGAAAAAGTCTTCTATTTGGAAAAAGAAGGAGGATAGGGAAAGAATTCACGTCAATGTCATTACTTTTTTTTGTTTTACTGGTTGCTGCTGGCTGCTGGATTTCTTCTTTTGCTTGTCTTTGTTGATTCTATTCTAGTTGCTTTCTTTCTGGTTAGTTCTTCTTGTCACCTTCTGGTTGAATACTTCTCTCTAGTATATGGCTTGCTAGTTAATCACTTGTTGTTGAATGCTTTAATTCTGGTTGCAATGGTGAAGGTACATTAATTTCTCTACCACTTCTTAACATGATTGTATTCACCACTTCCTTATTCTTTATGTTACTACAAGATGGCTGACTTGTTCTTTGTGCCTTAAGCTCACTCAATGTAGAAGTCGATTAGCCTATTTGTATTTGTAAATTCATCATGGTAGCTTCTGCTCTCTACTGGAATTGCAAGTTACTTGCTGCCATTTGTTTAAGTAACTCTTCAAATGATGGTGGAGAAGATGATGAATTCATTTCTAGTTGTTGGATTAGGTTAGGCTGCATTTTGGTGTAATGATATTGGTTCTGTCTTAGATTACAGTTATACTTAAAATTTTAGTTGTCCCTCTAGTTAGAATATTGATTATGCTACTGTTGGAATTGGTTAATTTATGGCTGTTGGTATGGATACTAGTTTTGTTGCTGGAATGAAGGCTTTCTAGGGAAGATAGCTGCTGCATATGCTGGAGGAAGAGGGCACTCATCATCTTATAATGTGGAACAACAATCTATTAAATGAGTTAGACAAGGGCAAATGCCACAAACTCTAACATGAGGAGTAGGAATTTGTTGTTGTTGTCCTATAGCCACTTGCCTCACTAAAGTAGTTAGTTTATCTAACCTATTCTCCAATCTCTGCTAGTTTAGATTGGAAAAATTAATCTCATTCATATTTTTTGTTGCAGTAGCCATGATTCTTGTTCCAAATTACTGAGAATTTGTTACCATATTTTTAATTAGGTCTTTTACTACCATAAGAGTCTTATCCACTAAAGCTCTATCACTTAAAGCTCCATCACTTATAGTATCAATCATACTTCTGTCCATGGGGAGAAAGCCTTCATAAAAAAATATTGAATTAACAGCTACTCACTGATTTGATGGTATGGACAACTTGCACATAATTTCTTGAATCTCTCCTAATATTCATAAAGTGTCTCACCATTCATTTGCCTAATTCCATAAGTTTCCTTTCTTATAGCAATAGCTCTAAATGCAGGGAAGAATTTCTCTAAGAACAACTACTTCATATCAGTCCAGCAAGTGACAGAACTAGGTTGAAGATAGTGGAGCCAATCCTTGATTGCATCAATTAGGGAGAAGGGGAATGCTCTCAGCTTGATATGATCCCCAGAGATGCCTTGTGACTTTATAGTAGAGCAAACCATGTGGAACTCCTTTAAGTTTTGTGTGGATCTTCACTTATAAGACCATAAAACTTTGCAAGCAAGTATATTAAACAAGATTTAAGCTTAAATTCAGCATCTAATTCAGGATATTGGATGCCTAAAGGTTGATATGTGACATCAAGGGCAATTAATTCCTTTAATGTTCTATGATTAGCCATGTATTCAAAATTATTTAAGGATGTAGAATACGGGTTAGGAGGGCTAGAGCTACCAATATTTTTATTCGTATGAAGTGAATGAAATATCCTATCAATTTCAGAATTAAAACTCATAATTCAGAAGGATTTCTTATTATCATGTACTAAAACTACGAAGTACTGTAGAAAATTTCACTAAACAGAAGTATAAGAGCATCAAAACACTAAAATGCAAAAGTACTATAAAAAATTAACCTAAAGATATCTAATTAACTTATCTAGACAATTTTAAAAATTATAGGACCATCACATAAAGTTTTCTCTAGCTATGTAAAACTAAAAAATGCAATAAAAATCTTAAAAAATTTTAAAAATGGTCAAAATAATATTTTTTAAAAAATAGGGCACTCATAAGCCTTTGGCTAATGACTTTTGATAAGAAGAATAAGATCTAGCTACCATAAAAATTTTAGCCCAATCAGAGCTAGAATGAAAAAATTATGCTTAAAACAAGATATGAGTGCAGAAATTTATGTAAAACCTAGTTTTTTAGCCAAAAATCTCTGTTTCAATGTTTAACAATGTTTATTATGATAAAATATGATGAATTAAGATGGAGGTATGAAAATAAAACAAGGAATGCAATGAAATCTAGAATAACATAGAAAATAAGAGTTACCGTAAAATGCAAGAAACATAATTTAGTGGATGCAATTAGCTACTGGAATGCTGCAAGAATTGTGTAATATACTACTAAGAATATGTATGAAAAAGATAAACTTAAGAGAATTCCTAGCAATGGCGCCAAAATTTTGATATACATACTGTAATGTACCAAAATTAGATTTAAAACTAGTTGTTGAGAATTAATATTGTATAATGACCCAACCAGGTCGTACCCCTAGTGATCCTTTGATTTTACCTTTCCTGAATGATTTCTTAACAAGATATATACAATTATTTAATTATTTATGGAATGAAAACGTGAAGAACTAAGGTAAACAAAATGATAATGTAATGAAATAGAATGTGTGCAGAAACGAAATTAAAGTCAAAATGCAATAGTGCAATAATGAGTTATATGTAGAATATAATTAGAATTGGTGGGGTTGGTTGCACAAAATTAATGTAAAAGTAATGTATTAAATAAGCACAAAATAATTGTAAAGCAGAAGTAAAATTAAAAGAAACTCAATAGAATTAAATAGCTGATTTAAGGAAATTAAGAGCCCTAAATTGGATTAATCATAGATTAATTAGGATTTGACTTTTTCTAATTAATTCTTCAACCTTGAATTATCTGGAATTCCTGCAATAATTCATAAATTTTATGCAAGATAATTACCTAGGATTTGATCAATTAGGATTTGTTGAATTAAGTAATCACTATAATCTTTAAATTAGATCAAAATTAATTTATAATTAGAATTCATTTGATTTGAGAAATTAAATTAGAAATCTCCAAATTAATCTCTCAACCCTCTATCTTTATGCATAAAACTATGATTTATCAACTATAGTTTCATAATAAAATAGCAAAGAATTCAAAAACTACAAGGATGAATATTAATTATATCAAATCAACACCCAACACATGGAATCTAAAAAATTCAGCACAATTAAATAGAGAAAGAGAAAAATTAATTAATAAAGATCAAGATTACAAAGTATGATCTCATAATCCTTAAGAGGAGAGCTTCAAACTCCTTGAATTAACCTAAGAAAATTAGCCCTCCATGGTTAGAGGACAAAAGCTTGAAGAAGAAGAAAGAAAATTATGTTGCTGATTGTATATAATTAGATTGTATGATTATATGATATATTACCCACCCCTTCATCTCTATTTATATCTAATAAAACCCATAGAATCCTAATCCTAGTCCTCTTAGGATTACACAAATTAAAGCCTTGCTAATCCTACTTCTATTAAGATTATAAAACTTAGCAATTTCTTCTAGAAGGTCTAACAGTGAAATCTTGCCTATCTAACTTGCATCTGGTGAAAAATCCCCAAAATGATGTTGTTCCAGTAATTCTTTAATTTGAGGTTGTAGGCCTGTATCTTAGAAAAATTTGAGCACTGATTTCACCTTAATTGAATCTCTGTAGCTACAGATATAGCCCAAATACAGAAACTTGTTCAGCTGGGACAGAATGACACCTTCAACTTCTCAACCACTTTTGACCTCCAAGGATTCCAAATTGGGTTCTTGCCATAACAGCAATGTTATAGATATTTCTTTTAACTTTCCATCAATATAAAGTTTGTTTCAATCCAAGATCTAGAGCCCAAGTTATGATTGAAAAATAAAAATAGTGTCAAAATTCAGTATTTATTGAATAAATTCACAAACTTGTAAAATTAATCCAAAATTATAAAACAATGCCTAGTCAATGAAATTAAGCAAATGTAACACTAAGAGATATAAAATAAGTGAAAATAAAATAGTAAATATGTTTCTCATTAGAATTATATGCCTTATAAAATGATGACTCATGGATATTTCCATACTCTTGTTTGCAAAGATTAAAAGATTCTTCTTTAGAGCCGAAAGTGACTTTTGGAAAGAAACACATCACTGTGTCATCAAGTCAGCCAATTCGTTGTTGTAAACCTGTCTTTATTGGGTCCATCTAATACATATGTAAAAAATCTAATAGAAGATTATGACCATTGAATGGAACCTTAACAAAAGTCTTCTTTACCATTGTCAAGAACATCTTGAGGGAAGGTTATCTATTCACTATTTTTCTGGATAAGTAAATGTTTTAATTTCCCATTTTTCTTATAGTTTAGGTAGCATTTAAGTTTTAAGATCCTTCTTTCACCCTTATGTAACCTCCTCTGCTTCACAAGATTCTTTATGATTGAGTGAGAGATCTTTTTTCTGTGTGACCCACGATAGTTAGCATGATTTGGTTTCAAAATTAGATTTAAACCCAGCTAATCTCCATCCATCATCTTTTAAATATTTTGTTCCATTTTTGAATTTTAGATCGACACCTTTAAACAAATTTAAAAACAATAGCTTGAAACTTTTAAAGGTTTAATTAATACTATAATATCAACGATAATTAGAGGTACCCATGGATAAAAATGGCTACAAATAAAGCTAGCATCTTAATGAAAGAATTGATCTACACATACTATCGCTAAAAAAAATGCCAAAAGGAAATAAAATATAGAATTACACAAAAATATCAACAAAGTAATTAGCAATATTTCAAGAAAAAGTGCTTTAAATTTGCTATGAAATACCTAATTAGACTCAATTTCAAGAGAAAATTAAACCCTTGAAATTAACACCACCAAACACTAAGCTTAACCAATCACTTCTAAATTTAAAAAAATATTTTAGGAAAAATTTGATGATTGAATTAGATGCATATAGTCCATTAAAACACTTGTAATCAAAATTTACAAATCTTTAAAAAAAACAACATCAAAAGATCTGATGTTGAAAATTGAAAATTTTCTTGAGGACTAGACCGATCATAGCTTAACATCACAAGGTAAAACATAAGTAATCAAGTAACTAGCAAAAAATGATCCTAAATTTTTTCTAGATATAAATAATCTCCCGTGTCATTTGCAAAAATCATACTTAAGGAAGAGAAAAACTATGACAGAAAAGATTCATAACAACTAAATAATGAAATTAACAATTATCTATCAAATCACACTCCTAAGTGTAAAGTTAAAAGAAAAAATAATCACTCAAATTTCTAAAATAGTGGCACAAAAGGGATAGAAATAAAACAAAATTACAAAAAAAAATGTAGATAGATTAAGGGGAAAAGGGAAATTGAATTACATGCATGATATCTACAACCAAAAATACTATATATATATATATATATATATATATATATATATATATATATATATATATATATATATATATATATATATATATATATATATGGATTTCCAAAGAAAGACAAAGGACTCTTGAGCCCATTTGTATAGAATAAACAAAGATTGTTAATGGAATAACAGTGGCTAACTGTTGGCATTAGGGTTTACCCCTCAACCAATGGAGACTCTACAAATACCACCAATGATGAACCAAAGGAGATTGTTCCAATTTCACACAGGACATAAAGGAAACTTTCCATTGTCTTATTTTGAATGGATTATAATTCCTCTCAGGACTATCCATATAATTATGACCGACATGCGATTTTAAAGTTAGGAGGTGGCTCATTTTTCCTTATTTTGTTCTAGATCAAATGTCACATAAGAATTTGGATTCTAACCCATAAAATATATTTTTTGGAATAATGTATATTTGATTTCAATTTTCTTATGCATGGTAGCCATTGATAGATTTTCTTTTTTGCAATAATATGTACTATCAAGTTTGATACAATTGATCAAACCAATCTTTAATTACTAATAAATTGAAATGACACAATATATTGAACTCATCTAGTTATTTGTTAAACCCTACGAGGCATTAAGAACAGAATTCAAGTTAAATTTTATATATTAAAAAAAGCACGCTATTATAGAAAGGACCACGGGATAATCAAACAAAATTAATTGAGACATGTACACCAAAAAAATAATTTAGATAATGTATGATAAAAAAAGAAACAAGTATATAATCAATAAGGTATGCTATTCTAGATAGACCCAAAATATTAATTTAAATAACTTTGATAACATATTTAATTTAGATTCTTAGGACAAAAAACTAAGTTAAATAATATAGGATAAAAAAAGAAATAAATTGATAACCAATAAGGTATGGTATTCTAGAAAGACAAAAAAATATTAATTTGGATAATTTTGACAACAAAATTAATTTGGATATTTACGGAAAAATTAAATTAAATAATCTATGACAATTTGATTGCCAATATTATCAAACCTTTCTTATCAAATTTTTTTTTCATATTTTATTGGGAGGTGTTCAATATTTAAAATATTGTATCAACAGTTATTTTAACTATGTAAAAGGCCAAATCTTTTCAATAAAGATTCACTAAATTTTTTTTTTTATATTTCCATATGCTTTTATAAGTGGATGTTCAAGATGAACATAATGTGATAACAACAATTTTCATTGTGGAGATAGCTATAATCCTCTTAAAAATATTAAACTAAAAAACTTTGTTAATATCATGTATTTTTCTTAAATTAAACATAGGATATATAGTAAAGTAATTTAATTAAATTAAAATTTTAATTTATTTAAAATATGTATATAATAAAAAATATATATCATACTATATTTATACCATCTAATGATATATTGCATTATATTTATTAACAAAGTTATGTTTGAAAATATTGTAATTGTTTAAAATATTTTCATAATAAAAATAAAATATATCAAATTGTGATATATTATATTTTATTTTTTAATGAAGTTTTGTATGAAAAATTTTGAACTTATTTAAAATATTTTTGTAATAAATTAAAATATATCATATTAGATTTATACTATTGATAACGTTAAGGTCTAAAATGTAAAAGTAAGAAAGCTAAAAATAATATATATAAGTAATCTAATTAACACTACATGGAATGAGTCCTATCGTAATGACTTGTATCATTACAATAAGACAAGATGTCATCTCCATATACATATAATGACAATAATGCTGTTGGGAGCATGTTGTTGTTATATAGTCATGCCTATAAGTCTTGTAACTCTATTATGATGATAGTGTCATTGTAGAATCTCACCCTTGTCATGTTAGCATTATTTATAGTAAAGACCAAGTGTTGTTACTGTATATTGTATTAATATGACAACCTCTTTTCCAGTGATAGTTGTCGTCACTGGATATGATGATATTTATAAAAATTTAAAAATAAAAATATCTATATTGATGATAATGTCATTGTTATAGATTATTTTTATTTTTAATTCAATTTTTTAAATTATTTTTATTATAAAAATTTGTAAGATATTATTAATCATTTATCTTTTAAACTGAATATAATTTAAATTTTAACTATTTTTTTATTATATTATAGTATTAAAACAAACCATAAAATGAAATTTATATATATAAAGAAATTAAAATGATATACAATCATGAAAATTGTATTTATATAGGAAAGTATGAAATAATGTTAGGCATCTTGGGGTTAGGGTTAAGGCCTCAATTGTAAGTGCAAGTGGCCACAAAGTAAACTTGCTTAACAAGACTAAGGGAGGGATAGGTTGAATGGTAGTAAGGGGCAATGGTGAAACTATAAGCCTCATAACTAATGCCTCATACCATATTAGTTAGTTTATAGTCTATTACTAGTGAAAAAGGAGTTCTTACTAATACTGCAGGTGTCACTACCTCTAGATGATGTATTAGTGGATATCATTAGGCAAAGGTACATCATTTCATGATTGAGGAGGATATGCGATAGTTGATAAAGTGTTAGGTGGGGTGCTGCTATAAGGTATCCCTCAAAGCACATGGCCAACTCCTTTCATACCCTCAAAAGGGCCCAATATCTACTTAAGAAAAATAAACTCATTAAACTACATCATAGGTGTACTTATTAAGGTAAACAAAGAGAACCTACCTACATTTGCAGTTGAATGGCTTACTCTTGCATCGATATCTACATTTTTTAAAGATGTATTATTAAAATGATTATATAAGTTGTCATAAGTAATAAAAATTAGAAATAAAGAAAATAATATGCATAAAAATCGACCTAAGCCTCCTACAATATCCACTCCTCCAATGATCTAGACAAAAATCCATCACTAGTTGTAACTGATCCATTATCATATTTCTCTAGGTGAGTTTTAAAAGAAAAATATTAGTAGGAAAAATTAAATGGTACCATGCTAAATTTAATGAATATTTACTTAATATACCTTATTATATTAATGTACTACTATGGACTTTCATTTATATTGATCATTATACCTTCTTTGCATTACGTTCTACACATTTCTTGTAGCCTCTTCCTGTAAATTCGAAGCACAAGTAATAGACATTAGAAAAGTTACTAGTAAATATAGAATTTAAAAAAATGACCTATAATATATAATTCTTTCTTACTAAGGACTCTGAACTCTTTAACATGTTACAAGCCAATAGCTAATGCTCTTTAGGCATATTTGTTAGTACTGCCCATTGGCCCACTGAATATCATGTTCAATATCATGTGCTAGGCAATAATCATGCAATCTGTACTTCCAATCCTTGTAAAGATTGGTTATATTATGCCAAATGCCATCATAGATACACTATATTCTCCCTTTTGGAATGTTTATCCACTTAAAATATTCTTGCATTGAGATATATGTAACAAAAAAATTCATTAAAATAATTGTCATTTTATATTGTAAGTTAATACACAAAATAAATTGATACTTAGATGAAAGGAGTTAATGATATGAGCCTTCTACTCCTCAAGTACTGTTAGCCAATTCTTGTAGAATAGCTTGCAATGCATTCGTACTGGCATCTCTACCAACCATTGCAATTTCTCATGATTTGCACCCATGGGGCGCGATGTATTAAGATTGAATTATAGGGGCAATGGTCTCCTAATTTTCTTTAATGTTCTATTAAGACCAATGTTTCTATTTTTAGAATGTTTATTAATAAGCATTGTAAATTTAAAAAATATATACTAATTAGATGAATTGTATGTATATGAAAAAATAATATAATGTAATTTACAAGCAATTTTGCTAAACTTGCACTGGACAAGAATGCAAGAAAGGCCCATTAGTGGGTTATGCCCTTTATCGCCTCCAGATAGCAAGTATCAATAGTAGTTATAGCTATGAATAATTAATTTTTTGTCACATGAACATTTATCAAAATATATTAAAGTTAAAAGTATCACTAACTGTAACAAACATATTACTAGACATGAAATAGGGTCAATTCTTTTTATTAGATGTAAAAAAATATATATTAGAACACAGAATATTGTTTGAAATTTAAGGTAATGTTTACATATTGAAAAGTACAAAGTCTTAAACCTTAGATGATGTAGTCACTTCACCATATTGAATCCATTTTTTGTAGAATAGACCAAATCTGTGATCTATTACATGTGCAAACATGGTTTGCACATTTGGAAATAACACATTTATACATTTAGTACACAAGCATCTTCCTAACCTATTTTGATAGACAACTTTTTTTGGCAGATATTGTACACCATTCCAATACTCATTGCATAGGCAATCATGTAAAGTTATTCAACTTTTGTTAATGTTTATGTTATCACTAATCATTAATGTGGTGAGTTATTAAGAGATCCATTTCATTAGATTTAATTTTTTTTAATTTGTCTAAAAAGTATATTATATATTTTTAATTTTTATATAGAAAGAAAATTTTTCAAAAATAAAATATAATGTGCTTAATTTTTATGTTAAAATCATTGTTTTATGTTACATTTAATTTTTTTGATATTATATTGTACTTTTAATACATATTTAATGTCTTACATTCAATATAATATATTCAACTTTGACGATAAAGTTCTTCTTTTAGGTAACCATCAATATTTTTATTTTATCCAAAAAGCATATTATAACTTATTTTTTTATAAATTATTATTTAAATAGTTTACTATATTTTTCATAAAAATTTAATTCTTTATTTATTATGTCAAAATTCTTCCTTTTACATTATATTTTATTTTTTATTAATAGAATTTGGACATAAAAAATAAAGTACTCGATTTATATGACAAATAGTACATAATGTAAAAGAAGATTTTTTTTCAAACCTTAAAATATAATATAATCAATACCTATGTTAAAATTCTTCTTTTACGTACATTACAATTTATCTTCAAATATCTTTTTTTTAATAATTCCTCTTTTACATTACATTTTATTTTTCTCCAAAATGTTATATTACTTTACAACTCACAATATTTTAAATTTCTTAAGAGATGAAGTTTCTTTCATATTCTATGTGTTGTGACTAAAATTTTTAATATTAATAATAAAATTCAGCAATCTTATTCTAAGTGTAAACATCACATGACTATCAAAATATCATAATTATACAATATAGGCAATCATATGGTCATAATAAAGATATTAGATGCAACATGACAATTCAATAATTAGTACTTCAAGAAATTATATAAGTATATTCTACGAACATACTACAATCCATTTACAGTCCAACAAACAAATTTTTAGGAAAGCATTTTCTACTAACCTCATTGGAAGAAAAAACAAGCGAACAATAGTAGCAACAAGCAAATGAGCAAATATATAAAACTAATGTTACAAAATGAGATAGCGAATCATAAAATGCATGAAATAGAGAAAAAAATAGAAGTTGGCCTTAAAGTGAAAATCACCCCCTCCTTTTTTCTCTCTTCTTCTTTTTCTTTTGTCTTTGTCATTGTGTGAATGCCAAATATGACACTTTGCGCCTTTAATAGGATTTTCAATCAAGGATGACATTTAATTCAATCATCGGTGATTGTAAAACTTAATTGTCACAAAAGGATCAACCAAATATTAGTGCTAAACTATACCAACTCACCTTTAGTTAGCCTTATTGTGATGATATATTGTTACAAAATGGCTCTTGAAATTCAATTTTGAAATTTTCAAAATTAATCATTCACAACATTGTGGTTGATAATTATGCAACCATTATGACTATACTTTCTAACAAAATCAACTAGTCATCCTTATCAACTAATCCTTTAGTGACAACATTTACTATATACAAAATATTAAGAAAATTATAATAAATTTGATTCAATATTATGTATTTTAATCTCTAGGCATTCATAGTATTTATATATGTAGTTATAACTATAATTACAATTATAAACATTATATGTAACTTAAAAAGATGTTATTATCAAGAATCTAGAAGTTATGAATTACAATTGATTATATTAGATTTGATTTGTTTAATTAATTTCAATCACAACCATATTAACCGATATAATTAAATTTTTTCAATTGATTTTCTATTTATAAATATCATAAATATATTTTATTTAAGATGCATGAATAATGAAATATTGTATCTAAATAATAAGTAGATGATAAATTTGTATATGACGGCATCTATAAGTTTTTAACCACTCTCAATTGAAAATATTCCTAATTATATATATATATATATATATATATATATATATATATATATATATATATATATATATATATATATATATATTTCAATGATAATGTTATTTTCTAGTAAATAAATTATGGCCGAAAATGTTATCCACTTTTTAACCTCAAATTAAAGTTATTTTCAAAATATTTTATATGCTATCTTAATTAATTTTTAAATTGTAACATATTATTTATCAAACTAAATTTTAACTGGTTGAAAGAAATTTAGTGTTACATATTATTTTAATCTAGTGTCATGCATATATTTTAAATTCAATGTTTTATTATTATAGTGAAAATTAAATATATTATAAATAATTAAGGATTAATCAAAGCTTAAGCCCTAAAAATTATTAAATTATTCTTAATTAGAATATCATAAAAGATTTAATTAAACACTTATGATGAAAGTATAATCAATCACAAATATAGTTTATTCTTTTAACAAAAATTAATAAATTTCAAATTAAATTTCATTTTTATTCTATAGAATTGTAAAAATAATTAATGGAATTAATTAATTACAAAATTTAAATTTTAAAAATATACTCCATCACAGCTATTTGATTTTTTTAACTTCTACTAATTTATAATTGATACTAATTCATAAATGTTACAATTGGTGCATCAAAGTCTCCCTCTGAAACAATATAAAAATTGAAAATTAAAATTTAAAAAAAAAATTATGCATCAAGCATAGAAAGCTGAAGTTGTGAAATGAGTTACTTGTAGTGGGTAAAGATCCATTATATTGCAATAAAATATTAATAGGAAGGTTTTCAGCATTAGTAATAGAGCATTAAAGCCCCCAACTTTGTCTTCTTCTTATCCATTAGTCTGGAATCCGGGTTTTCTAACTCGTTTTCGACTAGTTCGATAAACTACCCATTTAATGATTTTTAATCAAAATTGTTTCATAGGTATTTATTATAACTTAAATCTAAGACTAACCCAATCAACAATTTGAAGAAAAATTGAAAAAGAAGATCCAACTTCAAGCACAATAGTATCAAACAGAAAAACTTAATAAATTTTTTATTCCAAATCACTTTATGACGTATTTTCAATCAAAATCTTGCACGGGATAATATCATCAGCTTTGATAAAACACTAAACTAATTTGATGAATTCACGATGAATTTAATCTAATTTACAATTTTTATCAAAACCATAAAACTTGTAATTATAAAACTTTAACCTAAAAATTAAGAAATTCTAACCAAATCAATCAATTAATTTGTGTGAATTATTCAAAAAATTTATAGGAAATTATTCAAACAAAAAATTTCATTAATTTATTGTTATAAGACAATAAAATAATCAAATATATCTCATAACTTTCTAAATTTGGAAGCCAAAAATAATGTACAAATTTTTCAAAAATTTTACACAAAGTATAGACATGTATTATAATAAAATTGGTTTTGATATCACCATTGGAAAAATTAGATCAAGATTTGAAAAGTCAATTACAAGATCACTTTTGTCATATTTATATAGCATTTAAATTTGAGCGAATTAGTTTGTCAAGAAATATGTTAGGATGATGTTACACCCTAAAGAAATTATGAATTAAACTTTATTATATCTCAGTTTTATTTACATTTGTGTAAAAGTGAAAATTCATTTAAATGTTATGGATATGTTTAGTGTCACGATCCTAACCCAATCGAGACTAATGTGTAACCCATTTTTTATTTCCACTAAAATAATTCCAATTTTCTAACTTTGTCATAATTAATGAATATCATGCTATATAAAAGAAAATAGTATTTTAGAAAAAAAATATTTATTGAAGTTTCTACAAAAGAAGAAGTTAGATATACTTATAATGTTCTTAAAATGAGAATAAACAAATCTAATTAACTCATGAGGGATTAGTTCAGATATTCCTTCTACCAAAGTTTATAACAAAATAAGAGGCCCAAAACATTCTATGTATAAGTATCTATACTACCATACTACCATTAGTAAGCTTCCATAGGATTTAACTTTGAGAAGGTGGAGGTAGAGATAGATGTGGAGGCAGAGGCTCAACCTATGAATCTATAAAATAAATCATAAAGGGATGAGTTCGAGGCTCAATGAGTCAAAATCTATAAAAATAACAATAATTTACAATAGCTTATCTATCATACTATCCTCCTTTAATAAATTATATCACATTTAAGCATATTAGTAAACAAAAGCCAATAATAATGAGATTAACACATAGCCATTTCATTTTCAATGTGTCATAAGATAATACTCATGAATAATTATACTCAAAATCATATTTCATTTGAATTGATAAATAGTAGATAAAATATATTCATCCTCCTTTTAACTCTTAAGTTAACCTTATACATTACTTGCCTATTTCTATCTTTATTTCTTTTGGACCAATCTTATACCTTACTTACCTTATTATTAAAAATTTCTTATTTGGTATTCATATTATCATCCTTATCACATTCTCATTTTTAATGCCACTCGTGGCATGATTTATAATGCAATTTAAACATTATAACTTAAGCTCTATTCAATGTAGTTCACGATTTAATTTCACTATACATCATAACACATATCAATATCATCATGTCCTCTTTTATAGCTATAAATATTTATACATATCATAGCAACTAATCCATAAGGCATTCCTTAACATATTTCATTCTATGATTAATGCAATAAGTTTATTACAACATATATTATATCATACACAGCTTCTACCTTCTTATTGTATGATTACTCAAGTCATGTACTTACTTATACTTATCATAAATCATTTTACCTTTAATGCTCAGTGACCAAGTACTTATATTGGGCCATAATAAGTCATGAAAATATAAAATAAATGGGGTATAGATTACAATATAGTCACTTTATTTGTGACATTGAGGTGATCTTTTATGAATAACTCAAAAATTAAGAGTACATTATTCATGAAACTTATTTCATGTAAAAATAGACTCAATTATCTTTTTATAGACATGTCACTTATCCAAATCAGTTGACTTTTGAAAGAGTTATGCCTTTATAAAGATAGATACAAAAAGTTCATTTTTTGAAATCTTGAATTTTTTTTTATTTCTATTCACTTTTTTTTATCATATCTTAAAATATATATAGGACTTTTTTTTAAACCAATTTCATTCAAAAGTAGACTTAATTATTTTTAAAAGAATAGATAGCTTATTTAAAATAAACATAAGATAAAAGAGTTATGTCCCTTCAAAGTCAATATAAAATTCTAGGCTTAGTGAATCAATTAACTAATTAATTCATCCATTCCAGTTTCGCCTCTAGACTCTTGAAATTGATTGGTTACTCGATTTTAAAATCCAATTTCACGTTTAGTTCCTTAGAATCAATTGGTTAATCAATTCACCTATTCCAATATTACCTCCGGACCTTTGAAATTAATTAGTTACTCAATTTTAAAACCCAATTTTACCTCTGGACCCTCAGAATTAATTGACCAATTAATTTATACATAAAAAAATTAGTTTTCTATGAAAAATCGACTATTTATTCAATTTTAAATACTCTCTAAACACATATATTACACAACAAACCTTAATATAATTATTAATACACTTATCTAACATATCATATCACTTTCCTCTATTATTTATTATTTCTATCATATCAAAACAAATCAAGTTCAAGCAAAATAAAAAATTAACCTATATTTCATCAATACCATCATATGACCATAAAATTCATAAATTTAGCTAAATTATCCACTCACCTTATATGGAAGAGGATGGTAGAAAACTAGTTTGAAGATTTTTTAACTCTAATCATGTCAAAATTCATAAGTTCTAGAGCTAAGATTTTAAAATACCTAATAAAACCAAATAAACCTTAAATCATTCTTAATGAAAGTAAGGTTCTTGCCATAATTGGATAAAAAAATTAAGAAGATTTAAAGCCTTCCTTGCTTGATTGTGTAAAAAGAGTTGAATGAGGTTAAGAAGTGGAGAAAAATGAGAGATTATGATTTAAGGGCTAAAATGAGGGAAAATAAAACTTCAGGTGTATTTTTGAAAAATGACTATTAAACCTCTTCCTTATTCACGTACTCACTTATATTAGTATAAAACTCCATACTTCATGATTAAGTTTATATTCTAATAAATTTTTCCTATCAAAATTTTACCAAATTCATATTTCCATATTTTTAATTTGATTGAGCTTAATTTATTGTATGTTTTTTCACATAAGATCCCTGCCTTAACCATTCTTTCTCACATAATAATTTCCAAGTTGCTAATAAATAAAAAAGGTGTGATATTTAGAATGAGTTTTTATTTAAGGAGAATATTATTTTATGATATAAATAGGAAGAAATAAAATAAATATGACATATGATGTAATTAGATTTAAGTAAATATATATATATGAAAGACATTTAGAAGTCATTTTTTTAATTAACCTTTATGAATATGAGAAATACCAAATTAGTCACCAAAATATAAAACCCTTTCGTATATCTCCCCTATACTGTCTAAAAGCAATTTTGCTTCTTGAAAAAAAGCTAAAACTCTTCCTCTTTTTCATCTTAATCATTAAGCTTATGCAAATTACGTCCATTAATTTCTAGCAAGCTTGAGTTAGGGAGATTCAAGAAATCATCATCTTCTTCTTTTAATCAAGGTACTCTCTTATTGGATCAGGGTTTTATGTTAAAAATCTTTTTGGGTTTTATTGTGAAAAAAGGTATAGGGATATTTTAGCTAAAAACCTTATGATTTTGTGTTCTTAGGGCAAGTTATACTTTTTTCTAGGTTCTTTTCCTTTCCATTATATCTTTATAAGTAAATAATTTACTTAAATCTTTATTTGAATCCTTGATTTATGAAAAGCACCGTGTTATAATGTGATAATGTTAGAAACTAGGAATTTTGGTGATACTTGATGTAATAAATGGTGAAATTAGTTTTATTGAGGTGTTGGAAAATTATAATTTTATGAAGTTTGGTTAGGAACTAGAAGTATTAGAAGTTTTTTTCAGAGGTAAAGCTATGATTTTTGAAGAAAATTAAGCAAAATCTAGACTAATAGTTGACCATTGGACTTAATGGATGACTAGTAGCTTGCAAAATCCAATTTTTGGACCTTTTAGCATTGGGAGACCACTGCACACATTGGTCCTTTAATGCTTATTGGCACCTAAGCCATTAGTACATAAGTACCAAACATAAAATTGATTAAGTAATGCATATTTTACATTAAAATTAAAATATAAATATATTAAGTAAGATTTTATTTTCCCTATGCATATGCGTAAGGCTAGTATGCCTTCAAGTAAATAAGGATTTTAAATATTATTTTTATATATTCTTTTTATATATTCTATTTACGTATGTATATAAATCATATGATTATATTGTTATCTTCAATATGTTAAGTGAAAAATTATATGATTGTAATTATTTGCTAATAATTCAACTATTGTGATGTTTAATAGAGTCTCATATGAATTATTGTAAGGTATTTCTTTAGAGCTATGTAATGAAAATATAGCATTATTGTTATTGTCAAATTAAGTTATATTTGCTTATGCAGTTTATGATTAATATTGAATGAATGACTTGTACCATGCAAGAAAGGTATAGAATTGTTGAATAACATTATTGTTATATTATGATAAGGTTGATATTATTTTTTATTGAAATTATTATTACTTGTGATATGAATAATGAAAAGATATGATGTCAAAATGTTATTGGGCATGTTTAATATAATGAGATGGGGTGATAATAAATATGTGATTAGTACTAGATCTAAGAAAAAGTTTTCAAGAGAATAAGGCGGGATAATTGGGATGAATAAGGATGAAAAGGTTGACTGGGAGGTATAAAAAGGAATATTTGTTTCCTTTTGTTATAAAAAATTAATAAATATTCTCCTTGAAATATTATTATTATGCTTATAGAAATCTCTTGATTATAAGTAATTTATGGATAAAGTGGGTATAATGATACCTGTAATTAGGAATTAATTATATTTACCTTGTTGAGTAAATTATTTACTTAATAAGTCATAAATTTTCTGTTGTTAAACATTTACTTTTTAGATATGTTTGCTGAAGTTTCTTCTCCATCTATAGTTATGGAATGATAAATTTCCTTACTATCTTGTTAAGGCAGCTATAGTTGTAAGTAATTTGCAAATAGAGATATTTGAAGCTTTATAGGATAATGTGCAAACAAATGTTTATGGATAATTTTGAAAACTCTATAAAGTATGTTATTTATTAGAACTTGTGATATGATACTAAATGTAAGGTAAATGAGTTTCATGCTAGTCATAACTTAGGTGGATCATGACAGATGAAAATGATACTTAATTATCAATCTTATGTCTTGATAATTAATTTGACATATTTCATAAATTATCAATGTACCTTAGATTTATTTAGTTTCTTAAATACAAAAGATAAATAAGAAAGGACAACAAAAGGTTAGGAGGGAGTTGTCCATCTTTTATCCTCTAATATATATTATAAGTCTTGTGTTTCAATAAGGCAACCACAAGTATATATAGGATGAGACTTGAGACCACTTTTTAATGGGTTAGACTGAGTTAACTTCCCCATTATAGAAAACCTAGGAATAAAAACCCATAAAATAAAATATCTACACAAATCTAAGTGCTTAAATAAAGGATAATCGTAATATGATTAGCAACTTCAACCTAATCAATTCTTTTCATTACTTATACATTACTTAATCCAAGTCCTTAAATCATTACTGATTATCCTAAATCACAAAATAATCCTAACAAATTATATATGAGCTAGTAAAAAGTATTTGATAATGTATGTATATTAGAAATTTTAATTAATATCCTATTACTGATGATACAAAGAATATTCCCTTAACATGTTGTTATATATTGTATTTATTTTAAGTTTTCTATGTATAATCCTTCATAATTTTATAATATTTATTTATAAAAATATTAATTATTTGTATTGTTGATCCATAATAGACCACTTATATCGACACTAATCCTAACTCCATCATACCACTCATGATTGTTCAAAAAATTTTAGCCTGAAATAAAAATTTCTTAGATTTTATTTGAGTATCTATCTCCTAACATAACAAGAACATGATGAAAGAGGAAATAAGAAGTTTAAAATTTTGTTAACTTAGGATTTTTCATTCTTTTTTATTATTTCAATAATGTTGGAAATAGGTAAACACAAATTGTTTTATTTAAATGCTTAATACATTCTTTTTATAATGAAATTCACATAATTATAAACTTCACAATTTGTGCAAAAAGAATGAATTAAGATGGTTGCAAGTAACATTATTCCTTTTTGTTATGGACCTTAATGCACCTAGGAAAGAAAATACAAATTCAATTGCATTTAAATTCTTTAAATGTAATTAACTTGTTTGAAATTTAAAAAGAAAAGATAGAATTCATTTCCTTTAGAATTAATTTCATGAACAATTTGTTAAGTCACAACTTTGGGCATGTGAATAATGTAGAAAATCACATCTAAGCACCTAACTTAATGACAATGCAAACTCTAACTTGATATAGAATAATTAAACTTATATAAAATACAATTGCAAAAAATATTTTACAATTTTATAGAAAAACAAACAAAGTTTCCCTTAATTTTTAAATATTAGTCAGGGAAATATAACATCTATGAATAAGAAAAATAAACCAAAGTTGTATAATCAAATACACACACACACGCGCACATAAAAATAAGACATAAACATGGACATAGTTACATGCACATGTCCATGTGCATAGACATCCTATATCAATAGTCAAATTTTATCTTCTCCTTTGAGATAATGTCTTCAAGTTTCATAGGGTTGGTAAGGCTTTACACATTTACTCTCAATGTTTACAAAAGAACATGAAATAAGTAAAGTAAATTCTATGAACCCAATGTGTAAATAGCCTACGAAAACTCACAACTTAAAATATAATTTATGAACATAATTAAAGAAAACTTGTTCAATACAATAAATTCATAAATAATAAGATTGAAGCAAACACTTTTAACATTTAAAGGTTACTAACATACTATAGTAACTCAATATCTTATATTTTCAAAGTGCAATCCCCTTATTTGCAAAACTAATTCAACAAAATCAATACTTTCATATTTATATCTTTGTTGTGTATAAACGATAGCCTTATATAGAAATTTGAAATATTAAAAAAATATAAAATTTTACCTTTAATAAATCACATTACATAAATAAGTAGGATCCAATGGAATTTTCACATAAATAATTGTATAGAAATCAAATGTCTATATCAAAATCAAATCTAAGACTCCAATCAAAAGTTAAAAGTACATAGTAGGGTCAAATCTTTGTCATCAAATCTAAAAGTCCAATCAGAAGTTGCAAATATATAGCAAGATCAAATCCAAGAACCTAATTGGAAGTCTCAATATCCATCTAAACTCTCTTAATCACTCCACATAAAAATCCTCTTGTATGCTTTCCATAATAGCCATAGAAAATAGAATTCCACACAAGTGCACTTTGGGTTTTTATAAGGAAAACTCCCAAAGTTTTGCATTACACTTTGTAAATAAAATAATAATCCATGACATCTAAAGAGCACATTATTGCACTTTCTTTTCAAAATAATTAGAATGCCACTTTCTAATCTAGTTTCCAACAAACATATTAAAATTTAAAACCCTTTTTCTAGTCCTTAAGTATTCAAAATCAAATGTTTAGACTCAAATCTTCATAGATCCATTTTTTGAGCATAACAAGAATAGAATACTCATAGGCATTAGAAGAAAGGAAATATTTTTATAAACATTCATTGTTATACAATTTCAATCACAAGTGAAAAAATAAGTTCATATTTTTTTTATATATGAGGAAATATTAAAGTTGAAAGTTTGAATTATTCAAACTTGTCACATTCACTTTACTCACTTCCACCAATGAGAACAATCATAGTGATAAATTTAACGAATTAAATATTATTTCACTAAAATTCTAACTATTTATCTCACTCTTAACCTAGAATTTGTGAATCCACCTAAATCATTAACATATTACTAAGAATAATCTCAGTAAAAACTTAAGAGAGAATGAATTTTTTCACTTAAGAGAGATGCTTAATCAAACCACAAGAAAATGTCTAAGTTCATGTTCTTAAAAGAGGGAGAATGGTCATCAGAGTTGGAGTCAGGATTTAGTAAGTTGTGGCCAGAAATTTTGAAGTGGTTAGGCACCGGTGGCCGACGACGAGAAATGCTGTGGTTGCCTGTGTTGGACAAATGAAACGGAATGACAATGGGCTGTTTTTTGTTATTTGCGTGAAAGAGAAAGTCTAAGAAAAAAATGCTGGAGGAAATTATGGCATTACTAGATTTCAGCATGG
Source organism: Sindora glabra (assembly GCA_020226215.1). Lineage (NCBI taxonomy): Eukaryota > Viridiplantae > Streptophyta > Magnoliopsida > Fabales > Fabaceae > Sindora > Sindora glabra. Next base: position 93,394,583 of record CM035227.1, on the reverse strand, counting down.
ACAGGGTGTCCCGTTAGCCCTGACTTTCCTGACTTAAAAAATATTAAGATTCAGGTTTAAGAAACTATTCTAGCCTTCTTTTCTTAGGCCCAATTGTTAATAAGATTAGGTTCGAAACAACATAAAATACAATTGGACCAACCCAGCCCAAAGTAAAGAAATATGTTTAGTATATAATACATAAAATAGTTATAACTTATTATTTTTTAGAATAAAATCTTATTCTACTTAACATAAGTAATAATTATACATGTTTAGGTATATTATTATATCATCAAAGAAACAAAATTCATTTAAATTGTATATAAAATTTAATTATTGATTATAAAATTTTAAATATGATTGGGCGCGGGTTAAGCTTTGGGCCAAAAATTAAAATTTGTGTCAGATTGGTCAATTTAAAAAAAAAAAGAACTTAAGGTCGGACTTGGGTCAACATGTGACATATAATTTTGTGTAAAAAGTCCAGCTAGCTGGCCTGAAACGTTGCCCATAATCCCCCTTGGCAAAAGCCTGAAAGAGGCGTATGTTTCTAGTTTTGGTTGTACCGCGAGGCAAAATGGAGAATCAATTCTAGCCGCTAATCACCAATTTCAATATTTTTATTTCATTTTTCTTCTTTTCTTCTTCTTCTCCCTTTTAACTAATATTATTTTCCCTCGATTCATACTAAGTCACTAATTAATTTATTTTTATTTTTCAGTGACTCACTATAAATTATTTAATTTACTTAGACAATCTTTTTATAATATGTCTACTAATTAATAATTCCTAAAAACGACATGTTCACAATTTTTAAACATCTATTAATTATTTGAAATAGTTATTAAAATTATAACTTATAAAAAAATAAATGATTAGCGCAAAAAAAGAAGTACTGAAGCACTCGATCATTTAATTAGAACATAGCCAATTAGAACTAGAATGCTATTTAATGAAGCTAAAAATCTAGATTTTGTCTAAAAGAAATTATTAAGTAGTTAGAATAAATAACATATAAGAACCTTTAAATAAGAATAGTTAATTTATTATTTTTTATAATAATTGCTAAAATAATTTAAAATTTTTAAATACTTATAATAAGTACTTTTATATTATATTTTGTTAGATGAAATTATTTATTTAAAATTTCTTTAAAATAAATTTAGTAAATATCATACATATATAAATTCTAACTATTTAAAATTTTATATTAAGAAAATTTTATACATGTTCACGAAGAATTAGTGGCACACAATTTTACTATAATTACTAGGTTTTCCATTGTGTTTTTGTTTTCCTTTTGTTCTTTAGTTTTTGGAGCATATTGGCTTATGAATATCATTGCTTGATTCATTTGAAATAGTTGCCTTCAAATTTTAGGGCAAGATTCATTACTGTAAAATTATGGTTTTATATCAGTGTATGAACCTTGATAAAAGATAAAACCGATATCTATATTAACAATATGACACTTTTAAAATTATTAAAAGTAATAAGATGATGGTTTGTAAGTATAATTGATGTATATTTTGATATAGTGACATTTTTAAAATTCTTAAAAAATTTAAGATGGTAATTTTTTATAATTTTTTAATTAACCAATGTTATATAGCTTATATTAATACAGTAATATTTTTGAAATTATTAAAACTAATCACAAGATTATTAGTAAATACAACCGATATCTATTTTGATATGGTGGCATTTTTAAAAATTTTGAGAAACTTAAAATAATGATTTTTTTATTAACTATTGTTATAAGGTGTGATATTTAAGGAATGCTAAAAAAATGATTAAAATTAAGATGTTAGTTTTAAAATTAACTAATATTTATTTAGATATGTGACATTTTTGCAATTAGGAAACTTAAGAAGATAGTTTTTTACTTAACTAACATCATAATGTATAGTATTTGAAGGTTAAGAAAATGAAAAAATTTGAAATGTCAATTTTAGAATTAACCAATGTTTATTTGGATGTGATAGCATTTTTAAAATTATGAAAAAACTTAAAACATCAATTTTTTAATTAATTGAAGTTATAATATATGATATTTAAAAGTTGTTAAGAAGATAAGAAAATTTAAAACATTAGTTTTAAAATTAATCGATGTTTATTAGGATGTAATGATATTTTTAAAATTATTAGAAAATATAAGATGTTAGTTTTTTACACAAACAAGATTAAAGTGTATGGCATTTAAAAATTATTCAAAAAATAAAGAAACTAAAGATGTTGATTTTAGAAGTAGCTAACATCTAAAGATATTAAATTTTGGTAAATACCCTAGATATAGTGATATTTTTGTCCTATAAATAAAGTACATTTTACTCGTTTCTTCATTGCACTCTCCTTCTCTCTCTTATTTATTTTCAAGCTTAATCTTTATTTCCATCTAACTCACTTTGCAAAACTCTGAATGTTTCTCTATTCTTTACCATATGTTAGTGAGCTACCAATACTTCTTCAATTAATATTGAGCATGAAGCAAATGTCTCATTTCAAGATATTGGTTGAAAATATAAAAGATACATTTTCCTATTTCAATTTATCTCAAATTTTCATTTCTTCTATTTTTGTGATTTTTTTGCATAGGTTCTCTTAAGAGATTTTTCTTTGTGTTTTATTTGTATATCTTCGAAGGTTATATTTGAATGTTAAATGCTTATTAAGTGTTGGATAAAATGTTATGGTTGAACCTAAAGCAATTGAATAATGATAAAAAATTAAAAAAAAGTCCATAGAAATAATAATCTTTTTTTGCAATTCTAGGCATGAAAATGGATAAATTTTGAAAAGTTATATAAAATTAATATAAAATTTATCCCAAATTGACAATTAAGCATAAATTTATAATCTTTCAAATTTTTTACCTTAAAATATAAATTTTTGCACAAAATATTGAGTTTATTCAATTTTGATCTTAAATATTTTTATAGGGAAGCCAAAAGTTAATTTAAAAAAGTATTAAGTAGACATTTCATATCTATGAGTCAGTAGAAACTAACATCTTTTGGTTACTAAGTAGTTCATCATATAAGAAATAATGATTTTTTGTTATGAGGATTGACATTATTTTCCTTTTTCAGGAAAGCTTTGTAACCAATATCATAAAATATTTATTATGGCATTTGATAAAATGATATCACATTTTGATGTGAAATCTTCTAAACACTCGATATTAATTAGATTTTTTTATAGTAGTGATTAATAATTTGGGGTCTTTCTTTCTCATTTTCTATTGCTTTGTCTTCTTAATTAAATCATGCTAAGCAAGAAAAAATAGCTTGATAGATAGGGATTATTATTTGTGCTAAAAGAGTTTATGTCTTTGATTTGGGAAAATGGAATATTATATATGAATTCATAGAAATTGATTTAGTATGATTAGTAATAAAATCATATCTTTTAGTACCTACAAAATAGAAAAAGATGATTAGTTTCGAAACTCCGCATAACATATAGTTAAGTTAGTAATACTAATAAGAGGAAAAGAAAATGTAAACCTATGTGATAGACCGAAAGAAGGACCAAGACTAGATTTGTTTAGAACATTTACAAAAAGTTATATAAATAAATTCCCAATGTTATGTTTGGATAAAATATCTAGGACATATTAGAAAATTTGAAGTTTTACACTTAGGAAATAATAACTTTACTTAGTTTTTATGAATGAAGATTATAATTAATATGGTATTTTGAGAGTAAATGTGAAGTTTGTAAAATAATACCTATTTTGATTGAATTTCAAAGTACAAATTTAATAGTTTAAATTCTTCATTTAGAATTCTTAAATAATTTATAAGTTATATTTAGTTATTTCCATATAAAACATTTTAACTTATAAAACTTAAATTCTTTGATAATTGAATTACTAATTTCAAATTTCAAATCTATACACAATGTAAGTTTGTTATTAGTTAAGATTTCATAGAAAGTAAAAGGATTATGCTATTGATAGTACAAATTTTAGAAGAATACAAATCCCAAATCCTAAACCACTAATCTCATGAGAATACAAATCTAATGATTATAAATAATTATTCAAAATTGGTATAACAAGTAAACATATTAATTTATTTAATTTAGTATTTTTTACAATATTACAAATATCCCTATGGCTCAAACAAACTCTCAATGCTTACCAATTTGAAAACAATAATTACAACTTCAACCCATAATAGAAACATCTATGACTAAGAATTTGAATTGCAACAACACTCCCAATTACTTCTTAAATATCAATATTGATTAAGGCTACCTCCACTGTAAACCACAACACCAACCTAACCCAAAATTATTGAATCATTAAGCATACTTGGCCAATGCTTTGTCTCTTAGATCTGCAATAACTACAAAAATAATGTTGTCATGATTCATTGCTCCATGGACAACATTTTCAACTTTTTCTTATGCTTTTCCTTCTTATTTTGTGATATATGACTAAAAGTTCACCATTGATTAATTTTGATTGTTTTTAATGTTGGCTTAAAATGTGGCTTGATTTAAGTTATTAGGCTGCAATTTTGATAGGCCATTTGTTTCTTTGTCTATAATTGCTTTAAATGGGAAAGTTAATTACACTAAGATATTATTGGGGGAGGGAGCAAGGAATGAAATTGTTTAAAGAGTATGTAGAATTTGAGAAAGGAAATCCTCTCTTTGAATCCTTTTCTTTTTCTAAACTTTTTATGACTATTTTTTATAAGGATAAATTTCTATACATCATTTTTATAATACACCATTAGATTTAATGATTTAAATATATGAATTTGCACAATACTGCACAAATCAAATAAAATTTAATAATTTCAAAGTAATTGTGCATGTTAAAGTGGTATATTATAGTCTACACATATTTCATTCTATATTTCTATGTTCTTAATTCTCCTATCTATCATTTTGATTTGCAATAGAAATTGAACTTTTCTTCTTATGTTGTTATTTATGATCTATAGTTTGAAAAAATATGAAAAATTATTGGAAATGAGAGAAAAATAAAAAAAGAGAGTGTGGGATTAAGATAGAGAAAAGAAAGGGGAATGTCTATCTTGTTGTCAATTAATGACACCAACAACCTTAAAGATAGGAATGGAATTGACAATAATGATGTTGTCAAACAAGATTCTCAAGGTGATTAGAATTGTAAGCAAAGTCAAAGGATAGGTTTTTTTCTTTTAATGGTTGAAATTTTCTAGTTTATGACTTTTATTCAATATTGTGTGTTGATCTACAAATTGTTCATTTTTATAATTTTTTAAGTAACTTGTACTTGAAAGATTTCTTAATTTATTAACTTTCTTTTATTTTTTATAATTTATCATAAAATCAGAGATTTTATTAGGCCAAATCCCTTTGTGGTGATGCAAATCTATTTTCTCCACTATACCAAAATTTTTTCTTTGCCTTTTCAGAGCTTTAAAAATAAAAAATAAGGCGGATGAAATGGCCTCTTTACATTTAGTTTTGGGAAGTTTTAAAAGATCTTCATTGATTGGAGCTATATATTCTCTTTCCTTCAATTAGCATAAGCCTATTAAATTTGCATAATTTCCACAATTTTATAAATAAATGATTTTGATGAAGGACTTGATTATGGTACATTATTGACATAGTGTATCACTAAATTTGATTGTTGATTATTATTATACAATTATTGTATAGTGTAAAGTAAGTTTGATATATAATTAAATATGGTGATGCATCAATATATTATTGTGTTAATGGTATAATATAATTTCTCCTCTTTGTAAAATCTCCTTCTTAAAAGATCTGGATTGTTTCATTCCAATCTTGATTCATACAGTTGGACAATAATTTTAAAATTGCAAAACTTGTACCCAAGGTTTAAAAATAATCAAAGATTAATTTATTTGGTGAAGGCCTTCATGTGTCTTAATCCTAACCATCAAAGATTAATTTCTATTCAAGTATGCACCTTCCATAAATGATAACGAATAATAATGTGCGATCTTCAGTAGAAGGGTTAAAAAATTCTTTTAAAAATAGTTTAATAAGAAGTATGAACTATGAATAGTTCTCTCAACTATAACCATTTAAAAATTTAAAAAATTATAATAAATTTAATTTGCAAATTCAATTCGCCTCAAAAGATTATTTAAATATTAAGCAAGTTAAAAATTCAATTCGGCCATGCTTTATGCATTACTTTCAAATTTTTAAAATCAAGCAAAATTAGTTGAAATTTTATTAGAATTCATTTTAATTATATGAAATATGTGTTTTTATAGATAGAAATTATTTTTTTTAATGTTACCAAACATTTTAGTTCGCTTAATTTTTTTTTTTAAATTCTATTCAAAATATAAACCCAATTGACCAGATTCTGTGTTGAATCGCTGGACATTTTTTTCCCACCTTTGTAATCATAACGAGCTAGAATTTAGCTCTCACTCAAGTTAATTGTAAATGAATCAATTTGTGGTTTTCGTTTGTCATTTTTAGTAATTTGGGCCTCATCATGGGCTTACTTAAGAAGGCCCAAATCCTCCTACGTCCAATACCCAAAGGCTCTGGGGGTCTGCTGCTGGTGCGGCTTTGTTTTAGAAGCAGTGACCCTGTCTTACATTGCTCGTTTGATGGGCTGTGTTGTGGTTGTATTGTCCTATTTCTAGGCACAAAATAATAACGCCTCGTTGTAACTGTAATTTTATATATTATTCTGTAATTTTTTCACTAAGTTTTCCATTTAATATTTATTTTCTGCACAATGAAAATATAAAAATTGCTACTTTGTTAACCTAAATTTTATTGTAATATTTATCAATTTTTAAATGAAAAGTACAACTTTAAAGAAAAAGATTAGAATCATAATTTTTTTTTGTAAAAATATGCACCGATACAAAATTTTTCAAAGCGACTCGACAGTAAATAATTAGTGACAATGCCCCCCCCCCCCCCCCGGCGGCCAAAAAAAGAAGCGAGGAACAAATAGGACTAAATTCCAGAAAATTAAGAAATTAATATTAAGAATAATCCCAGGGCTACTGTTTAATAAAAAGGAGACATAGCTACAGATTATAAATTATTTAGCATTAGAACTTTCAATTTTTTTATTAATGGTAGAAGTGATAATTTATTTAATATACATAAACTAAATTTTTGATTCAAACTCTAGACATAATAAGAAATAAAATCTTTAAGAGAGAGAGCATCTAATAATATTTATTAGACTTTTGTTAACCAGTGGACCAAGATATTTGATTAAAGAGAATTTGATTACATTAAAAATGTAAATTTTTTTAAAAAAATTACTTTTATTTAATTTAATTTTTTGAAATTTGTTAAAAGTTAAAAATAAATTAAATAGAAATACGCAATTTTTGAAAATATTATGATTTCAATGCTCCTTAACAATTAACCCTATTTATTTTTCTACCGAATAATGTTAAATCTTATATACACGCACAACAAAATTACTATACATACCAAAGATAAGATTAAGAATCAAATTTCAAATTTTTTATATTCGTTAAATAAATTTTACAAACTTATTTTATTATTTTATACTTAATAAAGTTTTTTAATTTATATTTAAAATTCAATTTCAGATCATATTATTAATACATATAGTATTGTTATATATATATTGAATTCAACTTTATATATTTGTTTCATCAATTTATATTTAATAAAAGCTCTTAGTTTGTATTCGTAATCCAATTTCAATTCTATTTTCAATGCATATGACATTGTTATATATGCAATCACAACTAAAGAAAATCACAAAATCATTCAAATTGATATTATGAACATTAATTCGTAAAAGCAATTAATAATAATACCAGTGAAAAACAGTACAGGAAAAGCAATCCAAAAACCATATAAATTACAATGTAATTGCAACAAAGTAATTAAATGAATTAATTATTTTTTGTGGCTTTCTATATGAGACATTAATTAAAGAGGTAAACTGGGAATAATATCGGAACGTTAGCCATTCGCTAAGTGCGCGCCTTTTGGAGGGAAAGTCATGGTTCCGTTAGTTTCTTTTTGAGGAAGAGTTGTATGCTTTCCCATAAAAAGGTCTTATAAACTTTCATTCCATGAAATTAAACACTGTTTTACACTATTCCCCTCTGGCAATTGCTTTCTACTTCAAATTCAGGTACGCTCTTTGTCTCTTTCTCTCTCTTCTTAGAATTTAATTTTTCTCTGGTTGAAAAGTAGCATATTAGTATCATGTTCATCAGGAGCGTAAGACAAACTGGATTATGTTATTTTTTTTTTTATAAAATTTGTTTTAAAATTAATATACGAACATAAAAAAAAACGCAAATTTAAATATGTGATACGTTGGTCAAAATATAGTTTCTGGAAATTATTGTTAGGTTTCTTGTAACAGAGATGAAATATTCTATTTTTTGGGTTTATTTCTTTAAAAATAAATGTTTTTAAAAATAATATCAATACAAAATAGTAAATTCCAGAACACGGCACGCTGGTCAAAACAAATTTCTGGCCATTGGGATCAATTGAAGTTTAGGCTTGGTGGTTTTGTTTCATTTTCTGTCGTTTGTTGTAAGTTGGTTTCTATTTTTCTTTTTTTTTTCTTTTTCCTTTTTGACTTTTTCTTCTTTCTGTAAAGTATTAGGTCTATTTTTTTTTAATTCTTCTTTTTCGTCATTCAATGACTTCTCATGTTGGATGGTTTTCTGGGTTTATGATTGTCAATGTGATTAAGTTTGAACGAAACGACACACAACAAAAATTATTTTGCGCTTCGAGAATGATGATATGATAAGTATAAGAAAGGAATTTGAATGGTGCTTTCGATTTTTTCCCCCTTTATTGTGTTTGTTGGTGTGAGAAAGAGAAATAAATACAAAATCTTTATATACAATTAAAATTAAAATTTTTTAAATATAATAAAATATTGTATCTATTTCTCTTCAATATAATAGAAAAGTATATATCTAAAAAGGAAAGAGAAATGATAGAAAGAGTGTTTTTTATATTATTTTTGCTGCTATTGGAACCTTCTCATTCTTAAAAAAAAAAAAAAAGAAAAGAAAAATGAAGCTAAGCTCACATTCAAAATAGATATGATTTATCAAACCCTCTAATAGAGCATATAGAGTGTTTCCACTTTTTCCCAACGAGAAAGCGTGATAAAAAAATTAAAAATATTTTTACGAGAATGTGTGAATAAAAAAGTGAAAATAATATGAAAGTGTTTGAATAAAAAAATGAAAATAATATTATTATGGTTGGAGATTCATAAAACATTATAAAACAATCTATCGAATGGCTATTTTTCTTTTCTTTTTTTTTTTGGGTAAATGTTACCATGTATTTTTATAAAATTAGTTTTTGTGTTTTAAATTTCTTAGAATATTGCCCAGTTCTTTTCTTCATTTTATTTTTTTACAATGGTTAGTGAAAAAGACTTGTTTAATTGACATAATGAATATTCCTAGATTTATTTAAACATATATATGGATACTTTAAAATCTAATCCGATACATATAAATATTCCTAGATTTTCTATGCGTGACAACGACGTGTAATAAAGAAAAAGAATCCACTTTCTATTTTCTCGTCTGTATTTTTCAAATGAAGGTCTCTTTCGCTTTATCTCTTGGACTTCCGTTTCTTGCAATCCAAGTTCTCCCTTTCCCTTTAAATCCTCCTCTTCCCACCCACCATCTAATGTAAATTCTCTAACCAAGAGCTCATAATATCTTTGTGCGCTTGATGCAGGTTCAATCATTCTTTGGAAAAATTCAGAACTTGAACGTTAAATTCTAATAGAATTCCAAAATGGGTCATTATAAATACTTTCTACTTGCTCTTATTATAATATCTCTCTTATCAAGATGTGATTCATGGATTTGGTTCACATTTTCCAAGGGAAAATCCTCAAGTGAGAGATTTTCTGGCGACACTAAAGATGCTAACTTTAGAGGTTCTGTGGCTGAATTCTCCATGGAAGGCTTCAACGACCGGAGAGGAATCAAATTGGTAGAGAATGCCAAGGAGAAGATGATCAGCTCCAATTCATGTTGGCAAAAAGCTTATCAGCATCTCTTTTCTGGGTGTTCGGAGATTTTGGCCGTTGACGAGAAACGCTCTAGACTTGCTTATCACCTCAGCGACTGCTTTCAGAGAGACTCCGGTCGGCCTCCATTCCCCCATTGTGAGCCAAATTCCGCCATTGCTAAGTGCTTGAGAAACTTGGATGATCTTGCTCATAAGGTTTATCTTGAATTCTACCTTGAAACTAACACCATCTGCTATCAGTTACAGTAAGCTCAATTCCTTCTCATTGTCTTCCACTTTGTGTTTGTTTCATTTTAAGGAAAGGACTAATTTTATTTACACATCATCCCTTCACAACTCCAATTATAAATTTCACACAAGTCATAATTTGGGTCTAACTAACAAGTGAGACAAATTTGATTCAAATTGTACATGTGAGTTGTGAATAGATGAAAGTGCAACTAGTATTTTGTGAATTCTTATTTTCCTTTATGTAGTGCCAATTTACTTTCAATTCATATTTTGTTTTCAATTTTTAGTGTATGTGATGATTAACTTTTAAGTTTTCTTCCTTTTCTTCTCTTTTTATATTTCAGGGCTTATGCATTCAAGCATGAGACAGAAAGGCTTGTGACTGAACTGAAAAGTTCAGCACAGTATGTGGAGGACAAGTTAGATAGCATTGATGAAAAGTCAGAAACTCTACTGAAGGGCTCGAAGCAAATTCATGATTCAATGAACGCGATTGATATACGTACACAACAAGTTGCTGCAACTACCATGAATGTAGAAGATCATATAGGTGTTGTATTGAGGCACTCAGAGAGTGTTTTTGAGCAAACCAAGAAAATTGCAGTTTCTCAGTCACTCCTGCAAGAAGGACAAGAGGAAATGAAGAGGAATTTGCAGGACGGAGTGGCAATGCTCAAAGATTCATACAAGTATTTGGGGAACGAAATCGTAAAATTAAGAGATGAGACCATTGACATTGAGAGGGAAGTAGCTAAGGTTGGAGATGCAATGTCAGTAAAGATGGAAAGCTTGCAAAGCAAAACTGAAGATATAGGAAACATGGCCGGGATTTCGTTGGATAAGCAACAGAAACTTCTAGATGGGCAATCCACTGCACTTGAGGGTCTGAATTCGTTATCCGAGTTCCAATCAAAAGCACTAGAAGAGAGCAGGTAACTAATTCCATCATTTTCAGTAAATTCTTTAGTGTTATTGAGAAAATATGTTGGATGTTGAGTTTGTTAATATCTTACTCCAGGAAAACCCTACAGTATTTTGCTGAGTATGGCCATAGACAACAAGAAGAGCTTGTGCGGCGACAAGAACAAATTCAAGGACTTCACGATCGTCTGATGGAAAATTCAAAGTCAATATTGGCTGCTCAGGTATGTTACATTTCAGAATTTATTATTCTTCGTATGGCAGTACTTATTTTTTATGATTCTTTAATCTTAAATTGCCTCTTTTTTCAATGTTCATAGGAATCTTTTGAAACAAAGCAAGCTAGCATGTTTGTTGCTTTAGATAAGCTGTTTGCTCTACACAACGCCATGTTGCTTGAATCGCGAATAATCAAAACTTTCATCATTTATTCCATTTCTATCTTTGTCATCTACATGTTGACTAGCACAAAGCAAACATACAATGTCAGGCCATGGCTATATATCGGTATGTTACTAGTTCCCTTCCAGTACTCTTAGTGCAAAAGCTTCTAGATCTCATTTGCTATACGTTCACTTTATATAATTTGTTTGCAGGGCTATGTGCTGCATTCTTCATGGAAGTATCCGTTCTTCGTTTTACCAATGATAACATTGAGAAGCAAACATGGATAATCAATATGGTCAGATCACTTTATATGTTAGTTGCTTCAGCTCAGATTCTTTATGCCATTTACACATACAGGTAGGCATTCAGACACTAGATAGTGAAGTTGGCTTCTCTTGTTTGCATGAATCTGCAATTCAACTCACACATAAATGAATTCTTGTTCGGCTGTAATTATGCAGGGACTATGAAATTTTGAATCACCAGACCTGCTAAGTTTGGTTGACAAGGTTAACAGCATGCAGAAACAGAGGGAGCTTTCGTGGGAAATGGACAGTGATGTGGATTGGTCTGAATGGATAGACAGAGATTTACCTGATGATGTGAATTGTCTTGATGATCCTGACTACTTGCTTCAAGAAGAAGTTGGAGAGAATTCACTCACGATCTCTACAACTACAAGGAAATATAATTTACGCCAGCGGAAAAATGGATCATACTTGTAATAAGAACTTTGTTGCCCCATTCTTGGATTAGGATACAATTTTTAGTCTATGAATGTTAATTAATTTATTAATTCAACTATTCTTGGCTTAGTATACAATTTTTAGTGTATATTCAGACTGAGTTTGAAGAGGAATTGATTTTTCATAGGATTCCTGCAGAGTTTTCATCAAAGTGACATTTGTAACAGGTAGTTTTCAGAGACGATGTACCGCCCTAAAAATTGAAGAGGTAATTTGTTTTTGTATGTTTTTAACTGCATTTGTTTCATTGTCCTGAATGCTTTCCAATGCCGTTAATTTCGTTTTACTTTATTCCCTTATGCACCTGTTTTGCTTGCGCCATCAGATAAATGATTGTGAAAATTTACCTGCATTCTGCAGTAGTTTTCAATTCCAACAAGTACTACCGTTACGAAAAAAATGATCCATGCTGCTCTCCACAAAAACTTTTAACTCTTTTCCGTAAGAAAATTAAGAAAGGAGAGGAAAAAAAATTTTATGACCAATTATATTAAAGAAATGGGTGAATGATAACGTGTTATGAGGGGACTTTCATCACCAGTAATCGTTACAATTGCACTTACCATTTTGAAAATGGTGGAACCGGTTTGTATCTCTTAATACAATTATTCTCCCTGTAACTCTTGAAACACCCTTCATCCAGGAGTGACAATCTACACAAACACGAATATTCTTTGTAATCCTAACTGGCATCCCTGCTGAAGTGTGGATGAGTGCAAACACTGCTGCGAGCCGTTCACTGTGCCCACAAACCCACACTGCCTTCATTTCTTCATTAACATCATGAAGGACAACACCTGTGTCAGGGACATAACCTACTTCTTTCATGGCATCTGACAGCTCATTCCAGACCTTGAGATACTCAGCAGAGCTTCGAAAATCAGAGCTCCCACTAGCAACAAATGTATGGATTCTATTCTTTATTTGTATCCAACTACATCCAACCTCCTTCTTGATTCCCTTCAAGATCATCATCTTTCTAACTCTCTTCACACTGTCCCACATTCCTACATCTGCATAAATGTTTGAGAGCATCACATAGTTTCCTGGATTGTCGGGTTCAATCTCAAACAACTTTTCTGATACAAACTCTGTAAGAGGAACATTGCTGTGAAGCCGGCATGAGTTAAGTAATGATCCCCATATGCTGCCACTTGGATTCATTGGCATGTTTTCTACCACGGTTAGAGCCTCATCAATTTTGCCAGCCCTTCCTAATATGTCTACAAAACAGGCATAATGCTCCAAAGTCGGATGCACTCCAAAATCCTCCATCATCTTAAACAACTTTCGCCCCTTGTCTGTATATCCTGAATGGCTACAACCTGATAGCAGGGAAATGAAAGTAATGCCATCAGGCTTAATGCCGGAATCTATCATTTCATCAGACAATGTTATTGCTTCTTCAATATGCCCATTGATTGCACAACCTGCCAGCATTGTATTCCAAGACGTCAAATCCTTTGTCTGCAATCTGTCAAATACATTTTTACAGTAAGAAATGACTCCACATTTGGCATACATGTCCATAAGAGAGTTAAGTAATGGTAAATCAGCTTTCTTCCTGGACTTCACAATTTGCGCATGTATCTCCTTGCCAAATTGAAGGGCAGTGATTCGAGCACATATTGGCAAGATTGTTGTAAGGGTAATCCAACTGAAACTGATTCCCTCTCCTTGCATGACCCGAAAAGCCTCCAGGGTCTCGAATAATTTATCTCGACCAGCCAAGCAAGCAATCAAAGTGTTCCAAGAAACTACATTTCGTTGAGGCATTACTTCAAACACCTTTAGGACCTCATCAAAACAGCCACATTTCACATAGAATCCCAAAACAGCATTGTTCACCACTTGATCTGCTTCGCCATCATGCTTCAGGATTTGGCCATGGACCGCTTTACCCACTAACAAATTCGGCATGTCTGTACATGCCTTCAACGCCATGGAAAATGCGAAATTTCCGGGTTGGACGTGGCTAGACAACATGTCACAGTAGAGAAGCAAAGCCTCCTTGAAAAACCCATTTCCTGAATACCCAATTGCCATTGCCACCCATACCGACTCGGGTGGATTCTCATCATCAAGCCCGTCTTCAAAAACATGGCGAGCCTTATCGATTCGACCGCAAACAGAGTACAAAGTAATGAGCTTACTTTTCAAAGTGGGGTTGTTTAAAAGGTCTTGGTTGGCTCTGTCTTCTGAGTGAAGCAGGTGCAAGTAGAGCTTTTGGCCATGTTCCAAGGACTTTCGGGAGATGCAAGCATGGAGGAAGAGGGAAAATGTTTCAATATCTTCTGTGAACTTGGATGGTGAGGATTTGATTAGGCCAATTGCTTCATCTAGTGCACCCGTTTTGCACAGAAACTTGAGGGTTGAATTCAAAGGTTTCTTTTCTGTGTGATTGGATTTGGGAATTGAAGTGAGAGTTATGTTAGCTTTGACGGTTAAGTTCGTTGGGAGGGAAAAGGCGGGGAACATCTTCCTCAAACAGCTTCAAAGCAAATAATTACTAATTAGGGGAAATTTATAGGTTGCACTCCCTGGCGGTACATTGAAATGAAAAAGGGGAAATTGAAAACAAAAAGGCAACTCAAGGGAAAAAGGGGAAAAAAAAACTGGAGGATATTTTGCTTTTGCCTAATTGAAAATTTTTAACTTAAATGACTCTTGAAAGGCTTTCAAAAAATCTTATATTTATATAAAGTCGCTTCAATTCTTATTTTTTAATAGGATTTTAATGACTTCATCATTCTTACTCTCATACAAAAAATTTACATAATTAACATGAAGTTGGAAATTAAACAAGATAAAAGTAAATAGCTATTATTTTATGGTTTGTTGATATAAAATGAATCTATTTAGGTACACTTTTTTTAAGATGTGTATGTGAAAAATATTATGGAATTAAATGTATGTCATCCTTTCTTATCATAATCTTTTGAAAATATTCAAAGACAACATTATGATAGTACAAGTATTATGTGTGACAGGGGGAATGTTTTACAATCTATATTTTGTAAAGAATACCCACATACTTATTGGTGGTGGATTCCTCCTAAGTGGATCTATAGTTTTTTTATATTTATTCTTATATTATTTTATATAAGAGAGAGAGAGAGAGAGAGGTGTGTGGTGCAAAATTGCAATGAACCTTATTTGGGTCAAAGTTTGGCTTTGTTTTAAAATCCTTTTCCTTCAAGGATTTGGATGGTTATATATATATATATATATATATATATATATATATATATATATATATATATATATATATATATATATATATATATATATATATATATATATATATATATATAGTTTGGCTTTGTTTTAGAATCCTTTTCCTTCAAGGATTTGGACGGTTCTATATATATAAATATATAAGGTGAAAAAAGTTCTGTAGGTACGTGTGTTGTTGGAATAGAAAAAGGTGTCTTAAATGGCATGAAAACTTATGTCTAGGGTTTTATGGAGTAAAGAAATTCGTGTTTGTTTGTGGGATGGTGTGGAACAAGTTTGTGTAATTTTGTTAAATTGTGTTGGAAGATTTATCATTATATTTACTCATATTCACATCAAATTTGGTATGTTATTTCTAGTAATTTGGATAGTATAGTATATTTTTTTTGCTAATTTCCTTCTTCTTTGCTTGTTGGTTTTACATAGTAATTAATGTTAAGTATTGTATTAATTTTGTTGAGAATTTCACCGAACATATTATATCTATTAGTGAATTTTTTCTATTGGATTAAATCCTATGATTTTTACTCTTACATTGAGATATTTTTCACATTAAAAATTATTAGCTTTTTAATTTATTTTTTATAATATTTTTGGTTATATATTTTATTATACATGTGGGAAAAAATGATCCAAGTGAATAATTTAATTTTTCATTACGTATTACTATGATAATTTTTCTCAACAAGTGGTATCAAAACTCAAGCTCTGGTATATTCTGATTGTGTGAAAATGGAGGCTAATACAAGTAAAATGATATTTTTGAATGGTAAAAATTATGCTTTTTGGAAAAGGAAGATAGAAGATTTTATTTATGTAAAAGACTACTATTTGCCTGTATTTACTACTTAAAAACCTAAAAATAAATTAGATTTGAATAAGATCTATTGCATAGGTAGGTTTGTGGATATACTAAGTAGCAGATAGAAGAGAATGTGTGGAATCATGTCAAAAAGGAGACACATATACATTGTGGATTAAACTTGAAAAGTTATATTCTTGAAAAAGTGGGAATAATAAAATATTATTAATAAAGCAAATGATAAGCATAAAATATCAAGATGGCATTCCAACAACAAATCCACTTGAATAAATATTAAGGATTATCAATTAACTTTTTGCTGTGGATATCAAATTTCAAGATGAATTTCAAGGTTTGATGCTTTTTAGTTTTTTAGCAAACTTATGGAGACATTCAAAATGTTTATATTTAATTCTACCTAAATGGTATGATGGCAATTGAAATTACTAAAAATGGTGTCTTAAATGAAGAGTTGAGAAGGAAATAACATGATTCTTCTTCATAGCTAGATGTTATGATTGCTAAGTCTTAAGGAGAAGTGAAAGTTAGGGTATAGAGAATAGAGATCAAAGCAGGAGTAAGTTAAGGAAAAGATTTGAAAATGTTTTAAGTGTTATTATTGTAATAAAAAAGGGACATATCAAGAAATATTACTAATAGTTAAGAAATGATAATAAAAAGAAAGGTTAAACAAAAAAAGAAAAGGCAAAAAAGACGAAAGTAATGAAAATAAGACTAATACAATTGTTGATCAATTTTTTTTTATCTTACAAAGAATGAAACCAATTAGGTAGTTAATAGTAGTGCTTCCACTCATATAACATGTAGAAGGGATATTTTTTCATCCTATACTCTTGATGATTTTGGAGATGTAAGATTAGCTCATGAAAGTGCAATGAAGTGTGCTAGTTTTGGGGATGTAATTATGAAAATTCCTAATGGAACCAGATTAATCCTCAAGCATGTAAAACATATTCTAGACACTTAGTTATACTTACTCTTTATTGGTAAACTTTGTGATAAAGAATATGATAATTTCTTTACACATGACTAGTGGAAGCTTACCAAAGGTTCTATAGTTGTGGCTACAGGATCAAGGTATTTTACATTTTTCTTGACTCATGCAAAAATTGTATGAGATGTTGTAAATTCTGTAGAGTCAAATGATGAGATTGAGTTATGGCATAAAAAATTATGTCATATGAATGAAAAAGAGATTATTATTTTGGTTAAAAGTGGTGCCTTATATGGAATGTAGAGTTCATATTTACATAAGTGTAATTATTGTTTAGCTAGAAAATAGAACAGAGCAGCCTCTAAGAGTCATCCACCTTCTAGAAAAATCTAAGATACTTGAATTGGTCCATTTTGATGTATGAGACTTGGGAGTTTTCTTTATTTTGTTATATTTATTCATGATCACTTAAGAAAAATATAAGTATACACATTAAAGACTAAGACCAAGTGTTCATGGTGTTTAAATAATTTTATGCTTTAATTGAAAGAGAAATAGAGAAAAAGTTGAAATGCATATACACCAATAATGGAGGTGAATATTCAGAACCTTTTGATGTTTATTACAAAGAACAAGGTGTTAAACATCAGAAAATACCACTAAAAACTCCTTAGTTGAATGGCTTGACTGAAAGGATGAATTAAACATTAGGTGAGAGAGTTAAATATTTATTTTCATATGCTGGATTGCTATAAACTTTCTAGGCTAAAGCTTTGAATATATTTATGCATGTTTTGAATTACTTTCCATATGTTCCTTTGTAGTTTAAAGTGCCAAAAAATCTTTGGTCAAGTAAGTATGTATCTTATGATCATTTACAAGTTTTTAAATGTAAAGCATTTGTGCATATTCCTAGGGATAAAAGATCCAAGCTTCATGTGAAGACAAAGTAATGCATATTTCCAGATTATAGTGAAGATGAATTTGGCTATAGATTCTATAATCCTATTAAAAAGAAGTTGATCAGAAGTAGAGATGTTGTGTTTATAAAACACCAAACATTAAAAGATATTAGTAAGGAAGAAGTGATGATGCCTTAACATTGTGAATTATCACCTAACTTAGATATAGTTAAGAGAGGAGCAGGATAAAGTTAAAGCTTAAAATTTTAAGAATAATGCAATTGATGTAGATGACCTTACACAAACTATATATGATGAACAACTAACACTAGAAGCTGTAATTGTTATACTTAGAAGATCCATTAAAAAGATAAGTTTGTTCTTTTAATTGATAGGAGAGAGCCTAAATATTATGATAAGGCCATATAAGATGAACATATAATGAGTGGATTAAAACTATGCAATATGAAATGAAATCTTTGCAAAAAAATCACACCTATAAATTAGTAAAATTATCGAAAGGTATAAAAGCTTTGAAGAATAAATGGGTGTATAAGATAAAGAATGAAGAAAATAACTTTAAATATTGATATAAAACCAAATTGGTTATGAAAAGATTTAGTTAGAGAAAAGGAATTGACTTTAGTAAAAAACTTTCTTCTTATTGTAAAGATAGCTTCTATTCATACAATGTGTAGCTTAGCTAGTCTTGATCTAGAAATTAAGCAAATGGATATGAAGATAGCTTTTTTTAATGATAATTTAGAAGGAGATTTACATGGAGTAGCCAATGGGCTTTAAAGTGAAGGAAAAATAAAACTATATATGCAGATTGAGGAAAAGTCTTTATGGGTTAAAGTATGCTCTTAGATAGTGATATAAGAAGTTTGAGTTAGTTGTAGGGAAGCAAAGTTTCTAGAAGACAATATCTAAATACTATTTGCTTGTTCAAAAATTCTCTGATAATGATTTTATCATTCTTTTTCTTTACTTTGATGATATTCTAATTATTAACAAGAATGTTGTGAGAATTGCTAAATTGAAGAAATAATTAAGTCTTTTATCATGAAAGATCTAGGTCAAGCAAAATAAATTTTGGGCATGATGATTACTGAAGACAAAGGTGTAAGAAAGCTCTATTTGTCATAAGAGAAGTACATCAAAAGGTATTTTAGAGATTTGGTATGGAAAATGCTAAAGCTATTTCAAGTTCTTTTGCTACTCATTTTGAACTGAGTGTTAAGTAATGTCCAACTACATATAAGGAACAACAAGATATGAGAAAAATTCTTTATGCCTTAGCAATTAAAATTTTAATATATGCTCTGGTATATATTAGACCTGACATTGCTTATATTGTTAGTGTAGTAAATTATTTTCTTTCAAATCTAGGTAAAAAACATTATAATGCTGCAAAATTAATTATGAGATATTTTTGAGATACAACTAATTTGAGCTTATATTTTGAAGATGAAAAACCTTTGTTAATTAGTTTTATTGATGCAATTTAGCTGGAGATATTAATTTTTGTAAGTCTATTTCTAGTTATTTGATCAAGTTTATAAGGGGAGCTGTGGCAAGCAATCTAGATTGCAAAAATTTATTACTCTTTCAATAATAAAGGTGAAATTCATTATAATAACTGAAATGTGTAAAGAGTTATTGTGGATTAAGAAATTTCTTCAAGAACTTGGATTTAAGTAAGACCATTATATCTTATTTTGAGATAATTAGAGTACAATACACCTTGGTAAAAATTTTGCTTTCTATGTAAGGTCGAAACATAGTGATATTCATTACCATTAGATATGAGATATTTTGAGTAATAAGTTGTTGGAACTTAAGAAAGTTTATACAAATGATAATGGTGTTGATATATTAACTAAGTCTTTATTAAGGGAAAAGGTTAAAGCTTGTTGCTCAATAGTTGAAATAATAGTATTTTTACTTAGTCGTAAAGGGGGATTTGTTAGTGGGAGGTTCCTCCTAAATGAACCCATAGTTTCTTTATATTTATTATTCTATTGTTTTGTATAAAATATAAAAAGAAAAAAGAAAGAGAAGGGCGTGTGAGGTAAAATTGCAATTAGCCCTATTCGGGCCAAAATTTGGTTTTGCTTCAAAACCTTTTTCCTTTAAGGATTATATTATATTATATTATATATATATATATATATATATATATATATATATATATATATATATATATATATATATATATAAACGAGTGGCTTAAAGATTTAGAAACACATCTAGGGTTTCATGCAATAAGGAAATTTGTGTTTGTTCGTAGCACAATATGGAACAAGTTTGTGTAATTTTGTCAAATTGTATTAGAATATTTATCACCATATTTACTTAGATTCACATCAAATTTAGGTATGTTATTTGTGATAATTTGATATTATAATGTATATTTTTCTACTGATTTTATTCTTCTTTGTTGGCTATTTTTACATAATAATAAATGTTAATTTTGTTAAGAATTTTGCCTATTTTAGTGAGGAGTTGTTATACTAGTTGTTCCTTAGAATTTCTAGAAAGATATTTTATTTATTATTTTTATTAGTGGATTTCTTTATAGGATTAGGTCTCATGGTTTTTATTCTTTTATTGAGGGATTTTTCACTTTAAAAATTGCTAGTGACTTTTTTTTTAATATTTCTAGTGATATATTTTATTATATATGTGAGAAAAGACGATCCAAGTGAATAATTTAATTTTTTTTGCTATATATTACTTTGATAATTTTTCCCAAGAATACTTTTTTGCATGGCTAATAAATTGTGATTTTCTTAAATATTTGGATTTGTTATAAATATTTATTTATATGAATGTTCGTAAAATATTTTTAATTTATTTATTAATTATTGCAATTAAGATTTACTTAATATTTGATTATAATTAATACTAGATATTTATTAATAAATAACTATTAAATTAGATATTGTGATATTTGTCACTTAGTACTTTGGAGATTTATAAATACCAAAGGTCATAAAAGAGTTAAAGAAGAGAATCTCCTTTGTTTTTTATATTATTCTATTCTTTATCTATTTCTTTATTATTCTACTTTAATTTTCATAATAGGTTTTTAGTATTAAGTTCTTTAATATTGAACTTTTAGGTTCAACAAAAGGAATTTTCAATTTGTTTTTCATTGAATTTATATATCTCTCTTTCTTTTTATTTATTCTAAAGATTTATATCAAATATTAATACATAGTTGGATTGAATATTATTTTATTTATTTACGTTATAGTGAAATGTTTTGTTTTCACCTAGGATTGGATCTTTTTATTTAAAATTCTTATATATTATTTATGATACATTTGTTACAAGGCGTATATACTTGATTTTCTTGTTAAATAAATCTTAGCCATGATTGCATTGACTCCACAGTGTGTCAGAAGTTGGCTTTGTGAATTAAATGACTAGGCAAACAAGCTTCGATTGAGACGAAACTTGGCAAATAAATCAAGCATATGATGGAGCACTTATAGCCTAAATTTAGGACCAATTTGACTTGTGTACAATTTTTCCTAATTTTTCTCATTTTGGACTTTGCTTGTAATTTTGAGCAACAAAACTTGTCCAGTGTGAGTAGGAAAACACATGATTGTGATCCTTGGATTATTATCTTTGTATCAGTATATTTTGGTAGCAAAATTCCACCTAGAACTTACCTAAAATCCTTTATAATAGCTCAAAAAAAGTATGTCCACTTTTGCCAGATGGGGTTTAGTTCAAAATGCTTTTTAGGGGAGAGTGCTTGGTGACCTTGGTGGAAGCCCAACACTAGCCTAGGGGATGGAATGTGCGACTTGGTGCCTTTTTTGTACATTTCTAATACTATAATGAAGGATCATATTAATAAAAGAAGTAGCCCCTCTTCTATAAATCATTTGTCTTGAATTTAGCCGCTTTTGGCTGCATTTGCCTGCATGTGTTCGAATTGTATTTTATGCACCATTGTTGCCTTTTTATATGTTTTTGTTACCTTTATATGATGCTTATGTGCTTACGATTGTTCCGATTGTGTTATGCTTATATATTTGGCCTGTTATATTCTAAGTTTGTTTAGTGTATTAACCGATAGGCTAGCTTATTCCTCAGGTGATGAAGGTCTAAGTGCTGTACGTCCCGACTATTGAGTTATCGATTTGTGACATTTGGTATCAGAGCGTGGTCTGATCCGCTCTCATAAATTCCGTTGCTCTTGTCTATACACCCATTATGGCAAATAAGATAACGAACGTTGAACGCTTTAAAGCTATTAAGAATGCACTCGGGAATCATAAAGGTGTCGCTAAATCGTAAGTAGCATGCAACTCGAGGAGATCCCCAAACTCTTTCAGAGGGCCAAAGGTTAGGAATCTCTTGAATAGCGAGTTAAGACTCTCAAAGCTAATAAGGGGATCGATGGCTTGGGGAGTAGTAGTGCTCCATAAGTCGAAGAGTGACTTGTTGCAATTGAGAACACCTAATGCCAACTGGGGGACGCTTTCAAGGACCTTACTAATAAGGTAAAGGATGTTATAGCAACTCTTTAAACTAAAATAGGAGATTTTATTGCGAGTATAAGGTAATGATGTTGGCCTTAGGTAACAATCCGCCAGAGGGTGGTGTCTCAAAGTGTAGGGGGAAAGTGAAGGTCCTTGAACCTAGGCTATATGCGGGAGAGAGGGATGCCCAAAAGCTTAAGAATTTCTTATTCGATATGAACCAATACTTCCAAGTTGCGAAAATAGATTCAGAGGAGTCTAAAGTGAATTGAGCTACCATGTTCCTCATAGATTGTGCCAAGGTTTGGTGAAGGATAAAATATTAAGATATTTAAGCGGGTAGGTGCCATATTCATACTTGGGAAGGGTTAAAACAAGAACTAAAAGCACAATTCTATCCCGAGAATGTTGATTACTTGGCAAGACGCAAGTTGCAGGAGCTGTGCCAAACTAGCTCAGTCCAAGACTATGTGAAGAAGTTCACAACCATTATGTTGGACATTCGAGACATGACGAAGAAGGATAAGCTTTTTTACTTTGTTGACGGTCTTTCACATGACGCTACAATGGAACTTCAAAGGAGAAGGGTCTAAAGCCTCACTGAAGCGATGACTGCGGCAGAATGCATTTGTAACTACAACATTGGTTTCCATTCTAGTAAGAACTCGTAGGGTGGTGCTTTGAATTCTTCTAGTGGCAGTGGCGGTCAGTCTAAAGGGAGCAAGTCCAAGAGTGGGGGAGAGAACAATAGTTCATTTACAAGCTTCTAGGGATCCATATCATCTCGGGTTTTTAACACGAGTAAGAAGTTGAAGACCTTGTCATGTTTCTTATGCTGTAGGCCACATAAAGTGGTAGATTGCCCACAAAAAGTATGCCTTAAGTGCTTTACAAGCTAAAACACAAGAGAAAGGGCAAAAGGGTGATAAGTGAGATACTGAATATTCTAACGTTGAAGATGGGTCTTACGTCAGGATTGAGGCAATACGGGTCCTAAACCCACATGAGTAACTTCACTAACAATACGGAGCAGTAGGTCCCAATAAGGGTCTGCCACAATAAGCTAGGCAGGTTAGTAGAGTACCAACCAATATTTCTTTCATATGATCACGATGGAGGGAATGGTCTTTCACCTAGTGGGGTGTCACATCTAGTGGGATATTTTGAGCAAGGTAAATCTTTTGAGAGGAGCTTATCGAGATGCCAATAGGCTTTGTAAATATCTGGATAACCTTATGGTACAAATGGCTAACCAACATTTTGGGATCATGCATACCAACCATCAAGTGTCAGAGAGTGTGTTGCAAGAACAAGAGTGTTGACTCTTTGTTCAACCTTATCAATTGGGGATAAAGGGATGCCAACCAGGTGTCAAAATCAAATCCAACCATATTCGAGAGTTCAAGGCGTTGTGGAGGTAGAAGTTTTTATCTTAATAACAACCTTGGAGAGACCAGCTAGAGGAAGTCGAGGGAAGAGCTAAAGTGGAGTAGACTGAAGACTATCTAACAATCCAAGTCAGATTGAGGTGTTGAAGACAACTTACTCATTGGCAAAGTTCATGTGGACAAGTAGAGAGATTGAGGGAGGAGCTTAAATGAAGCAGACTAAAGATGCTTGTGGAAGCTATGTCAAACAGAGTCATTAATGAGGCCATTGACATTTTTCAAGTGGGAGAAAATGTCACAAGTTGGCTTTGTGAACTAAATGACTAGGCAAACGAGCTCCGATTAGGACAAAACTTGGCAGATA
Organism: Sindora glabra; assembly: GCA_020226215.1. Lineage (NCBI taxonomy): Eukaryota > Viridiplantae > Streptophyta > Magnoliopsida > Fabales > Fabaceae > Sindora > Sindora glabra. The sequence continues at coordinate 93,370,140 of CM035227.1, read as the reverse complement.
AATCAAGGATATGATGGAGCACTTGTAGCCTAAATTTGGGACTAATTTGACTTGTGTACAATTTTTCCTAATTTTTTTCATTTTAGACTTTGCTTATAATTTTAACCAAGGAAACTTATTTAGTGCGAGTAAGAAAGTACATGGTTGTGATCCTTGGATTATTATCTTTGTATTGGTGTATTTTGGTAGCAAAATTCCACCTGGAGCTTGCCCAAAACCCCTAATGATAGCTTTAAAAAAGTATGTCTACTTCTACTAGACGGGATTTGGTTCAAAATGCTCTTTAGGGGAAGAGTGCCTGGTGATCTTGATGGAAGCCCGACACTAGCCTAGGGGATGGAATGTGCGGCTTGGCACCTCATTTGCACATTTCCAATACTATAATGAAGGATCATATTAATAAAAGAAGTAACTCCTCTTCTATAAATCATTTGTCCTAAATTTGCCCACATTTGCCCACATGTGTTCGAATTGCATTTTATGCACCATTGTTGCCTTTTTATATGTCTTGGTTACCTTTATATGATGCTTATATGCTTAGTTCTCTTGATTGTGCTATGCTTATATGTTTGGCTTGTTATATTCTAAGCTTGGTTGATGTATTAATTGGTAGGCTGCCTAATTTTTTAGGTGGTGAAGGTCTAAATGCCGTACGTTCCGACTATTAAATTACTGATTCATGACACAATACCAACATCAGCACTTCTAACATAAAAAACCTTACCAAATGCCTACAACATAGTATCCAAAGTTCAGTCACATTCGAAACAACAAGTGCTGAATGAAACAGGATTAGGAATGGAATAGCTCATGTCCATATATATAGGGTTTCATTAAGCTAGGAGGATATTCTCCACAAGGCGTCCTTCACAGGCCAATTGTAGCGGTAACAATCCAAGATGAAATCATTATCTTGTCAATCATTAATAAATGATGGAACTTGTTGGGAGGATTATAAGGTTGCCTATGTTGATCGAAATGATAAATTATTAGTCATGGTTACGAGAGAGAGAGATCATATGATATTGATAAGAATTATTCATCAAATAATGATTTTTCTTTATCATTATCTTTACAAAAAATTGAAAATAGTATATTTTAAAAGTTAAAAAGTTTCTTTTTTAAATAAGAGATGAATTGAATTGAAGAAATAAAATTTCATCTATTATTTTTGTTTCATTCTTCATCTTTATTTATTGTATCATACGTTTTCCCTTCTCTTTCACTATTATGAAATTGTTTCTCTATTTATGCCTTATTGTGATTAAATACAATACAAAGTTTCCAATAAAAAATATGAAACTTATCCAATTAGTGTCATTGCATTACCTAAAGTGAATGCAAATATGAAACCCATATAATTAGTTTCATTAAATTCTCTGAAGTGATTAATTTTAGGCCTTATAATGGCTAAACCAAATTTTAAGTTTTTAATGAAAAAGTATGACATCTGTTCAATTAGTTTAACTACATTCCCATAAGTGATGCCTTGATAACTAAAGGTAGGTTTAGATATGGATAGGGTCATGGTTATAATTGTATATGTGGACTAGGCTAAACTAATTTATGCAATCATGGTTATTATAAAAATAGTACAAATAATCATAAAATTTGTCTTCACTACCAGAAGTTAAAAAATATAATGAGAAAGGCCTATACAATAAGAACTTGAAAAGTTTTAAAAATATGTTATTAATGTGATATGGGAGGCTATTAGAAGTTTTAAAAGTATATCTACCAAGGTGGTACAAGAAGCTAATTTTTTTGTATGAGAATGGTACTCTTAATCATAATTTTTATGTTTTATCACAATTCAACATGACAAATTTCTTTGTGCATCTCAAAGAAAGAATTGATAATTTGATTAGTAATAATGCTGGATAATTTTATTTTCTATTAAAATAATATTGAATATTTATCTTTTATGGATAGTGCAACAATGCACATCATTATTTAAAAATAGAAAATAAATTTTCTAATTAATGATTAGTAAAAATTATATTAATATAATATCGAATAGTATAAAATTAATTAAGAACTCCTAAAAAATTAATATAATTTTACTAGGAGATATACAATGATTATAGATGCATTATTATTATATCTTGAAGACATTAACTAAGTTTTAGTAACATACATGAAATAGATATTACATTGAAATAATGAGATATCGAATATCTTTATATTAAAATGGTTGTCTTAAGTGAGAAAAATGTGTTGGAAAAGATCTTATCATTTTCTTTTGATATATATATATATACACACACACACACAAAGCTAATTGAAATAAATTTATGAACTAGAAGTTTAGTGACCAAAATGTTTTTATTATATGGCATGATCAGATGGGCTATTCTAAATCAATAATGATGCAAAGATTCATTGAAAATTTACAAGATTATTCATTAAAGAAGTAAAAGATTCATTAACATGATGAATTTTCATATGCTATTTGTTCTTAAGACCATTTATTTATAAGGCATTAAAGTCATTGCTAGCTAAAGTTAGGACTTGATTTCTAATATTTTTGGAATGAATACAATGTGATATATATTGATTTGTCCACTACGTGGATTATTTAAATAACTTATGATTTTAATCATTTATGAATGTACTATCAATCTGCAACCGATGCTTGTGAGGTTACAACTTAAATAATTTGACTTGAAGTATAATTTCCTAATTATGTGATTAAGATAATATGTCTTGATGATAATGCTAGTAGATTTAAATCCAAAGTTTTTAAGGATTATTATGTTCCAATGAGAATGATTGTTGAACATCCTAAAGTACATTCATATGTAAAATTTTTTATTAGAATAATTTTAATATCTCAATTAAGAGAATAAGAATCCTTTCATTATTTTGGGGAACACACAACTTTACATATTGCAATACCTATACATATCAAGTTAAAATGTTATAATTGCCCTTATAATTAGCTTTAATCACGAGCCAAAATGTTTTTTTTTTAATGTGTAAGATATTTTTACTCCACCACAATGCACATATATAATTTTGAAAAATGATAGAGAATATAAGTTTATATGTGAAACTATATTCCTAAAATTAGAAAGAGAAAATATGTAGTTGTAAAAATAATATGATATACAATCATCTTGATCCTCACATAAAATGATAACTAAAAGTTTTAAGATGATTGATTTATAAAATATAAACAATTGTTAGATATATTATTTACAAAAAGAGAATAAGTAAATATTAAATGTCAGTTGCAAATGCTCTTATTAAGATTCATGTCCAAGTATAGTAATATGCTTTTCAAATTAGTTTTTAAATATAATTGAAGCTTGATAAACCAATATAAATATCCTTAAAATAATAATGAGCAAATAAATAAAATAACCTTATTGAGGATTCAAATATTCTTCAAAGGATTTGGGACATAATGATAAACTTTTAGAAGAAGTTCAGATATATAAAATTTATGAAAACAAATAGATCTTAATTTATTATATCTTTAATGAGAAAGATGTAATCAAAAGAGAAATAGCTATTAACAACCTTTACTCTTATATAGAATATAGTACTCAAAATTTATAAAAAATAGTACTTAGTGAGGATCTTTAGTTTACAGAATGATGATATTTATTGGCTAAAGAGAAAAGATACAATTCAAATGCAACTATAAACTTTAAATTTACTTGCCAAGTGAAGAAATACACAAAGGATGTTGAGCTAATGAAACACTCTAAAGATGTAAAACTAATAAACTACAAATATATAATTGTACCAGGATAATAAGAAAATTTTAGTTGTAAAGAGAAAGTATGATTTGTGACACAAGGATTTTTGCAAAGATTATAATTGATTATAAGCAATATTTATTTTTTATGTGGTGGATACAATTTTTCTATCAATATATCAAAACTTGACATGTATTTAATGGATTTAATTATTCTATTTTCATATGAAAATTGTCAATAATATTATATTGTGTGAAGGATTTTAGATGCCTGAAGCATATAATTTGAATGTTTAAGAGATACATTTAATTCAATTACAAAGATATTTATATGAATTTAGGATGACTATATTACAGTCATCTTAGTGAATATTTGTTATATATATATATATATGTATGTATGTATATACAATCCATTATGTTATTATCTAAATGTGAATTGCTACATATATTAATAATTTAAATATTATTTTAACTCATAAAAAACTTCAAAATTTAGCAAATTGTTTGAAAAATAGAGTTTAAGATGAAAGATTTTGAAAATTGAATTTTATCTTAACTTACAAATCAAGCATTTATATGATAAGATATTTGATCATCAATGAAAATGGAAAGATCTTTTTACATGGATAAATCACATCTATTGAATGTTCTAGTGATTATTCAATCATTTAGCACTGATAAGGATTCACTTTAAAGTTCAAAGAATAATAAAAAATTTCATTATCCTTAACTACCATATGTGTAATTGATTCAATAATATATCTTGCTAATTATACATGTCTTGATATAATTTTTTAAAAAATTTATTAGTGAAATATAGTTCTTTTTCAACCATGATATATTGGAATAAAAGTAATCATATGTTTGTCATTTCCTTATAGAATAATTGGAATGTGATTATATTATTTGTATGAATTTTGAGTTGTTACTATTTAGTTAAGTAAATGTAGGATATTTGATCCACGTAAAGTTTGATTTTGTATTATTATTTGTTTACATGTGATAATGCATTTGTATCATGCCTTTTGAGTTGTGAATTTTAAGAAATAAATTTCAATAAAATCTATATGAGGATAATACTATATACAAAAGCTCAATTGAAGCAATAATGCATTAAAGAAGATAATCCTTTCTTATGCTTAGGAAGAGATTGTGATTATTGATCATGGCAGCAAGTTTGTTTGAGCGATTTTAGGTTGAATTACTAACAAAGATACTAACTCAAATCTTTAATAATGTTTTCAATAGGGAGACTTAAATTTATTCTACACTTTTTTTCCTTGACCATGGTTTTGTCACATTGGATTTTCATGAGAAAATTTTTAAGAAGGCAGATTATTCGCTAAAAGAAAATGTACTTTTTTTCCTTTACCAGATTTTTTTCCATTGAATTTTTTTCTAGTGAAAGTTTTAGCAAAGTATATTTTTTTTTACAAAATGGATATTCAAGATGGAGTGTTATAAATATTTATTTATATGGATGTCCATATAATATCTTTACTTTATTTATTAGTTGTTGTGATTAATATGTATTTGATATTTGATTGTAGCCAATAATAGATATTCATCAATAAGTGATTATCAATTAGCAATAATTACTATTATAAATTATTATAGTTATCACTTGATATTTAGGAGATTCATAAATATTGAAGGTTGTAAAAGAGTTTGATACACATTTATGAAGAAGGGAATATCCTCATCTTTTTTGTATTATTCTATTTTCTCCATCTATTTCTCTATCATTCTACTTTTATTTTCATAATAAAAATTAGTTTGTAAACAAAATTATAGAATTCATTTTGATAAAACTAATTACAATTCATTTATAAATGAATTTTATTGCTTCAAATATATGTTAAAAACAAGGATAAATTATGGTCATCATCCCTAAAGTTTGATCTAATTTCACTTATACATCTTCTATTTTTTTAAGTATACTTATTTTTCAAAAGTATGGGAAGTGAACGTATATTTAAAATAAAGGAGAAGGAAGTTTGGTGTATATGAAAAAAGGTTAAAAATAGAATGGATGTGAGTGTAAATTTTTAGGAAGGCGAGTGTATTTTGTCCTAAAAATAATTATTTCAATTCATTTTATAAATGAATTCTTTTGTTTGAAACATTTTGAAAAATGCATACAATTCAATTAAAAAATGAATTTTGATGATATGATATTAAATATATTATTAAGAAGAGAGTAAAATCTTTTATATAATATAAGTATTTTTGGCAAAAGAAATAAATTTCAGTGAAATTTTTTATAAATTTAATAGATTTCATAATGATATAAATACAATTTAAAGAGATTAATATATTAGTAGAGACTAATATATTGACCTTAACATGATGTATTTAATTAAATAATAAAGCCAAGCTTTATTGATCATCAATGGCAACAACACCACCACAAGGATGCAATGATAGAGTTATAGTCACATAAATTGTTCATACTGAATGGGCAACATAACATTAAAAAAGGAGTCCTAGAAACTCTCATCATAGAAAAGCATTGCAAGTCCCTAAGCTAGTCGACGGATGATTCTAAAGAGCAAAAGCACTAAGTGGAAGAGTCCAATGTATCGAAATCAGGTCTGTGATGATTTCGTAGAAACTCAAACAAATCAAGCCATGTGAAATCAGGTTGCTTCTCGTCTTCTGATTTCTTCTCAATCAAATTTTCTAGAGGTTTCATTGTTTTGTCTGCTCTTGCATTCACGAAGAAAGTCAACGATCTCCTTCCTTTGTGTTCATTAACCAATGTCCTCTGCATGCAACTTTTGTATATGCCATTAGTCAATGCCTGAAACATGAAAACAGATTAATCAATATATAATAAATAATCTATTTTCCTTCAATGAATATACGTTCATAAATATGACATATGCTTTCAAAATTTATCTAATTAATTTCTTTATTTTTGATTCACATATATCATGCACCCAAAACATATAATCACACGTGTGTCGTTATTTATCTTTTTGTGCGATTTTATAGAAGCAACACATAACCACATTTTCATCATCATGGCATAATAAGAAAGACGTCAAATATTGGTTTACAAATTCATGATTAAGCAGGTTATGATTGAAAATAGAAAGGAAAATTTATACCCAGGAAATTTTTGATGTGTTATGATACAAAATTGAAACACACATATCAGGAAATCATGTAAATATATTTAAGAAATCATCTTTACATGATTTCCTAATGCACACAATATAGAATCATCTTTCACCGTATAGGTGGTATAACATACATTTAATGTGGGGCTTATATGAATTCCACATCTAGTGCGTGGCTCTAATTTGAACCACAATTAGTGATAAAAAATATTGATATTAAATTTTTTTTCAAAAAATATAAAAATTTTCATATTATATATATTGCATGACACATTAGACTCACGATGGAAAATTATTTTACCTCTGAATTTCTTGCCTAAATTTCTTACACATTTAGGCAAGTATTGTAAAATTTAGAAATTCCTTAATAGCATCAATAGTTGGTTTTGAACTCACTTGTCCTCTATGCGAATTTCATATATAATGTGGTGCTTGTTATGGTGTCCCTAGGAGTTTAATGCTTGGGGTGATGTGACAAGATACAAGTCACTGAATGAGATTACAAAAATCTTAACATTGACTTAATAATCTCATCCAATGGCCTGTATTTTGCCACACTACCCCGGGTACTAAACCCCTAGGGCACCTTAGAATTCATCATATAATGTTAGAAGTCTCTCATATTAGACAATTTAAAATTTTGTTTTATTGGATTAGTATGTTTTATGCTAAATGTTGACTTAATGTTGATAAAAAGATAACCGTGTAATAGGAAGATGACGATGATAATTATGAATATAATGATGATAATGGTAGCACAATAACAACAAATTATTAGTTTTCGGATACCATGAACGCGTCACCAAGGTTAATGAGCAAGGCATTTGGTCGAGGACGAAGTGCCAACCACTTGTTATTGAAAAAAACTTGAAGGCCTCCAACTTGATCCTGATGAATTATGGTTATAGAATTCGGGTCAGTGTGAGGGCCCGTACCAAGGATGAGGTTGGAAGTATTGCAAGGAGGAGAATAGTTGCATCTCATTGTCGCAATTCCATCTTCAAAAAAATTTCGAAGATACAAACGATCCACTCCCAAACTAATGGCCAAAAGTTCTATGATTACTAAAGATAATTTCTTCAGTTCTTCACAGTAGTGTTGGTACACCCACCTATATTTCAAAGAAAAAGAAAATTCACAGAATTAGTTTGCTAATTAATATTACGTAAAACGTAAACAAGTTAACTTAATAATAATTTGCAAAATAGATGAACTAATATTACACAATGTTGTGGTCATGCAAGAAAGTGATTTTCTTAGAAGTAAATTCTATGTAGCAACATACAACAAGGGATAAAGGTGACATGTATTGATTTAAAGTCTCAATATAATAATTAGCATAAATTGGACATTGGGGATCTTATAAACTAACTTCTGTCCAGTATACAAGTAAGTGAGACAAAATCAGTAAAAAATAAATGCAATAGATTTTACCTATTAATGAATATATGCAAATTATGTTTCATAAATTTAAATGTGGTGTATTATAAGTTAAAATTGCCACTTCTTGAAAACAGATCAAATCAATTAACATGACTCAAGCTATAATACGTATATAAATATGGGATAATGTGAATAAGTTAAGGGGTTATTTGATTAGAGGTAATTAGGAAAGATAACCGGAAATGTGAGGTTTCATTTCCTTTACATTTTTGTTTGATTTAGAAAAAAATTATTTATTTTTCTCATTTTTTCTTAATGGGTTACTCCAAATAACAGAATGGTGATTCCCCTCATTCATTATAAAATTTGATTATCTCATTCTGAGTTTTGAATTTATCATATTCAACATAATAATAATTTGTTATAAAATAATAACATAAGTAAAATTAAAAATTGTTATTAAATAATAATTAATAATAGAAATAATAAAATATAATAAAATTAATTAAATAAAAATTAATCATATAATAATTATAATAAATATAATAAGCTATTTAATAATATGAAAATTAATAATAAATATTCATAATAAAATAATAACTATCATGGTTACAAAAAATAATAAGTAATACAGTAATGAATGAAAAAATAATAAAAATATTAATAATTAAAATTAAATAATTGTGAAAATAATAATATTAGTTAATATAAATTATTTGATAACATGAAAATAATTAATAATATCAATAAAATAATGGTAAATATAAATAATAAAATAATAAATATAATAACTATTAATAATAATTAATATTATTAAAATAATGTTAATTATTATTAAGATATTAATAATAATTCAAATAATAAAAGAATAATTAAAATAAAAATAATAAGATAATAATTATATTAATTATTTTAATAATAATTGTAAGAAAACTATTTTTCAATGTAATAATTGTTAGTAAAATAAATTAGAAATATTTAATTTCTTTTCTTATTTGAACCAAACAAAATGGATAATCATAAAATTTTCATTTCCTTTCCACCTGTTTCCTTTATTGATTTCTTTTCCTTTCTCTAATTAAACCAAATGGTCTCTAAATATACAAGTAATATTAATTAGTTACTCCCCCGTTCATTCTTTTACTCCCGCCTAAATGGTCCCTAAGTGTGGTTTTAGAGAAAAAGTTTTATTTCCATTTATATATTATTTTAAAAAATCAAGATTTCATTTATTATCTTCTTTTAAATATTGCTCCTATTATTTAAATAAATATTTAACAATTTTATTTATTAGTTGACTTTTAATAAAGGACATATTAATAAATTCATCTTTCTTTAAATTAAAATTATTTATTATCTTTTTTAATTTTTATTCATTAAAGTTAAAAATATTTAAAAAGAAATAAAAAGAATAATATTTATAAAATAATATAAGTTACGTATGACACATATTCTCAAAACTCATGATTATGAATAGGTTGGCGGGCCCATATAAATGATTATAGGAAATGATAAGATATACAATTGCATAAGGCTTGTGAGAGGTTCTTATTATGTAATAAAATGAAAATAAATATTACCCGGTATTTTGAAGGTCTTCTCCCAAAGTAGACGTGAAGTACTCAACAATTTGAAGATTAGAGTCAATTTTATCATAATTGAAACTGAAAAAAAATGTCTCCTTCCATGATAACTCGGATGAATATTGATCAACATGGGCATCAGAGTAGCATGTGAGTTGATCATGTTTCCCCTTAACATTATGCTTCAAATTGACTGGTTGCTTGAAAATAATGTCAATTTCATCATAAGCTGCTTGAATGAGATTTGAATCAATTCCATGATTTGTCACTTGAAAAAAACCATGGTTCAAGCAAGCTTCCCTCGCAAGCTCAATAGCTTTAGCTGTACCAGTTTCATCACCACTCATAAACCCACGTAGGTCAATTAGGGGTTCGTTAAGCTCTTCTTGAACGTTAACTACTCCATCATCTGGCCAAATAAACTTGCTCGTCAATTTTGAGTCAACAAACAAAATATCATTCTCCTTTTTCTTTGTGCATGTTTGGTTAGGGGATCATAGCACTAAAAGAGTCCATTAAAAAATGATGAATTTACACACAATAGAATATAGTTTGAGAAAACAAAGAAACATAAATAGAGAGAGAAAGCAAAGACAAATATATGTAATTTCTCTTTAACATAGATTTGTGATGAAAATGTAATTTTCCTTCCCTCTATGAAAATGTAATTTTCCTTTTCTTTAACATAGATTTGTGATGAAGAGGCAAATATATGTTTATTAATCAATAAAGAAAGAAAATAATTGTAAAGGAGGAAAAGAAACCATTTTTTATATTAATACAATAAAGTCATAGCAGAGAAAATGAAAAATTATAATGTATATTTTAGTATATGTTTATTTTTATTAAAGGTTACTATCGCTTAAATTTTTTATTTTATAGGAATTTAACATATTATAAAAAAAGTTAGAATACACTTAAATTGATTATTTTCTTTATTAATTTGGAATTGGTTTAAAAATGTTGTGTTGATTGTTTATACCAAAATATTGATATCTTTATTCCTTTTTTTAATTAATTCTTTCCTAAATAACTCAGTTACTCTAATGATTAATTTTTATAAGATTTGACTTTTATTTTTTATTTATTGTAAGAACTAGGCTCATTACATGAAGAATGGTAATTTCCTCTCGCGTCCTTTGCGGAGGAAATGAAAAATTCTATAGATTTGTTATTATAGAATGCAAATGTAAAAATAATTATGACGGTGGGAAGAACATTTTTTTTTAACTAAAACAATGTAGTTAAGGCATGTTGAGAAAAAAATAAAAAACTTACAATATTTTATTAAAGATTTGTCACGCACCAACTTTGACATGTTACGATATAGGAAATCATCTCCGAATGTCTTCTCACGTTCCTAATTACTAACAATGTATACTTTAATTTGATATAAATCAATTAAATTTATATAAAGTACAATACTCAAAAACACTTTTACAATTTTATAAAAAAATGAATAGAATTCCTCCAGTTTTTCAAATACTAATCAGGGACGATACAGTACCTCTGAGTTGGAAAACCAAATCAAAGGTGTATAAATAATATAATATAATATAATATAATATATATATATACATGCCCGCATGCACAAACATCCCATATCAACGGTTAAAAATTTTCCTTCAAAACAATTTCTCCAAGCTCCAAAAGGTTAATAAGGCTTTGAATGTTTACTTTCATTGCTTGTAAATGAATAGAGAATGAGAGGAGTAATTTTCAGCAAACCAATAAGTGAATAATCTACTAAAGCTCATAATCTAAAATGCAATTTATGAAAATTAGAGAAAGATTGTTAAATACTATAAATTTATAAACAATAGGTTCGAAGAAACAAATTTCAACTTTTAAAAGTTACTAAGATAAGGCATCAAGTGTAGATATTATACTTTCAAAGTGCTATTCCTTTATTTACAAAACTAATTTAACAAAATCAATACTTTTATATTTCAATCTAAGCTTTGTATAAACCATAGTTTGATATAGAAATAAGAAATATTAAAAAAAAAAAAGCAATAGATGAATTGACTAAAAGACCTACATCAAATCTTCATTATTGATCGTAGATTCATTATATAACATTTAGATTAATTACTAAAGCTGCTTTCGATGATAAGTGAGAATTAGCTCTTAGTACATTTAATCTCTCTCTTTCTCTCTCTCTGATAACATTTTCATTTGTTTTGCTTTAAAAATTATAATTTGTTTTGAAACATAAAGTTATTTTAAAGTTTTTTTAACTACATTACAATCTATTTCATTTTTTAATTATTTTCATGTAATGTGTGATATATTTTCTTTTTTAGGGGTGTTTGATTTACAAAATATTTTCCACATTTTTGAAAATATTTCATAGAAATGTTATATTTTCATATTTGATCCAAAAGTTTTAAAAGTTTATCTAGAAATGTAACGTTCTGAAGAATATTTTGAAACCCAACTTCCCCTTCAAATATTTCTATAAGGGGAGTTGGGTATCTTAGATTTTTATCTTATAAAAATATTGATATTAAAATAAAAAGATAATTTTATCCCCATATTTTTATGCTTTAATTTATTTTAAATATTTTTTATTTTTATTTTTCACTTTTAACATATATTTTTCATTTTTAATTTCTTTATGATAACAAGTATAATTATATTAAATAAGTAAAAAAAATAATTTTTAAAGTCTAACCTTAATTTACTTTGAAAATTTTTCATTTTCATTTTTCACTTTTATCTTATACTTTTCATTTTTAATTTTTTTATAATAACAACGATAATTACAATAAATAAGTAATAAACTAAATAAGTAATTTCTAAATTCCAATCCTATTAATTTATATACAATCTCATAATATATTAAAAAAATATTCATAAAGTAGTTTTAATATATTATATTTTAATTCGTATGATTACATTGATTAATATTGCATATTCACATGTAATATATGTTTTTAAATTGTCTCATTTACATTAAAATTACAATTAAAATTTGCAATTTTTTTATAATTTTTAATGCTTAACAAAGAAAAATATATATATATAAATTTAAATATTTAAGTCATGTGAAACTAAATGACTTACTTTTAATTTGCTTATATAATTAATTATATGAAAATTTCAAATTCAAATTCTTCAAAAATTTAATATTTTATATATTGAATTATTTATTATGTTTTAATCAATAGAATTCAAATTATTAATTTATTAAGTCTTCAAAAATATTTATTTCGATATTTTTAATTAAATCTATAATTTACTAAAATTTGTAATAAAAAATTAATAAGGGTATTTTTTGGAATAATAACAAGATTTCTAGAAATATAAAGTGTGAATTAAATATGAGAATATAATATATTTGAGAATTTGAAAAAATATTCCTAAGAATATATGTATTAAACTAAATATAAGAATGTTACATTTCAAAAAATCACATACCCAAAAATTACATTCCTAAGAATGTGCAGTTTTCCGAAAATATAAGATTTTATAGACCAAATGCCCTTAAAGTAATGAATATAGTTCCCTTTTAGAATAATGACACATGTGAGGATTTTTAGTCCAAAAAAAGGAGCAATACTCAAGCTTATATAAAATAATGAAAATAAATATGTAATATCATTCCTTTTATATATATTATATAAATAAATAAAAGGAAATAGATTAAATTAAAAATGAAATATATTAAATTTTTTGTTATTCTGTTGGGGAAATATATATTATACATCAAATGAAAATAAAAAAACAAAATAGATTGTGATGTGGTGAAGAAAAAAAGTAAACTTCAAAATAATTTTATGTTTCAAAATAAATTAAAATTTTCAAATGGGGAAAAATAAAAATATTATGGGAGAGAAACAAAAATTAAATGCATTAAGATTAATTCTCCATCATCATTAAAGTTAGTTATAATAATTGATCTGAATATTATATAAGCTATTAGATGAATCTACAATCAATAGTGGAGATTTTGTGTAAGTCTTTTAGACTTACGTTAGTGTTAATTAATTCTCTCCCCTAAAAAAAAACATGAAATTTTAAATTTAATAAATCACATTGCATAAACAAGCAGGATCCAATGAAATTTTCACATAAGTAATCATATAGAAATAAAAGTGTAAAAGGTTAAATTCCTTTCCATGATCAAGGTCAATTTTAAGAGTTAAAAATCTCAATATCTATCCAAACTCCTCCTTATTACTTCATACAGAAGTGCTCCCATATGCTTATCATAATAGCTATGGCAAATAAAATTTCAAGTACACTTGGGTTTTCTAAGGACATTCCTTAAAATCCATTTATAATGAAAAGTATTTTATAAAATCCAAAAATAAATCGTTGCTTTATCCCTCGCATAAGAAATCATATAGTATTCACTTTCTCAAAAATTCCGAAATGTTATCTTTCATCAATACTCGACAACCATTTGAAGTTTAAATTCATTTCAACACATCAAACCATTCATGTACAAAATTAATAAAATTAATTACTGTTTAAACTCAGATTCTAATAGTATCTTGATTTTCATAAATTTAATTTCTAAGCATAGCTATAAGTCAAAACTGATATCATATGAAATTATTAGATTGAGATACAGCCAACCAAAAATTAGATTGAGATACACCTATAACTATTCACAGTAAAGCAACTTTGTACAAAATTATAGCTATTTATTAATACAAAAACAAATACACATTCTTGTATATAAAAAAAATAAAGAATTAAAATTGCAGTTTAGAGTAGAATTATTCACTCAACTCATTCCAAGCCTACTTTGAAGTACGAATCTTAATTTTGAAATTGATGATCGACCTTTTCTTTCAAGCAATTCACATAAAATCCAATTACGCCAAAAAATATTTTCTAATATCTAATAATAATAACCTAACCCAACTAAATTATTCTAAGCTTTACATAATTTAAAATTTTAATTTCATATATTCACAGAAGTTAACTCGTTTCTAACATACTACTTCATCTTTAATCTAAGTTTAAAATCATTTACTTTCATCGAATACTTATAATTTGCGTCTTTAATCGAATTTAGTTAACTAATTCTAAACGTCTAATATAGAGTCATACCTATCGATGTCATGTTGGTAAACTGGTCGTACGATGGCCGCACGTCGGTGCCAAACTTGAGTCTTTGTTAGTAAAGTGCTATCGTCCCTGCACGCGCCTAATGCAACAGCTGTTAATGGTACTCTGGCGAGGAAATAGAGGCCGGCCGACTAGAGATGACGGCTCCGAGTAGGATATTTAAAAACATCGAAAAGAGAAAGATTGGTTCCTGGACATGGGGTGAGGGAGGCTACTAGAAAGTGGAAAATAAAGGGAGGTAGAGAAGGGGGATAAAATAAAGAACAAAATATCTAAGTTTACAAATTAATATTAATATAATTAATATAATAATATTAAAGAAGTGGTGGAGAAAAAAGGAGTAACAAAATATCTATGTGACAATTTCCACCATTAAAAAGGAAAGGAACAAAAACCATATGTAAAATTGTATATTGAATTTACAATAATTTAAATTCAAATGAATGTATTTATTTCAAATAAATTAAACTAGCATTTGGGCCGTGGGATTTGTATTTTTCTTTGTCTATTATTATTAATAATTAATTATGTTGTGAAAATTGTTTTGATCTATTTTAATAAAATTTTATGAACTACGTGGAAAATATTAAATTTATTCTAAACAATTAGCATAATCATTAACTTCTACAAGCATTTAAAAATATTCATTCATTTGAAAATTAAAATTTTAACGCATAGAATAAAATTATGCATATATATATGTATATATGTGTGTGTGTGTGTTACTTAAAGCACAAATATTATTTGACCAAAAACCCAGCACAAATATTAAGATATACATGTTCAAAGTTTTAAAAAACTTGAAATTCCGTTAATGCAAAATATATATTTTTTCACATTGATGGCGAGGAGACAAAAAACCAGTTGTATTTGTGATGGTTCTAGGCTATTTTTTGCAATAGATTTAATCCCTCTAAAATGGTTTACGGTGGTTTATGCTGATTGTAATACACTTTTATGATGATTTTATTAACTGCTAACATAATTGCACAAAATTAATTTTTACTTTTAATCTAATAGGAGTTATAACTGTCATCAAATAAATATAAAGTTTTTTATTTAATTCAATTTAGTAAGGGTTATTATAATCTTCTTTAATTGATTGAAAAAAGTATTTTTTTAATTTAGGAGGAGTCAAAGCCGTCCTAATTGAGGTAATTGAATGGTGGAAGCTTAGAGGAATAACTTTGGTTGATAGAAGCTTGGAGGAGTGATTGATCATCGAAGCATATATAAAAGAAGAAATTAGTGATGAAAAAATACCTGTTAGGGCACAGCCATGAAGATGAAGATGGTGATTCGAGGTAATTGAACAGTGGAAGTTTAGAGGAATGACTTCGATTGATAGAAGCTTGGAGGATCGATTGATCATCGAAGCATATGTAATAGTCAATGGAAGGATAAAGAGAAGGTTTTGTGTTTAACTGGACTAACTTTTTAAGGCTTGGTGTTTAACTAGACTGACTTTTTAGTTAAAGCTTCAAAATGAAATTTTAAAATAGCACCGAAAGTCTTTAAATTTACCTACGGTACGGTTACATGGGAAGCTGCCGCAAATATTGGATTGCTTCCTCTGCGCTGTTCCGGTTAACAAACCGCTACAAAGATATTTATATTGCGACGTTCAGGTTTAAGACCGCCACAGAGGAACCGCGCGCTGCAAAATGGTCATATTTTTTGTAGTGACCTGTGATGTCTATTACGAAAATTTCTTGATTGCTTCGTGGGTATACAATGTATGTGTCCATTAATACCAAGAATTTGTTGCTGTTATTAAAAAAAAAAATAATTTTCCAACCACTCTTCCTTGAATTTATCTTAATTTTTATTAGTAATGAGCATATAAATTATGTGTCCAATGAACAAGAAAAATGTTCTCTCTCTATTATATTATTCAAGTTCCTTATAAAATAATTATAAGGTAAGAAAAATATGATAAAAATTAAAAAAAAATCTTTCATTTTTGATAGACACATCACCTTTAAGACTTGAAGCAAATCAATTACATCTATTCGAAATGCCTCGTATATATGTGATATTAGTGTATTTAATTGAAAGGAAAAAAAATTATATCAAAATATCTTCATTCGTTCAATGAGCCTTGGCATTGTTTCTATATATTTTACTAAACTATCTATTATTAGTTGGGGATTAAAAACTTACAAATTATCTCTAATATTTTATAAGATAATTGTATTATTTTATGAGTAGAGTAAATTCTTAAGAGATTACTAAGTATTTATACTTTTGGATCATTAATTTTGTTTGAAATTTGTATTTTTTTATTTCGCTTATTTAAATTAAGATATAAAAATAAGTGATTTAATGATGAAAATATTTAGTGTCTTAAGAGATTGATTTTTCCATGTAATTGCACTATATTATTTTTATGCAAGTAATTTTTTTATTAGATTGTTAATGAGCAATGGTGTCCCTAATATGTATCCTTAATTTTATCAAAAATAAAAAAATGAAAATGAATATATTTTTATATGTATGAGAAATAATGACTTATTGATTTTGTATATGTGCGGAAGAAGGATATTTCACTGCTTAAGTGTGGGTAGTTTTAGTAATTAAAACATCACACAAATAATAATTTATGTATGCAAGCAAAAATAACTTATTAAACATAAAACGTTCCCCAAGAGTTTATTTATATAAATGGACGAATAAAATAATCTCATTATAAATATTAATAAATCTAAGCTTATCAAATTTGTATAAATCACTAACTTTTTTTTTGTGTTGGTATAGTTCAAAAAAAGTATTGAGATTTGACTTTTATCTTATGTAATTTCTTGAATCCTGCAGCTAAAACTTTATTACCTTAACTTTGATCATGATCCCTTTGTTCTTGATCTCCATATTTACTTCAAATTTATAATGATGTACAAATGTCTCTCTGAAGAATGCAAAAGGGCTACTTGAGTCCTTTACATGAAATATGTACATTCCAAATTTTAAGGCTCTAAGATGGTTCACTTGAGAGTGTGATCTTAACGAGAGATCAAAGAAAAATGATTTTTTTTTCATAGATATTCTTTCAAAACATAATAATATATTCACAATATTTCTCTATTTTGATTTGCCTTACTTAAAAGGCAAAAGTTAGGAAGTGATCAATTTAGATTGGTTTGACTTAGGATAATAAGACTAATCAATTTAGACAACTCTATTTTAGGAATAATTATCTACAAAATAAATTTTTGCATCTCAATTATAAGAGAAATAGAATGTGTAACCACACAAGGAATGTATTGATAAATGGCATACTAAGTCTCCATCCAACTATTATGATACTATTCAAGTCTAGTTATACCTTAAATAATCTAATTACACCATATTTTTGCATCTTTGATCCTTCTTGAATATAAAGGTATGCAAAAAACCAATATATATTATTTGTGTTCACAGTTACATTAACTACATAAGTTTATATAACTATCTAGGCAATAAACTATAAACACATGTGTAAGATCAAATGATTTCTCCTTAAATGCTCATGTCATTGCATTAATTCTAAGCTATTTTCCTAGACATGTTCCACTAGATTGCATAATTTATAGTCCTTGTAAATCATGCTAAAGTAGTAATACATAATATTAGATTCATGACATAGGTCTAAGTCCTAAAAGGTACAAATATAAGACACTCACAAATATTATAAAGTTCACATAGTGATGAAGCAGGTAT
The DNA here is from genome assembly GCA_020226215.1 of Sindora glabra. Lineage (NCBI taxonomy): Eukaryota > Viridiplantae > Streptophyta > Magnoliopsida > Fabales > Fabaceae > Sindora > Sindora glabra. The sequence goes on along the minus strand of CM035227.1, from coordinate 93,351,559 downwards.
CCATTTAGTCATTCCCTAATATTGGTCATCTTATAGCATATATAGTATAAAATTTATGCTATGATGGAGCTCCCACGTTGGACTTGTCATGCTTGAATGATACATTGTACAAAACATGTACTAGTTATTGCATGCAAAATGACTAGCTTAATAATAGCTTAATAATTTTTTAATTTAACTTTTAGTAATGACAACATTGTCGATGAAAGATATAAAAATTAAATTTAATAATATTATTGTAAAATTTTAGAAATATTAAAATAAAATATATTAAGTTAAAATTATAATTAAATATAATTAAATTAATATATTATATTTGATAGTATAGAAAATAATATTCTTTATTTCAATTCAATTGAATTAATTTAATATTTTTTAATTTAATTTTATCTAATTTAAATAATACAAATAAAATATTCCAACAGTAGTAGTAATAAAAAAATGATCTATATGAAGAAATGAATACTCATAAAATAACTATATAAATATTTATACATAAAAATAAAAAATTATATATACATAATCCATATAAATATTTATGTGTAAAAATAAAAAAAAACTATTTATATATGGTAGCCTAAGGGACGAGAGATCTAGGTATCCAAATATACCATTGTTTGTCCTAGGGTTATCATCATCATCTTGACGACATGAATGATACATTGAAGGTGGTGAATAAATGGAATGGGGTGGTTTGGCGGGGGGTGTTGCTGCAAATCTACTTGGCCTAATTTGTGCAAAAGCAAATGGAAGTGCAGGTAATGAAAGCCCTTATTATCTGAGCAATGAGATAGGCTCTATAAAGTAAGCCTCCCATTGTTATTGCATATATTACTGCTACTGGCTCTGCTAAAGTTGCTATCAGCATTACTCGAGCTATTATCGACTTTGCTACAACTACTTCTACAACTCACCCACCTTGGAGACGTATTGTGAACCCCCTGGAGCTGGAGGTGCTCGTTGAATGGTACAACTGGCTATTGATTGCCTTCCTATACCCTTGATAAATGCTAAGCACCTTATCAACAATGTGTATAAGAGTGCTAGACGAGCTAGTGGATGATACACTAAATTGCACGTGTTGAGTCGCCAGCTTAGTCATCTTTGTCTTGGATTATTAAAATAAAAATCAATTATAAAAATTATAAAATTTATTTGTAAAATTTCTATCATTAAAATATATAGTTTAACTAACTTATATACTGCTCCTTGGGGGTTGGATGCACCCACTCCCCCATCCTATACATGTGTTGGTCCTTAGGTTCTCTAACGCCGACTACAGCTCATCTGTATCCTCATCTCTCTATTCATATTTTACGAAAAAAGAGGATGAACATAATTATTAAGTTAGCTAACATATCATACATATAAATAATGAACAATAAGTTGAATTACTTTGTTATAACAACGTGTAGCAGCAATGGATTTTGATCCCATGCTAGTCATTTACTAACTTCTTCGCCCTATTTTCCACATTTCTCATATACAACTCCTACAAATTAAAAAATAATCATAAAATATAGTTACATTTATAATTTGGATGTATGAAATAATTATATAAATTTATTAAATATCACACCTTATAAGTGTCATTGTCAAAGAACTTCACACACCTCTGCCATATTTAAGAAGAAATAGATCGTGACACTCAATGCCTAGCATGATCCAGGTCAAAATCTTACTGTTGATCATCCCTCGTACTGAAGAAAATACCTTTTTAACATGTATTTCTAGTTGTTGTACAGTTTAGTAGTAGTCCACATCAAACCACCAAGTGTTCTATCCCATTTAGGCTTGGAGATGCCCTAGGACTCGAAATGGAATTACATTAGAAGACATTTAATAAATATATTAGTACTATATCCAATGATTTCAATATCAAATATAAATAGATTAAGATATATAGGCGATCAATACTTACACAAACCTCTTACATGACTCTATCTTACAATTGCTGAGGCATTAACTGCTAAGATTTATAATAGAGTGAGACATGGGTTTGAATAATGTTGTCTATATCATAAGAGAGATGGCTAGCATTCTCATCGGTCGCATGTTATGTACTAGTTATATCAAACTATACAAGAATTAGTCTCACCCTTCTTCCTTCCTTCTTTTCGTGCAACTGAAAGGACCTATTTGGGCCTTTCTTTCTTGAAGCTATAGCTTTAATGGGTAAGAAAACTCTTAGTACTATGAATTTATATTTAATAAATAATCAACTTAAGTATGCACAATAAGAAAAAAAATACCCAATCTCTCACACTGCAATGAAATATGAATGGGCCAATGTGGAGAGCCCCCTCGAGCATCACTTTTATAGTATCGTGCCTTAACATCTACTGTGTCTAGGATAATACATATTTTATAAGTATTTAAGAGAAAAGTCCATAATTGAACCAATTGATGATAAGATATAAATTATTGTATTCATATAATGAAATTACACAATTACTTTTACACAATGATGAGTTGTAATACAAAAAATACTATTTCTTTAATCTGAATCAATGTTAGTAAACATAATAGACTTATCCTCATGTTTATCAGTTTCTCCATCATCATTAAATTGTAAAAGCGCTTCCTCTATATAGTCTTCAATCATTTCATCTTCCAAGTTATCTTCATTGTTAGTAAAGATATTCATTCCTTCTATGGCAGAATCAGTATTCCTAAAAGATGAAATGATTGAAGGACCCTCCAAGGTTAACTATGAGGCTAAAATTGGAAAAGTTGCTTTCTTGTAAGAATCGCAAGTTTTATGCACTAACATTATCATCAAGTAAATTCCATATGTCACGATGCATTAAATTATGGACAACCCTCTATTTTAGCCCATTAAGAAGATCCTTAATGTAAAAGACTTGTTTTGCTTGGGTTACAAGTATGTAAAGGTTATCTTTGTATTATTACCCACTAAAGGATATGCTTGTAATATTCTTGTTAATGTAAAATTTCTTCTTTCTTGGATCAATGTTATGTCATTTGCACTTAAATAGAGTTACACTGTATTTATTTAAATAACTTAACTCTTTGATGTCCTTTATCACACTATAAAACATGTTATCATTAATTCCCATAATGGAAATGCCATTGTTCTATGTTCTAGCTTTGCATCTTGAGTTTCAACTACAAAGCACACTTTATTTACAACACAGGCCAAGTATATTATAATAGTAAAATTGAGATCAAAAGCTAATAATAATAGCTTTTTAGTACCATTCCTATATAATTTCATTGTGAAAATATCATTTTTATGAAAAGTTACATTGGAGAAAAAGTATAAGGAACAATATTTACATGGTTCATATAACACGTTTGGAAAGAACAAGCTTTTACCTTAGAGTAAAACCATGTGAGGAATTTTATTCTTTGTAACTGATCAATATTTTTAGCACCACTTTATTTGAGCTCTTATTGATTTTCACTACATAAGATATGAATTTTAGTCCATTATAGTTAATTGGAGTAAAAGTATGAATCGTTATAGAGACTTACTGGAGATATTTTTTGATTTAGGCATAGTTATTCAAGATGTACCATATAGTAACATTATGATCTCTCTTGTTGAAGTGAGAAATGATCTTCTTCCCATTGGTCGACATTGAGATCCAAATATCAATAATACTCTTTTATGTCTTTGAATGCTACATCTTAGTTTTGATTAAGCCAATTGAATCTAGTTTACACTTCTTTCAAGTGCATAGAACAAATGTTAACAACTCATCAATAACATATCTTTCTACAATTGAACATTTAGGTTGAGCATAATTCTTAACATAATACTTTAATTTTTTTATGTATCTTTCGTATGGGTACATCTATTGAAAATGAATGAGATCGCCCTATAATGCTTCATTAAGCAAATGCATCACTAGATGAACTATTATGTTAAATAATGTCAGAGGGTATGTCCTTTCAAGCTTGCATAAAATGATGACAATATTGTGCTTAACTTGTAAAACATCTTTCCTGTTAAGAGTTCTAGCACATATTTGATTGAAAAAGTTACATAACTCAATAATTAGACATAATAATTCCTTCGACAAGAATGTTTAGATCGAAATGATAACATAACAGTCATGTGATTTTAATCCTTTCAAATTCATATCATAATTAGTCATATTCTTCTTCAGCAAACCCATTAGGAAATTTCACATCTTTTATAAATTGGCAAAACTTTTTTCATTCATCTTAGTTAAGCATGTATGTAACATATGGTTTGAAAAGCTAACCCTTTTCCTCATATATCTTTTATAACATGACAGTTATGTGATTTCAATCCATTCAACTTCATATCATAATTAGTCATATTCTTCTTGAGACTCCAGCAAACCCATAAGAAAATTTCACATTTTTTATAAATTGGCGAAACTATCTTCATTTATCTTGGTTGAGCATGTATGCAGCATATGATTTGAAAAGTTGACCTCTTTTCTTATACAGATATAAGTTTGACCTTATATTCATATCCACCAGATCTCGTCTTATATTGTTCATATCTTTTATTTTTTGTTTAATGTCTAATCATGTACCCAAAATATTATCATATACATTCTTCTTAACATGCATCACATCAATATTATACCTCAAGTTTATTGTTGACCAATACAAAAGGTAAAAAAATGTACTCCTTTTACTTTAATAAAGTTCATTAACACCTATTTTCTATTTTAGACCACCAAATAGAGTATGTTTTTTAAGAAGCTTTTAAGCTACCTTTCTTAGTTTGTTTATGATAATTTCATCAATAAAAGGATGAGGAAGGGCTCTCTTCTCTGCCTTCCAATTGAATTGCTTCTTATTTATCCATGCATGACTCCTTAGAAGCAAACAATGATGACAAATATATGTTATTTTTTCCTTAACTTGAATTGATAGAGTATCGTCATTGCATGTAAGGCATGCTTTATAACTTTGTCCATTCCACCCAGAGAGACTGCTTTGTGTAAAAAAATCATTCATTATCTATAACAATGCTGCTCCTATGTTGAATGTCATATTTATATTAGCATCCCAAGTTTTAACCCCTTTTTCCCAAAAAGTTTTAACTCTTTTACAACCACTCTTAAAAGACATCGATGTCCATGCCTGGTAATTATGACTCTAGTATTAATAAGGTTAATATGATAAAGGATTGATTCATACAAATCTAGGGTGGCAAGTTATAGATAGTCATTACTACTAACCACATGATATATGACAAGTTTCTATCACCAAAAGGATTAAATCCATTTACATTTAAGCCTAGCCTAACATTCTATAAGTTTGTAGGGAAATCAAGATGCTTCCTTTCGAATTCCTACTAAACTTTTCCATTAACAAGATATTATATTACCCTATACTTTATTAACATTTTAGTATGATTCCATATCATATCCTTTGCAGTGTGCCTTAACCTATACAATTGCTTCAGCTAAGAAGTCAGTGAAAAATATTGAAGAACTTTTTAAGGTACTTTTTTTCCTTTCATATTTTTATTTATCCATCAACTTTTCTTATAGATCAGAAAATTATCTTTCAGAGCATGTTCTTTCCAAAAAAAGTCTACAATCATGCTTGCATACATGGATTAACTCATAGCCTAACTCCAATTTGTTGAGCTATTTTTTTGTACTATAATGTGATTCTAGAAATTTATTATTCTTCGAAAGTGCCTCTTTCAATAACTTCAAAAGAGTATTAAATGATTTGTTAATCCACTTATGTAGCACCTTTAAGTGTATAAGTTTCACAAAAAGTTCAAAACTAAAAAAGTTATTCATCCTAAATATAGTTTTGTTTGCATTTGTTCGGAAAGGTTATTACAATTGCTATAATTTGATCTGATATCCCCCTTGGATGTGCCCTCATTCCTTTCTCCTTCATCCTAAACTATTTTTTTAGTTACATGAAGGCTGATGAAATCATATATAATATTCACCATCTCATCCTTATCATCAGAAGATACCCCTCATCCTCTCAAAAGTTAAACTATTCACCTCACAATGATGTACACAATTTGTATATAATGAATGAAATCCATTATCTATAACATATGCCTCTAATGTTGTCAATTGTTGAAATAATAGATTCATGCACTTTTTATAGGGACATCTCACCAAACCCCTTTCATCGATAAAATTTTTAGCTTTATCAGAAAATACCAACATACCGTTCCAATACTTGTTTGATAAGCGATCTTGTAGATGTATCTAGCTTTTATCTATAAATATTATACCATTGAATAGGAAGAATACATCTTCTTATGGAATTAAGGGTTATGATTAATATTTGTTATGTGCTCTAAATCCACCATATCATTCTAATTCTAAAAGATAAGGCCTTGTCTCATTTGAGATATTTCTATAGTTATGATTGTATCAATTTATCCACACTCATCATTTCTTACATGCAAAAATCTAGGCAACATGTCCCCATAGTTCTCTAAGTGTGTAAACTATGCATTGATACAATTCACACCTGAAGAACAATAAGGATAGCAAGAAATTTTTACAATATCAAACAAGAATAAGATAAATTGTTAATAATAACTAAGGACATATTTCAAACTATCTAACTTTATAGGAAAATTCAAGGGTTAGTTAATGTATAAAAATCAATCAATCCTTAAACGGGTCTAAGCTTACAATGCAAATATAATTCTTTTTTAAATTATTATAAAAATATATTTACAATAATTTTAAACTTACATTATAACATTTTATGAGTACTGTTATTCAAGTGTATTATTCTCTATATTGTTGAATTTTTTAAATATTTATATAAATTATTATATTTAATATTTTGAAATTAGGAATTCAATTTTTGACCTTACTTTACTGCATTCATAGATGAATAGTTCAATTCTTTTGTTGAAACATATATTTTATGAGTACTAGTAAATTTTTAAGCGTTCAAAGTTTTCAAATTTCTATAATTATATAATTGTTAAATTGATTATATTTTATGTGAGAATTCTTAGTGATGTAAAAATTTAAATTCTTGCAATATTTTAAAATTTTCTATTTATATCATCATAATATTTTTACTAAATACATTTGTAAGATTAAAATTTTTATACATTTTTATTAAGATATAGTTACCAAGTTATATTTTTCAAAATTTAATTATATTAAAATTGTATTTTCATGTTAATGAGAATTAGGTAAAATATGTCAAAATAGTCATCATATTTTGTCATGATATTTTTATGATTTTTAATTTTCTTAAAATATATAATCATATATGATCTTATTGCTACTATTCTATATGTAATTTACATTTTTTATTCTTATTATTTATTTATTCAATATCTAATGTTATTGTTGAATACATAAAAAATTAATTTTCAATTATTTAAAATTCTTTATTCATATATTCAATATATAATTATTTATATATATCTTTGTAATTTGAATTTTTTATGTTAACATATTTTCATTAACATGTATTTATTGCCTTATATTAAACCAAGTGTGATTTTCATTTTCAAAACCTAACATTCATATAAATATATTATTTTAAATATATTTATATAGTCGTTACATTTTTATAAGGCATATTTGTATTTGTATAATTATTATTGTTTATATCTACGATATCTGCTTTTATTCATCATTGTATAAAAATATTAACTTTTCCAATATATTGAAATGATTTATTTATATATTCAACATTTTTTACATCTTTTATTTTCAATATCTCAATATTTTCTATCTTATTTAATATATAATTTTATTCTTTACATATATAATTGTTCTAAATTTTTAAAACTTTTAAAATATCTTATTCACATATTCATAATATTTTCATTAGATATATTTATAACATTTGATTTTTTGTTATACATTTTCATTGAAATATTTTTACTAGGTTATATTGAAAAAATTTAATTACATACCTAAAAGTTTATTCTCATGTCAATATATTTTTTAAAATATATTTATATGATCATTCTAATTTTATACTTTATATTACTTTAGTGTAATTAAAAATTTTGTACTTTAAACTATATCCTAAACTTTAAAATTTATAAATAAAATCCCATAACAACTTCAACTCATATTAATCTAACTAAATATTTCATACACATATTGTACTATGAAAAAATATAATTTTACTCAGTAACATAATAGCAACAAAATTTACATTTATAAATTGTACATTAAATAAAATTACATAAACATATTTAACATTTATAACATATAAAGCTAAACAGGATTTATTTCATGCCAAATTAATCATATCATCAAAGTAAATAAATTTATTTTATATTATTTACCTTATAAATTACATATTTGAATAAAATGTTATAAAATTTAATTCACATTCTTGAATAGAGTATATTTACTAATCAAGTACTCTCCAAATGCTAAACACGAACAATAATGAATAACAATAACAACTAACAATTCAAAAATATATAAATAAGAATTCATACTACATTACAAAAATATATATAAATAAAAAAATATATTACATTATTAAAAAATTATAAGACTTCCACTCACCTTAGTCTCTCGCTCTGCTGCTTCCCTTTTCTCTACGCGAAATGAAAGTCAAATGGCACTTGGGGGGTATTTATAGATAAATCCTCTAGCAATGATAAAATTCTCGATCATTGTTGAAGAGTTGTCGATAAAAATCTAAGACATTTATCCATGACATTGTTATTGATATTAAATAGGATATTTAAGGGCATAATTTTCTGTGCTATTATTCAATGATGACATTAGTCATTGATGAAAGTTTTGAACATTCATTAACAGCTAATGTCATCATTGAAGAATGGCATGGGAAATTGTGCCCTATTCTTCGGCAATGACTTTTGTCATTGTTAAAAGCCTAAGCTTTTATCGATAACAAATGTCGTCATTAAAGAGCAAGGAATAATTTCCCATCCTCCCCTACAATGATGACACTAATTGTCAATGAAAGTGAAACTTTCAGCGATGATTAAGTCATTCCTAAAAATTGAATATTCCTGCCAATATCTGATTCCAGTTGATGACAATTGTCATTAGTAAAAGTTAAAAAGCTTTATTGATGACATTTGTTATCACTAAAGGGTGTATTTTTTCCTGCCAAAATTTTTCCCATTTAGAAAAATTAGCACCCATTAGATTTTTGTGCATCACCGATAATTTTGTCATTAGTAAAAGTCTTAACATAAATCACTAATGACTAAATTTTTATTATTGTAAAAAGTATCGTTGGTGTTGCCATTATTTCTTATAATGATTAGATATGTTAACTTTTCCTATTGAAAGCTTTGTTCTTAGCAATGGTTATTGCTGATTGGAAATCATAATGTATTGATATCAAAGGTTTTAGATTTGTACCTGATGGTATATAAAATAAGAAATTTCTTATCTATTCAACTTCACTTTTAACCATCTTCAGAGCCATAAATTTTGACTCCATGGTGGATCTAGCTATAATTATTTGGCTAGATGATTTCCAAGCCATTGTATCACCATTAAGGGTGAATACAAAACTACAGGAAGATTTGGTCTCATCTAAATTAGAGATCTAGTTGGCATTATTATATCCTTCTAATACAATAGGAAATCCACCAAATAGAATACCATAGTTTATGATACTTTTTAGATATTTTATTATTCTTAATAGTGCATTCTAGTAATCTTGTTTAGAACTATAAGTAGTACTTAGTCTACATACAACATACACTATGTTAGGCCTAGAAAAATTTATTAAATGCATTAGACTCCCAATCATCCAAGCACATTCATATTGATGTATAAGTTCCTTGAATTTTTCTTTAGTTAAGTATTAGCATCATAAGGAGTATTAACAAGATTTTCCTTTAAATACTGAAATTTCTTAAGAAGTTTTTGTACATAATGTTGTTGAGTCAACATAATGCTGCTATATTTCCTTATGATTTTAATGCCTAAAATAACACTAGCTTCGCCTATATCTTTTCTGTTAAAGTTCGAAGCCAAGAAAGATTTAGTTTTAGAAAAAATAAGAATATCATCCATATATAAGCTAATAATTACATATTCATTATTTTCACATTTTGTATATACACATTTATCCACTTAAACATTAGAAAAATCATTATGTAAAAAAGTTTGATCAAATTTCTCATGCTACTATTTAGAGCCTATTTTAGACTATACAAAGACTTTCTTAATTTATAAATTTTTTTATTTCTATCCTAAGACCTCACAGCCTTCAGGTTGTACCATATAAATCTCTTCTTATAGTCAACATTTGAGAAAATAGTTTTAACATCCATTTGGTGAATAGATAGTTTGTAAATGGAAGTTAATGTAAACAAGATACAAATTGAAGAAATTCATATTATTGGAATGAAACTATCAAAGTAGTCAATGTTTTGTTTTTTATGAAAGCTCTTAACTTTGATTTTTTAAATTGGATCTAAGCTTTGTTTTCATTGCCTTTTTTCAAAATTTTGCCTCAGAAGAAGAAATTACTCCAAAATAAGATTAAGGAACATCATTAAAGAGAAAGTATAAAAGTTATTTCCAAAAGAGGTTCCTTTTCATTGTCTTTTACTTCTTCTTAAGACTTCATCAATTAATTTTGAATCAATCAAAGTTACATTTAGGGACTTTGTTGCATGAAAAATTTTATTGTGCAATGGATAAATGTGTTCAAAGAATTCAACATTTTTTAATTCTATAATTGTATTGTAATTAAGCACATCACTTTTTGAAACAAGAAATCTATACGTTACATTATTACAAGCATATCCCACAAATATACAATCAAAGGTTTTTTATCCCAACTTCCTTTTCTTAGATTTATGTAACAAGACTTTAGTTAAACACCCCTACACTTTTGAATATTATAAATTAGGTGTATAGCCTTTCCACAACTCATAAGGAGTTTTTCCAATTTTATTATAATGTATCCTATTTTATAAGTAATATGTAGATAAAATTGCTTCCCTTCACGTATTATCAGGTGTAGAAGAGCTCAATAACAAAGCATTCAATATTTCTTTAAGAGTCCTATTTTTCTTTTCTGCTGCCGTATTTGATTCATGTGAATATGGTGGTATTATCTTGTATATTATTCCTTCTTTTTCATAAAAATTATTAAATAAGATAAATTCTCCTTTATCTAATTTAACCCTTTTGATTTTCTTACTCAGTTAATTTTCAACCTCAGTTCTATATTGTGAGAATATAGAAATGGTTTCATCTTTATTCCTTATTAAATACACTTTGGTATACCTAGAGTAATCATCTATAAAGGTAATATAATACCTTTTACCACTTTTTGTTATAGTTTATTTTAAATTATCATGGTTTATATGAATTAAATTTAATAAGTTTAATTTTCTTTTATTTACGGATGTACATATTTTCTTTGTTAACTTAAATTCTACAAAAACTTGGCATTTATTCATATTCTAACCTCAAGTATTGATCCTAGAGTTCTTATTTTTGCAATATTCATAAAATTTACATGACCTAATCTAATATGCCATAAATCAAATGAATTAACAAAGTAAGTAGAAGTAGATGCAATTTCATTCATAACATCAATGGCATTTAATATAAATAAATCCTAATTGCAATATCCCTTTCTCATAAAAATTTTATTATTTGTCATCATTATCTTGTCAATTTCAAAAGATACTTTAATCTTAACTTTTCCTAGTAAAGATACAAAGATTAAATATGCTCTAATATTAGTCACATGTAGAACATCACTTAATGCCAAGGTCTTGCCAAATGTAAGTTTCAAAAGTATTTTACCTTTTCCAAGAACCTCTGCAACTCTTAAATTTCCAAGGTAGATCAAATATTTTCCACTCCTATCAATGAGTAAGAGGTGAAGGCTTCAGGTGAAGGCTTCTTTAATAGCACATATATGCCTAGTAGCAACTAAGTCTACCACCTACTCTTTCACATTAGCCATAATATTTGCTTGATAAATGACCGTCATGATTATGTCATCTTTACCATCTCTAACCAAATTTACTTTAGGTTTTGAAAGATTGTCATTTCTCACTTGTTGGAAATAAACTTTAGAGAAAAAATGTTGGAAATAAATCACATAGAAAAATCTAGAAATAGTTTGGATATTTGACAAAGCTAAAATTTGGTTTCATAGATAAACATTAGATTTCATAAATTGAAAATTATTTTAATTTTTTTTGTCAAAATAGAGTTGGTTCGAGCTTCATGTGATATTTTGCACACAAGGGGGCAAACTCATTATTTACACTTGCTTTGGCCTACCTTATGCATGTGAGCTTACCACTTTATATCCTTGTTACTTTATATAAATGAAAGGTCTCATATGTAAACCTTGTCTTAAGGTTGAACTTGTCTAATGTAGGACTTGATCTTTTAAAATACAACATAATATGCAACAATAGAAAGCTCTAAAAATAAGGAATATGCAAATATGTTATGCCCAACCCATGAACCATTAACCCATTTTTTGTAATGATGTTGATGCAATGTTTGTGGCAAATCATATAATGGTTACTCATCCATAAGCAATACCAAATTTTGTGAAGTCAAGCCTTTTTAAGGTGACAATTGTTGCATATGGATGGTATCACTCACTGGCTAGGAGATGCCATAACATGTGGTGAACATGAGGTCTCCATGAGATGAGTTGTTAATACACTCACTAGGAGATTCATTTGTAAACTATCCATAGTTCCATGAAACCTTCCAAATCCATTATCATAATCTAATGAAAGAGATAAGAGACATACTCATTTAGATATTTGCTTTGAAAAGCTTTAGTCCAAATCTTTTCTCTATCTAAAACTAAATCCCAAGCTAACTTAGTTAAGAAAGATAAATTGATTTCCTCAAAAAGTTTGAAACCCAGTCCTAAAGTGTTGATTAAGCCAATGGTGCATAAAATATTTTCTATCCTTCTAAAATTTTTCACCAAAAAAATATAGTAAGGGCATCCATCGAATTACATACTTCTTTGGGTATTTTAATCAAAGACATGCCATAAATCAAGATAGAGTGCAATATTGACTTTATTAATGTAACTTTTCAAGTCCATAAAAGGTTTTTCTATTTCTAATCATTAAGTCTCTACTAGACCTTCTTTACTTAAAAAAAAATTAAGATTTCTAGTCTTCTCTTTAATAAGGAACATAAGAATTCCCAAATACTTTGCCATGGGATCAACTATAATAAGACCTAAATATACTTGAATCCCCTTATGAGTCCTTCATTAAGTATTTGAAGAAAAGAAAATACTAGAATTTTGAAAATTAACAAATTGTCCAAACCATCCTTCATATTTCCATATGTATTCCTTTAGTCCTTGAGCTTCTTTCAAATTTTCTCTTCAAAATATAATATCACCATCCATGAACATTAAATGAGATATGAAATGACATTCATTGTCTATTTTAATACGATGAATTAAATTTGCTTGTTCACTACAGCAAAGAAGACTTTTAGCGGCGACATTTGTCGTCGCTAAAAAGTTCTTGGTCGTCATAAAAGAAAAATTCATCGTTAAAAAAGTCATCAGCATAGGTCTGTGCCTGAAAAGGTCATTAGCGATGACAATTTATCATCGCTAAAAGTCAGGGATTTTGCGACGACAACTTTGTCACAGAAAATAATTTTAAAATTCAAAAAAATTTGAAATTTGATTTTTAGCGACGACAATTGTCGTCGCTATAAAGGAGAAGTCATCGCTGAAGATCAAACTTTCAGCAATGATTGTTGTCGTCGCTAAAAATATGACTTTCAGCGACGACGCTGAAGATCGGACTTTCAGCAACGAATTTTGTCGTCGCTGAAAGTCATATTTTTAGCGACGACAACATTTGTCGTTGAAAGTCTGATCTTCAGCGATGACAATAGTCGTCGTTAAAAGTTAATCTTCAGCGACGACTTCTCCCTTATAGCAACGACAATTGTTGCCACTAAAGGTTTTTTGAATTTTTTTTTTAAATTTTAAAATCAAATTGTCATTTCAAATAATATATTATCTAATATATTCTTTATTTTAATTAACTTGAATTGTTTAATAATTTTTTTAAATTTAATTTAATATAAATTATACAATTATAATATATTAGTAGTATTATTAATAATGTCTAACAATTTGATCTAACATAAAAAATTAATACTCATAAAGCAATGGTAAAAATAATTTTTATATGAATAAACTAATATATATACATCATCCATGTAAATGTGCACATATAAAAAATATAAAGACACATAGACAAAATATACTATGAGGAAGCAGGGAGGTGTAAATATCACAGTACACCATGATCGTCGTCATTGTCGTCATCATCATCATCCTGACTACGAGGATGATAAAATGACGATGGCAGCTGAGCGGTAGGTGCAGGCGCAAATCTACTCGGCCCAGGCGGTGTAGCAGTAGCAAATGGAGGCGGCACTAGAACGATACCCTGCTGTCTAAGGATCGAGCTCATCTCAGTAAGATAAGTCCCAAGCTGCTGCTGCATCAACTGCTGCTGCTGCATCAACTGCTGCTGCTGCTGATCAAGCTGCTGCCGCTGCTGCTGCTGCTGCTGCTGCTGCTGCTCCTGAATCAATCATTGGCTCAGCTCAACCTGCTCCCGACTCTGGTGTAACTGCTCCTGCAACTCACTAACCTGAGACACGGTCTGTGAGCTCGTCCCTGTGCTAGAAGTCCCCATCGAATGATAAGTCTGACTAGCAAGTACACGCCCAATAGCCTTCTTGTACCCTCGACGAGTGCCAAGCACCTTATTGGCGATGGCAGCCTCATCTAACTGTACAGGAGTCGTAGGCAAGCTAATGGATGATACACTAGATTGTACATACTGAGTCATGAGTTTAGTCATCCTCGCCTTAAATTATTAAAAAAAATTAATAAGAAATCTATCTTACAAGATATATTTGTAAAATTTTATTTAAAATATGAAATTCAAATAACTTACATGTTGCCTCTGAGGGATCGGATGCACCCACTCCCCCGACCTATATGTGTGTCGGTCCCTAAAGTTATCGGGAACCGACTGCAGCTCACCTGTATCTCTGTTTCTCTGTTCAATTTTTGTAACAAAAAAAAGGATGAAGGGTAGTAATGCTATTTAACAAGTGGATATAATTAAAAAAGATAAAAAAAATTAAATTACCTTATCAAAGCGATGTGCAACAATAGACTTTAACCCATGTTGATCATTCACAACTTTCTGTGCTCTATTATTTGTATTTCTTATAGACAACTCCTACAAATTAAGAGGAAAAAGTTAAATTTTTATGTTTATAATTTACTAATTATGAAATACTGACATAATATCATAAAATATCATACTTACCCTGTACTTGTCACTATTAAAGAAGTCTACACACCTCTGTCATGTCTGTGGTGAGACAGATCAAGGCACACAATGTCGAGTTCGATCCAAGTCATACTCCTAGTATCGATCACCTCCATGCTCTAAGAAATAGTTATTCAACCTGTACTTCCAATCTCTGTATAGGTCGGCAGCAGTCTGCATCAAACTAGAGAGTGCTCTATCTCGATCACCCTCAGAGATGCCCTGGAACTCGAAATGGGACTGCATTAAAAGACATTTAATAATTTTATGAGTCATATATTTAAAAATTTCAATCTCAAAGACATTAATTCAAAAGGAAATGGATACTTACGCAAACCTCCTGCACAACTCTATCTCGGATCTCCTAAGGTACAGCTTGCCATGACTTATAATAGGGCGGCACGTGGGCGCAGATCATGCTGCCAATATCACGAGGGAGATGACTAGCATTCTCACTAACTGCATGCCATGTACCAGTCGTATCAAACTGTACAGGAACCAGTCTGCCTCCACCCCAGCCTATCTTCTCATGCAGTCTTAGGGACCTATTCGGTCCCCTCTTTTTAGCAGGTGCTACTTCATTTAATAAAGAAAAATATTAACAAAATAAATATAATATTTAATCAAGCTTAAGTATGCACAATTAATAACAAATACCTGATCCCTCGCACTGAGATGGAATATGGGTGGGTCACTCCGGTTGGTCGCCTCCAGCGTCACCTTTGTGGTATTGTACCTCGACATCCATCATAACTAAAATAATACACATTATATAAGTAACTAAAAAGAATTCAATGTCCAGTTGAACGATGAAATGATTTAACTTTTTACAATCACATTTATTATTTTAATAATTATGCTTACACAATTATGAGTTGTAGTTCGAATATGTTATTTTATCCCTAGTCAGAATCAGTGTCGGTGAACCGAATAGACTCATGGTCACCGGATTCTCCTTCATTATCAGATTGTGTGGGCTCCTCATCCATATAATCATCAATTGTTTCGTCTTCAAGGCTCTCGTCATCATCGATGAAGGCGTCTTCTCCATGAGCACCATATCCAACATTCCTGTATGTTGGAATGATTGAAGGACTATTTCTTTCATTACCTAGATGTACTAGATCGAAATCTCCTAGATCAACTGTGAGGTTGAAGTTGGACGAGTTACTATCCTGCAGAAATAACAGGTCTTGTGCATTATCTCCATCACTGGGTAGATCCCATATATCGCGATGCACCATATTATGGAATGATCTTTTATGTATAATTCAAGAACCATTGATTTATTTTTCATGAGATTTGTTTCATATGAAAATAGACTCAAACAAATTTCTTTGGATTAGTTGTTAACTTAAAATGGTTAATAAATAAAAGAATTATGACTTTACAAATCAAGCCTAACAAACCAATTTTTCACAATCTTATATTTTAGACCCTTATCTCCTTGTTTTGGCTGTATGACAAAATTTACATAATATATTATCATAACACTAGTTCTATTTAAAAGTATATTCAAATATTTTCAAAAAAATAGGTCATTTTCCAAAGATAGGTATAAAATGAGGAAGTTGTAACTTCTTAAATATAGGTTAACAAAATTATTTACATAATCAATTATAAACTTCCAGAGGCCATATAATCAATTGCATAATCAATTGATTATAAAGCAAAATTTGCATATTTGAAGCGTCATACGTGTTCTAGAAGGAAATGTAA
Organism: Sindora glabra; assembly: GCA_020226215.1. Classification (NCBI taxonomy): domain Eukaryota; kingdom Viridiplantae; phylum Streptophyta; class Magnoliopsida; order Fabales; family Fabaceae; genus Sindora; species Sindora glabra. The sequence continues at coordinate 93,334,542 of CM035227.1, read as the reverse complement.
TGCCTAATCTATTACATCATCTATTATGCATCATAAAAAATCACTAAACCAACTAATATAAAGGTGTATCACTTAACTAAACCTCATTTTAACACTTCCAAACTTTTTCAACATTTTTCCCTCTCATTCTTTAGTAAACCCAATGCCGCAATCTCTCTATTTCACATTTCCTTCTTCACTAAGTTCAAACCACCTTAAATAATTACTTAACTCCAAAATTCTTCATCTAAACTCAAGGATTAAGCTGATCTCTAACAAGATCTATAGACTTCAAGGAGCTTAAGTGATTCCACCATCTTTTCCCAAAATTTCACTAAACTCTTAGTAAGATTTTTTTAATCATTTCTTTGATTTTGGATTCTCTTGAAAAACTTAGTTAATTTCTCACATCTTTTATGTAAAATTGATCAAAGGCCTACAAACCTTAAAAGTCAAATTTTGGTTTAAGGATTTCTTCTACTCATTTAGTAAGTGATCTTTCCTTAAATTTCTAACTTTGATTTTCTCTATTTTACTACTATTATACTTAAGGTTTCATTTATGATGTTAAAGGTAAATCTTGAATTAGAATAAGATTAATGATAAAATTTACAGGGGATTTAGGACATTTAATGCTATAAATAAGGTATTTGGTAGTTTGATGGTGTATAGTTACATAACTAATGAATTGATGTTGATTTAATAATGAATAGATAGTGAAATTTTACAAAATTTTAAGAATACTTATAAGATCATCGATTATAAAGCATAAGGTTTCCTTTACCTAATTATAATTAGTTATATAATTGATTACTATAGGTTGGCATTGCTTTTGTTTGTCCATAATCACTTATACATTATTCTATTTAAATTATGTATATTTAAAGAATACTAAATGCTTTAAATTATTATATATAGTATAAGTATATATATACACTTATGTTAGATGATAAATGAGTATGATGAAGCTTTGCAAAAAGGTATAGTGGTAGTACATAACTTATAAAGTTATGTATATGGTAGGATATTAAAATAAACTTATTTAACACCTTTGTCCATGTATTTATGAATATATTTTTAATTTATTTTTGTATTGACATGCTAGATTAGGCATTGGTTCTCATATATGTATGTCTTCAAATGATATTGTTATGGCTTGAAAATAAAATGCTAGTTTAAGGCACTTATTGATAATCTATTAATTTGTGCTATGACTAAGATATGTTAATGTTGGAAAGTATGATATTCATATTATGGCTATAAGTATTAGATACACATGTTTATTTATAAAAGGACAAGGTTAAAAATAAGGTTAGATCTATAAAGGAATAAAGATAGTCAAGAGTCACAAGTAAGTTTATCTAATTATTATCTTTAGAAATTTTTTTAATTACTCAAAATTTCTTGTGATCATAATTGAAATTGTGAATGGAATGAAATCATTAGAACATTGAAATGACACCTTTAATTCAATATTTTATTGTAAAGGTTCACTATGATATGTGTATGTGTGCATTCTTGACATTATAGTAAAGTTGATAGGTAGATCAAGATTCCTTCTATGCAAGTAACCCTTACTTATGCTAAGGTACGAATACTTCCTCGCTCTTACAGGTGAGAAATTAGATTTTCTCTAATATTTTAATAATAATGTTATATAAATTATGGATTTAAATTATAATTTATTTAGAATGGTTACTCATGACTTTCCTTAAAACTTACTCTATTTTCTTTTTCCTTTCTTTTTTGTGGAGATCCTTCCTTTTAAATGCCTAGTTGCTATCGAATGACTTAGAAGTAGGTCCGCTTGAAGATATAGTAATTAATGCAAGTTTTAGGGTACAATTGAAATAAACATATGTAAAAGTATTTTATGATCAATTGAAATTTAATCATCTTTGATTTCAACATTGACTTCTTCTTGAAGGAAATACACCATTGCATATAAAACTATTGTATCGATCATATATAGGGAAGGCTTGTAAGTGATTGCCCATAGAGATTGCATACATTACCCTTATGCCTTGTGACAAGTCGTAACAAATTTAGTATCGAAGTACAGTCCAGGGTATTAGAACACATTTTATCCAAAAGCATGGTTTAAAGGTCTCCACCTGTCCAAGTGAATACTTTGAGAAACAAAGTTCTTCAAAATAGGTTGACAATTATCATAAGGTGTAATTGGTTATTCATTATTCTTGTATACACCATAACTCTTCATGGCGTACTTTTAACCATGGACATTTGAGAATAATCTATGTGAGCTGCATTTTAATGTTTAAGATAACTATAATTTTCTAAATTGATAATGATGACCTCTAGTGACAGTAACTTTCATGCTAAATCAATGCAAAGGGATCTTTGATTAATAGTTTGATAAGATTAAATAATTTAATGTCTATTTGCTTTTTGCATGATTATGATTTAGGAAAGTTTATTGAATATATGTTATTCTATGAATAGGCTTACCTTGGTGACCTTAATTTCATATTGGCGGTTGAACATCCCATATTTTACAAAAAATTAACTTTTAATAATGGCTCAAGTTGTAGTTTAGGTGAAATATTAGCACATTAAGTCAACTTATTTTTGTTGTACTTAGAAGGGAAAAAAATGGAGATTCATGTAGCTACAAAGTTTCATAAGGAATATAATCCATTGTGTATTAATCCAACTCATAAGTTCATGCATGGTTGTATAGTCTTGAGACACATAGGATTAGGCAGGTTCACAATTTGATTAAATTAGTTACTATATACTCCATTAGGATAAGAGTTATTAGTTTAAATTTTAATCCTAGAAGGTTAATGGTCACATAAGAAACTTAGTTAATTCACCTATGTATTGAGTTATTTTATTCAAATTAGAGCTAGAACTTGGTATAGATTTATGCATGCAAAATTTTATAGGTTGTAAGTATAAGCAAGTGACAGTGTGTATTATGATCTCCTTAATTGATAAGTTTCTTTACCATTTATCTATCTAGGATGATAAGTCATAAGTTATATATTTAAAAACTCAAAGCTACAAAGTATGAAGTTCAAGAATGTGAGCATATGGATTTAGAAATGGAAGTTAGGACTTCATGAGTAAACATGCTAGTTATCTTGTGTTTGTTACGTAGAAATTAAGATGATTTATTATGTGTGAGGTGATTGGGTATGGTCTTTTTATTATGAATAATTATGGGTTAGTGAATAAGGCACATGGTCAAAATGTTTGGCATAGACCATTACATATGAGATAAGGATTTTATTAAGATGAGATTGATTGGATAAAGTCAAAATTTCAAAAAAAAAAAGTAAGACATTATTAGTCTTCCATTGAAAAGAAGGTGAATTTAGATGTAGAACACACTTAAGTAGAAGGGCTAGTGTGATTTAACATATAACTATTATGTAGGTGCATTATTATCTTCATTTAAGAGGGTTAGATAGTTTTCACTACAATCAATTAACACTTGTGCTATGATTAAAATTGTGACATAAGATTAAAATTTTTGTAGCTGTGTTATTTAGCCATCGAAATATTGGTTAAATAGTCCCATAGCACAAATGAGTATAGCAAGAAAATTGCCATGGGAAAAAAAAGTCTTGTTTCATAAATAATTTTTCATGCTACAAGTTCACTCATGGCTAATAAATTTTTATAGCCATGAGTATAAATGTCGCAAGAAAAGTATATCTGTGGCTAGTAACTCATATTGTTACAAATAAAATCATGATAAAAAATAAAATAAATTTTTATGGAAACTAATACAACTAACTAATATAGATTTTGTATATCCAAATTAAATTAATTATCTAGCTAATTCAATCAAATGTTATCCTATCATTTTGTTTGTACATTTACTAAAACTTGTTAATGTTTTTCACTCATATCAAGCTAGTCTAAATCATTGAAACTCTATTTATTTAGAAATTGCAAATTGTATTTACAAGGAATTGAACCTAAATCTTCATGTTAATGAATGCCAAGCTTTATCATTGTGCTAGTTTCCTTCTTTAATATTATAATACAATATACTTTATATAAAATTTTAATTGATGGGTTGACTTAAAAAAAAAACTACACTCACATGACACTAATTATATAATAATAAAATATTATATTAATACATATAATAAAAATCTACTAATATTATTTTAAAAATTATTTTTATTGCCTGAATTCTTATTTGTTTCATTACTAGTTTTGCATGTATATCAATTTTATCTCTTATAAATAATTAATTAGTTAATTTTTTCCTTTTATTAATATTTTTATTAATTATTTTTAATTGAGTTATTACAAGATAAAAGTAAAATTTTTATATTTTTAAGTAATTTTTAATTATTTCCTAAAAATTTCTTTAGTAATGGTTGAATTATATAAAATAAATATCCATACAAATCATAACTTTGAACTATCATGAAATTTTAAATTTTAATTAAAAATTAAAATTAAAATTATTACAAATTATTTAATTTTAATTTTTTATTTATAATGGATATTTTTTGTTATTTATAAATATAAATTAAATCATTCAATGCTTCACAAATTTTTAATATTAATTTCATCTCTTATATGTTATTTATATTTAATTTTTATCCTTCCATTTATTAAACCATTAACACATCAATTAAATTTTAAATGAATGGACTAAATTAATTAAATTATTATTTAGAAGGGAAAAAATTAACACAAAATATCTATAAGAAAGAAATTGATACAAGTGGAATTAATAAGAAACAAAAATGAAAATTTTGACTATATATATATATATATATATATATATTACTCCCTTAAATATAATTTACATAAATTTTTTAATATAATAATTTAATTATTATTAAATTATACATAATTATTATTTTCACTTATTTAATGAAAGTTTGATTAATATCATAGTGATAAATGTAAAATTTATTATTATATATTTTTATAATAAAACTTGTTATAACTTATATCACAAATCATACTATTTGTATATAATATAATAATTTTAGTATTTTCATATCATATATATCTTCTTCATCAAAACATTTTTTAAGAATAATATAATATGATAAAAAATATTTTTATAATGTTTTATACTTTAAATAATTTATTTTTTAAGTGATATTTTAAAAATTGGATTGAAAAACAAACTAAATTTTTTTTATATGTGTATGTATTATATATATATGTGTGTATAGATTAATCTTATTAATTTTTAATTTTAGTATATAAAGAATTTAAATTCATTGACTAATTATATAATACAATCTCAAATATATTATAGTATTTATTTTATTGATACATAATAATTTTATTATGTAAATTTAATTGATGAAATGTTAAATTATTATTTATTATTTATGAAAAAAACTATTACATTCTAATAGATATTAAATTTAGTGTATATATAAACCAAAATATTTAGGAGATTAACAATTAAACTCTTTCTTACATATTTTAAAGTTTGTAGTTCAACTCCTATCTTTGTTATTTAAAAAAATAATAAATATATATAATTATATAATTTATGAGTAATTCTATATTTTTACATATGTTTTATAAATCAACTGATTCAAAACGTTATATTTTACAACTTTTTTATTATGATTTATTAAGGCTAATCAGTTAATCAATTAATTAGTTTACCAAATTTTTAAAATAATTATTTAACTTAATCAATTAGTTAAAAGTTTCTAACTCAAGTAATGAATAAGCTATTTACTAAATACCCATTATATATAAATATATTTTTTTATAATATTGCAGCATGTTACACTTATTATAAATATCCTATTATATATATAGTTACAAAAAATAATATATTTGGCTATGATCTTATTCAAAAATTTAATTCATGGCATAAGTAGTGTTTTGCTATAGATAAATTTTTTAATCTTATATGATAAAATAAATAATACTATTATAAGAAATGTAGACTTGTAATTTAATTTATGACACAAGTGATACTTTACTATAAAGAATGTATTCTCATAACTTGATTTGTGATATAAGTAATATTTTGCAACGAGTAAAATTTTTTAATAGTATAAGTAATACTTTGTTATGAGAAATGTGTAGCTTAATTTTGTGGTATAAGTAATATTTTGTCATTAGTAAAATTTTTCCATAGCATAAATGATATTTTACTATGAAAAATATATTCTCATAACTTAATTTGTGACACAAGTAATATTTTGCCATAAGTGAAGTTTTTTCCATAACATAATTTTTTTTAATTTTTTGTACTTTATTAAAAAAATTTTCATTCCTATGACAAGAGATAAAATTGTCATAGATTTTGAATTTTTATAGCATAATTCATGGCATAAATGTTAATTTGTTATAGTATTTGTTAAGGGTTATTATAGAACACACACACACACATCATTGTAACTAAAATTAATCACATGATTCATGTTATATGAGAAAATGGATTCTTAACCTCTATAGAAAAATATAAAATGAAACATCACCAAGGAAATGATGAAAACCTATTATGATAAAATATAGGATAAAAGTTTTGTATGAAATAAAATATTTAGAGAATAAAGTGTTTGATTAAAGTTAAGTAAATGAATATGGAAAATATTTAAGATATATTTCAATTTTACCCTTGGCTCCTCTATCCTTTTTTATTTTTCCAACCCAAATCACTATTCCTTTTTGTTTTTTTACTACTTCCATTCTTGCTCTTCATCATCTTCTTCCTCTTTTTCTCTTTTCAAGTCACCAAACTTTATAAATTTGCATTGATTCCTTAATTCACTTAAGGTAAGCTTCCTTAAACATTAAATTCTTAGGTAGTTGTCTTCATTTTTCTTTTAGATTAAGAATGATTAAGGGTTTTGCTTCAAAAATGGATTTTAAATATTAACTTAGACTTTTGTTGATATTGCTTATTTAAAAGCAAGTCAATCTTGATTTCATCTTCCATTCATCTTTTTCATATTAGGTGATCAATGTTTTAATCAAAATTAATTAATTTTCCATAATTTGATTGTAAGAAATTAAGATTTTAATGCTTGAAACCAATCTTAGGAATCTTGCATGTTATGGGTGTTTTACTTTGATTTTCTTGATGAAATTTATGTGTATCATGGTAAGGATACAATATGTAGTTATTTGATTTTTCATGGTAACTTGTAGAATGAGATTATTGTGTCAAATTCATAAGTAAATAATACATTTGATGAAATCTATAGAAAAGTTAGGTAATAGTTAATTATATATTTAACTATGCATTAGCAAACTAATTTTTTAAGCAAGCATAGTTGACATATAATCAACTATAATATTGAAGAATTGTTCTTTAGCACTCTATAGTTGATTACATAATCAACTACACCCATACAAAGTTACTTTTAGGAACTGTATTGTTAATTATATATTTAACTATAAGCCATTAATATTTTCACACAATATCTTATCTCATTTTTTCCTTAAAATAGTTTGACTTCATATTGAAATTTCATTTTTAATTTTTTTGTCATCATGTCTAGTTTATTATTTATTTTGCATAAATAACCTTTTTAAATTGAAAGGGTTATAATAATACTTCCCTTTTTAAAAGAATTCATTCTCAAATTCTTAAAACTTTAATAACCTAGTAATTTAACAAAAATGTATTAACGTTGCATTTGGTGCTCATTGATTAGATGAAGTGGCACTCATCAATCACCACTATAGATTTATCCTTTAACATCATCCTATTTATATTAGTTAAAATTAAAACCAACGTATATAATGGCACATTATTATTTTTGAAAATAAATACAACTTACCATTTCTGTGAGAATAATAAGCCAATGTTATAAAACCTTATTTTCTTATAAGAGATGAAAAGTCATAAGAAAACTTAAAATAATAATTATACAATAAACCAATATTAAAATACGAATACCATGTCATTTTTTAATTAACTGTCATTTAAATAAATATCATATGGAATATTAGACATTGAATATACATTAAACTAATGTCTAAGGAAATGTTAACAACTAATTAATGTTTATATTTATAACATTATTAAAATTTGTAAAGAGCATTTGTATTTTAGACATCAGTTTCATATAAAACCAACATCTAAAAAAATGTCAACAATAAATTAATAGTTGTATTTATAATTTTATTAGAAATTGTAAAGAACATCAGTGTTTTAGACATTAGTTTTCTTGAAAATTGACATTTAAAGGTTATCTGATATGTAAGTTTTTGTCTATATTATCTTATCCTATTTTATGCCCCCAATGTGTTATATATACTTAATTTTATGGAATTAATCCTGTTATGTGATTGAGTGTTATTTTTTTAATATTTTAAAATTATTTTATTAATGTTAAATTTTTACACCCTTTCAAGTTTTTAACTATAACTTAACTTCTAGATATCAAATTTTAGATATCTTTATATCAGTAGAAAGATTAGAAAAAGCTTTGAAAAGCTCATGTTTTGGCCCAATCTCAATCAAATGTATGGAAGGTTGAAAATGTTCATGAAGTTAATACTCTATTTTTTATTCAAGTTAAATTAGCCTCAATTTCTAAGTTATATAGAGGTTGAATTAAGGTAAAACTAATGCTTAACATTGGTTGAGACTTGGCTTAACAACTTTCATTCTTAGGATTTAGGAAAACTACATACTTTTAGGGGTCTTGTAATAGCTGAAATTCAAACATATGAGATTTTACTATAGTAATTTTTGTAATGTATTATTTTGCAAATTAGGTTAGCAAGGCCCTATTCTTCATAACCTTAGAAGGCATATTAACTTAGCCAACTAGGTTTTGTAATATAAGAAATCAAATTTAAATTTTTATGCCTCCAAAGATAAGATTACATAATTCAAGATAGCTTCCTTTTCTTCTCCAAGCTTTCTCTTTTCATCAATTTTTTTTAATATAGATTCAAGGAATTTGACACATATCTCAATTTAGATTATGAGATCTTGAGCTATAGTGTTAACTTTTACTAATTGATTTTTCTTTTTCTCTAATTTTTTGGAATTACATGAATTAGATATAAATTTGACATAATTTGTATTCAATATTATGATTTATGATTTTAATTTAGTCTTATATTAATCTTATTCTTCATGTCAAAAGAAAGGATTGAATAATTAAATCAGATATTTTTAGTTTAATTTTTCAATTTAATTGAATTATATATTTAAATTGATTTAGATCTAACTTTATGAATTATAACAGTTATTTAATTTTATTAATCTAAATTGATCAAATCACATATGCTTATTTAGTATAGAATTCATGAATCCTGGCAAGGGTTTTAGATGATTCTAGGCTAAAAAATCAATTGTAATTTTCAAATATGTTATGATTTGTGATTTATCTATCAAACAGTTCTTAATTTCTTTGAATCAATTATGCTGCTATATTATTTTTGTGTTAATTTTGCATTATATTTTTAATATTTAATTCTATTTAATTTTGAATCAACCCTCCAATTTAATTCTATTTACATTCCTACATATTATTTGGATATTGTTTACTTAATTGTTTAAGTGTGCAAGATTAATTTTCACTCCTATTTCCATTTACTGTTTCTATTTTTAATATAAAAGCTTAAATAATAATCATAGTTAGTAAATTAATATGAATGGATGTATTAAGTGGATCCCTGGGAGTTTGACTTAATTTATTACCTTATATTATAAAAATTTCATCAAAACAATAATTTCTAATTTTATTGGGTTTGAGAACCATCATTATCTACAACCAACTAATGTTTGTGGTTATGGTGTTATCAAAAATTGTAAAGATTATTTATATTTTATTGATCTACTTATTTAAAGTACATTATAGCATGCATGAGTTGAACACTTATGGGATCAATTTTTCAAATAATCAATGTCTAAAAAATATATGAATGGACTCAACATGAAAGAATTTATTTTTATGATATTGGTTATCTGTTAATAATTGACATAAAATGTCCTGTGTTGCCTATAAAATGCAATCTAGTCTTTATTTGAAATATCTTTACAATACCTTAGCTTCTATTATCTAGTTCTTGTATTTAGTTTTAATTCAAAGATAGCCCCCTTCCATCTCATGAAGCTCATTTAGAGGATGTTGCAAATTTTGTTAAAGGACTTCCTTCTAACATCTCAAGTTTCATAATATATATCCTTTAATTAAAGACAAATGTATGAGTCTTGAGATGTCAGAGGAAAAGCAAGTCCTTTGATAAGATCTATAGGCTATAGCATCTCCAAATAGGCTCCTTAAGATAGATGAGGAGGCTATCCTTGTATTAATTCTAAATTTTTATTAGTTCTAAATTAGAGCATTAATAATGGAGACAAATATATTACTTAGACTAATAATTTAGTATTACTGAGGAACACATTAAACATTTGTATTTGTTATTATTGCACCTTAGTTAGTCCACAAGGATGGAGAAAGGCTCTATTCTCAGTATTATCAAGGTGTACATATGTCATATAATTGGCTTCCAGCTTAAGTATGGAGAATTCAATAAAAGAAATTTGGAAGCAAGGAACATCTTAATGATTAGTGTTTTATTATTATTGAGATAAGATCCTCTTTGTACCTTAGTTTCTCCATAAAGGTGTAAAAGGATGCTATTTCTTGCATATAATAGACTCTCTAATTTAGAAGCCTTCAAGTATAGGAATTGGTTGTTTATTGTATTAGTATGTTAGTACATTTGCATTACCATGTTGATATAAGGTGTATAATAGTCATGATGATTTGAATCATTAAACTATCATGCTTATTATATATAGTTAGTTGTTTATTGTATAAGTTGATGATCTAATGATATATATTTAATGAAAAGTTAATGTTTATTGCATTTTATTGATATTATAATGTAAAGAAATTTATGAAAATAAATAAAATTATAATTTTATAATTCATCATTGTCCCTTTCTCATGTATTTCTTCTTATATAATTGCAACTTTTTACATTTTTATAGCTTTTGATTTTTGAATAGATACTATTATAGAATTGCAATTCTATGATGGTCAATACACATTGATTATAATAAAATTTGATATTTATATAAATACAGTGACATTTTTAAAATAATTGCAACAAATAAGACAATGATTATTATAATAACCAACAATTATAGTTATGTAGTGGCATTTTTAAATTTGTAGGAAAATATAAGACGACGGTTAAATTGAACATCAACATGTAAAATGAATGAAAATAGAAGAGAAAAATTCATTGAGAAATTAAAACTTTGTTTATCCATATAACTGTCATCTAAATGGCATTTGAAAAGTCATTAAAAAAGATGTTTAATATTTACACATTATTTTTTTTTATAAATTGACATGTAAAGGTATTCAAAAGTCTCATTAGGTAATACAACTATCATTTGTTTGAAAATCGTGCATGTCTTAAATGTCAGTGTTCTTTATTTTTTTTAATTACCTATATATTTCATGTTATCTCTCCATTTGAAAATATCTTGGTGATGTTTTAATCTCTATAATCTAATTCTAAGGTTGTTGGAAGATAAGGAATATAAGTCCTTTAACATTTTATTTAACATATTTCCTTTCATTATAGAATCTGATTATTACTGCTTTATCCATTGTCATCTATATGTGTAAGATGAGATGGACAAGAAACTCTTTTCCTCTTCTTCAAACACATATTGATATTGGTAATAGAAGTAAATATATTTTGTGAGTACAAAAGAATATTAAGGAAAATTTTTCAATGGATTGTGTATTAAATTAACGTGAAAATAAATCATAATAGAATAAAAGGTTTATGAATGTAGCATGATTCTTAAATGATTTTGAAGTGACTTTTCCCTTCTTAAATTGTATTAACTTGTTGAATTTTTTATTACTTTAAAGTAGAAGAAAAGAATTCATATATATTACGTTCACGGACCATGGCCTTCACATAGAAGAATAAAAAATCCAACAGAATTTAACATCCACTTCAAATTAATGGCTACATTTTGTGCAATAAATAAATTAACACGTAACTTATTGAACTGATCAATAAATAATAAACTAGTTTCTAAAAGTATTTCATACACTAATTTATTAAAAGAAAATATAAGTTTTGATTTGATAAATTAACTTGAGTAATTTATAATTTATAAATTATTATCTTTTCAAATTATTTTCAAATTTATTTTTATTCTTTTTACTAATTTACAACTCATATCTTTCGTAATATAAATCTAAATTTTTTATAAAATATAATTAATTTAACTTTAACATAATTATATCTTGATTTTAAACTATAAATATATAAAAATATCTATGTAAATAAATATGTAATATTATAAAATACAATTAAGTAATTATAGTTTTGTTATAAATTAAGTAATTATAACTATAAGTAATTATATTCTAATTAATTATAATTACATTATAAATAATAAAATACAAATTATATAAGTAAATAAATATATAAATTCACAAAATATAATTAATTAAATATTAGATATTATATTTTTATTTTTGAACATATTAATTGTATTAATATAATTTAATATTTAAATAAATATAAATTATTTTAATTATATATTTATTTTTATTAATATATTTTTTTATATTATTTTATAATTTTAATTAATTTAACAGCTAATTTTATGACATACTTTTATACAATCAGCTAATTTATTAACTATTGACTACTAATTCTAAGTTATTAACTATTAGTTAATTTATCAAATATTAATTAATTTATTAACTATCAACTATTGCATGAAGTAGAGTTAATATGCAATTTATGATTGAAAAAATTACCAATTCTTTTAATTTTGAATTGTGGAGATTTTTTTTTAGAATTAAGGTGCGTAAAACATTATGCGAAAGAAGATAATCAGCCACTCTTCATAACATTCACTTTTTTTATCATATCATAACTTAATTTTTTAGGAGAAGAAACACTCAATAATACCTTTTCCACTAGAAAAACAAGTTGATTTTAAAACTTGAAAGACAATATTGAAAATAAAAATAATAGTGGAAAAAAAAAGAAAAACTAAGATTGTAATTAATTCTTATATTTAAGTATCGTGATAAATTTTTTTGTGCAGTATAAGATAGTAGAAAAGTTTTAATACAACATGAATTAAAGCTTGTGTTACTATATACAATTACCCTCGTCGGTTTGGAATCTTAACAAAACAATAGAGGAATTTATATATAATTCAACTCATTTAATTGTACAAGAAGTCATTCCCAAGAATTGAATTCTAAATTTCGTTTATAGTTTTCCACGGGACTTAAATTTAATTTTATAAGTGTAAACCATTTTTATAATATTATGCATTCATGTATTATCATATTAATAAAAATCATTAAAATTCTTATAATATTATCAAAATTTCTTAAGTATTTTAATTTTTTCAATAGTGCCTTCCTCCTATTTAATGATAGTATAAAAATTTTATATTATCAATAGATTAAATTTAAACTCTTTTCCATAAAGGTTAAACAATTATAAAGATATATATATATATATATATATATATATATATATATATATATATATATATATATATATATGCTTTACAAAGTATAAGTTAACAATCTCTGTGTACAAAGTACCTTCTAAAAAAATTTGGACTGTCCTTAGGTTTTAAAGTAGGATTCAAAACTATAATGTTATGCACAATGTTATATTTTCTTTTTTATTTTTCTGTAATTTTTCTAATTACAATATGACCATAATATTTTCTAACATGGTCAATTCACTTAGATCTCAGCACAAAGAACGGATAAATAGGTGTACATAATGGAAGTAATTTGCTAGGCATTCACAAATGTTTAAGTCAATATTTTAGGGGGGCAAAATAATGATAGAAAAATATAGATAAATTTGAGTGACTGTACCTTGAATGCTATATAGGTTTCAACATGGCGTGATTTTATAAGTAAATATGGAGTATACACACATGAGAAGTGGCAACAATCTCGCACTTGCTTGAATGGAGAGAATATAACAAAGTAGTTTCACTTAGGCGAAGTGATGTTTACTCAGAAATGGGCCGCTCGAACATATGCTGGAGATTAACTTTAGCCCAATGGTGTAGGAAAAGGTGGTTGAATTACACCGGAAAAGTTTGGGCTGATTGTGGAACAGCCGTTCAACTATGGCTCTGGAAATTCGGATTTTGTTTATGCTAGAGGGTTGATTATCTCTGTTGTGCGTTGAGCCATCTGACTAGGTCTAGGTCGGATGGTTTTAGAATCTTCTTAAATTATTACCGCAATCACAATTTAAAATCATAATAGTATTAAATAATATGAAAGGTATCCTTGAATCCATGCCTACGTTAAAAATTGCATGCAACTAATACAAATATCAACCATGACACACAAAACGTTGTTCAGTTTTAGTTTGGCCAACATATATCTACAAGATCACTGGTTTGCATCCAAGCTCTATAGATGTTCTGACTGCATCAACTACCAATTGAGTCTTTCTACTAATTTCAGGCCATTTTTTACAGGGCAAATCCCCGCATTCTCTAATGCCCTCAACAAGCCTAGCAAGGTTTTGCACCATTAGGGCTTCTTGTGGAAGCTGAGTGACCAAATGAACTTCTTCTGGCTTCAAATTCCACCCTATGTGAAGCTCAGCAAATTTAGCTCCCAATGTTAGCTCAAATGAAGCACAAGTCTCTTCAAATGGGATTGCAAGATCCTTGAGATGGATGGAGCCATCGGAGACATATATGGCTAAGTCCATGGATGTGTGTGACAAAAATGAGCAGTGAATTGTTGCAACTGTTTGGTTTGGTTGGTTCCATTCCAGAGAAGCTGTGCATGACAGAATGACTCCAGCTGCATTCCGGGTGACGTCCGGGAGGGCGGTGACGGCTGTCGGGAGCTGGTAGTTCATTGCCCACAAGGCAGCTCCAATGCTGTACCAGCCTAAGGCACCAAGAGCACCAAGGACATCTAAGTCTGGCTTTACTCTTATGTTGTTCTTTAGGAAGTCAGGAGGTGCTAGCATTGTTGATGTGCTGTGGATCTTCAAATGGAAATACACATATATATGCAGCACTGAAATATTAGTTCCTCTATTGAAAAATTGGCAGCAAATAGTTCTAGTTCACCATCCAATACATAAAAAGGAAAATTCGTTTGTATACTTTCATCACTTGGTTCACACAATAAAAAAAATGTGCAGATCACACGATGATGACATTAAGAAAACAGTAGAATTCATAGGGATTACACTGGATAGGAAAAAAAAATCAAAATAAAGGATGCGCTGGATATTTGAAAAAAAATTATGAATTTTGTTATAAGTCTAACGACAGAAAATCTTGCAATTATATATATATATATATATATATATATGTATGTATATATATATATGTATGTATGTATGTGCATGTGTGTGTATGTGTTACAAATAAAATTTCATCATTCAAATTTGTTAAAAAAATAGAAAATTTATGAAAAAAAAAGTCATAGCATTCAATGGAAAAATTATAAGATTTTATTTAAAAAATAACTATTTTAAATAAAAAATTGTAAAAATACGAATACACATACTTTCTCAAAAATAATTATGATATTTTAATCCGGATCGGACTCTTCTTAAATGTGCAAGACACTTCAAAATTATTAACCAAAAAAAAGTAAGAGAATAAATAATAAATTTAAAATTTATTTTTTAATTAATTATTATTTATTAAATTTTTAATTTTTACATCAATGGTATGATATTTCATTTTATTCCTTAAATTGTGTGTTCCCGTATAGAGATGCGTTATTCCATTCATGCTTTCTCATCAACATATTATTATTTACTATTTACATTTATGTTTTGATTTAGAAAACACAATTAAATATATTGCAAATTCGTGTGTTTTTCTTCTAAAATTTAAAAATATGCAATAATTTAATTAAAAAAACACTTACAAAATTGACTTTTCCAATTCTCTTAGAATCAGAAGCAGAGAGCAGATGTTCCATGCTAGCAGTCCTAGGATGATGCAACCACATGCTTCCATCCATGAACTGCACGCCGTTCGATTCACACGCTTCCAGAATCTGATCAAGCTCTGCCACATCAAGGGCCGTTGGTTTTTCCAACAGAAGATGCTTTTTCTTATTCGCCGCCAAAACCGCCCACTGCAGATGAAGACTGGTTGGGAGAGGGATGTACAGCGCATCAACACATGGGTCGTCGAGCACCTGGTCGTAGCTCCCGTAGATTTTCACGTTTTCGGATAACTTGTTTTTTGCGGCGAAATCTCGAGCTTTTTGGAGGGAACGGCTCGCGACGGCGTAGAGGGTGGCGTTGGGTGCTAGCGTAATGGCTCGAGCCACTTTCCGGGCGATCTCGGCGCAGCCCAATATTCCGAAACGGATCGGGTTCTCTGCCATTTCGGCTGAGGAAAGATTAGGAAATGCTTTGGGATTATCCGGGAGTTTGAAAGCTATTAGGGCCGCTGGTTTGTGGACAGAAGGCACGGGAGTGTTGACAAAGAGGAAAGTGCATTAGTGACGTGGCATAAATATGATCGTTGGTCCCAGTCTTCTGGATGTTCCAGAAACTGGAAAAATATGAAACTCCCTTGATGTAATTTCTCTCAATCTCTTTTTGAAAGTGAATTTCTGGGAATATAAATATATAAATTTTTGTTAAATTAATAAATCTTGATGAAAAGAATTATTGTATTTTGTACACTAGAAGATTAAAATTTTATATCTTTTAAATTAAAGAAATTTGGCACTTAAAAAATTAAGGGATTTAGATATTCTTTTTTATAACTTTGTGCAAAAAAAATTAAAATTTTGTTTGTTAATTAATTAATTAATTTAATTAATAATTAATTATATAAGATGATTTAACAAATTAATAATATTATTATTTGAATAAAAATATTTAATAAAATTAAATATTTATATATAATATTAACTAAAATGCCCAACCTGCTTTAATATGATAAGATGAAAACCATCTCCTTGACTCATGCATGCAAAACAACTTAGGTGCATATTATGGTGTCTTTGAAAAAATTATGGGTTTGAAACTCGAAACATGTGACAGAATATTATTAGTCCACGCGTCAAATGATATAAAAAAATAAAAATTTTACTCTTGGAAAAATAACTTGGGTAAAATTACAATAATAACCCTACTTTCAAACACTACCTTCAATTAAGTTTAGAATTGACTAAACCAAATCAAAGGTTATTGCAGAGTGTAACCATTTTGGATTTTACTCTCACGCATCTCATCATAACAATTAGCAACAGTGAAGTGCGAGTTCCAACTAACCATATGACTTAACTACTACCTCATACTTTCAATATTAGTTACTAATTAGCAAGCCAAAAAGCTAGTTCAAAATTAAAAAATGGTGGTGAGGATCAATGACTAGCGAAGTGAAAGCCAAAAAAAACCCAAGGAGGTTCTTCGTGGCGGTTCACATTGGTGTTAGTTACTTTTCACTATCTAATGAGAAAGCCCTTAAATCTACCATGAAATGTGCTTGCCTATTTGCCTTTGTTGTTCTCTACAAGCTTTCATCTTCTTCCTCCCCTTACTCTTTGCTTTCAAGAAATAAGATCTGGTCCTATAGTTGAGAGAGGGAAGGAGAATATATTTGTAAAAATATCGATGGCAATGAAAATTTGTGTCTTCCAAGTTACGCTTGCCCTAATTAACATAAAATTTAGTTCTCCATCGTAACTTTATTTCATTCTTTTCTACCATAGCTCTCCTGACCACTATAGATTTGAGTTAGGTTGAATTAGAAATTTCAAACTATTCTTATACCTTTTTACAAATTTATCCTACTATAGACAATTAATTATTTATTTGATGGCTATGATTATATAAGAGAAATCAAATGGTCCGTATTGAGCCACGTCATTTTGGGTACTAAACCCTTAGAGCACCTTAGAATTCCCAAACAACTTATCATTTAAATAAGCATTATGTAACCCTTAATCATAACTAATCTAGTTAGTGTTAACCTAGACTTTAAAAGCCAACTAAGGGTTTCTCTTTAATATCAAATATCAAATATTAACATGAGCTGAAACCCTTCCACCATGATTGAAAACCCACTATGGTGAATAAGACTTTAAATGAACTAAACCTCTAGCCTATCCATTAACAACAACAACAACAACAACCTTATGAAAGGACTTCAAATATGCATTCACAAGACTAATACACAACTTCATACTTTACTTTGTTTTTATCTCCACTAACTTGGATATTAGAGTGTGCTTAATGGATCATCATCTACTATATATATCTAATCCTTTATTCTTTATGTAGGCAATGTCTAGCTCAACCCAATCATCCTAGACCAATTACCTAAAATCAAAATTTGTCATTTGGTGTTATTTGTGACTTACTTACTTAGCCACCATGTCTCATAGTGTATGCACCATATCCTTATGTCATAATGGAATAACCTTAAATTGGTCCCACTATCAAAATCTTGCTTCTTCAACTATAAAGTGGGAACAAGTGACTGATGACCATATTGCCTTCTTTACTAAACAAGATCATTGTTGCACCATAGAAATTGAAAAAAATGTTCTCATAGAACAATCATTCATTTGACAATGAAGCTACAAACTTTCTGACAACCACATCAATGTCACCAAATAAGTATCCCACTAATCCTTGATCACCAACCTACTTCCTTGGTCATCCTAGAACTAATATCACCCCTACCACCTCCTCCACCTGCACCGCCATCATTAACTCTACAATTGCCTTCCATATGTTACTAACTCCACCTGATTATATAATACCTACACTGCACAATCCAAGTGGACAACATCTACCGTCAACATTAAACATTCCAAATATCTAGGTGCCACAGTCATTAATGCCATCAACCATTCCAATGTTCCCTTGTCTAATATTCCTATCCTAAAAATCATTCATAATTTTGCAAACAAACTCCAAAACTTAACATATTGAAACTCTAGGTGAATAACACCTTAAACATGAAGAATATGATCCATTTTTTCCATTTATAAGTAAAAATAATTCCTAAAATAAACAATTCCACTACTTTTCTCTTCTAGAAGGGTAAACCATCCTTTTACTGCTAAAATTATGACTATGTCATTATGTCACCATTTTAAATTTCCCATACACCTAGGAGTATAAATGGTTCTTTAGATGTGGTGGAAACCTTGATTTATTTTAGGCATCTATGCTCTTTTCAAGTGTTCCAAATGTAATCATGTGCTAAGAACTTTTAATAACATCAGGAAAGCAAGTCTACAATGGTTCACCTCTCTACCTACTTGTTCTATCACTAATTTCAAATAGTTGGTTGAAACCTTTTTAAGCCACTTTGTAACCACTAGACCACCTTAGAAGACCTCAATTATGCTAATGAATTTTCAACCAGGCTAACATAAGATACTTTAAGAATATTTCTTTCATTTCAATGCTTTTGCCTTTAAAATGAAAGACCTTAATGAATAAGTTATTATTCATCAATTAATAGCCAAGGCGATAATCAAGGCACCTTGCTTTTTCCTTGGTAAAGTGC
Organism: Sindora glabra; assembly: GCA_020226215.1. NCBI lineage: Eukaryota > Viridiplantae > Streptophyta > Magnoliopsida > Fabales > Fabaceae > Sindora > Sindora glabra. The sequence continues at coordinate 93,315,068 of CM035227.1, read as the reverse complement.
CTTACTTATACTTTGAAGGAATTACTGGCTAGAGCAAAAAAGGTTATAAATGTCAAGAAATAAGATATGAATAGACAACAATACAAGTGTAGTTAAATGGAATCTAATTGAAATCCTTGATTAGATTAATAGAGGGAATTAGAAAGAGATTAAAGCAAACCAATACCATTTAACTGATTTAACAATAATGAATCCTTGAATATGCTTCCAAGTAAAATAGTCCATGATATTGGAGGGATCAAGTTAATGCAATTTCCAATACTAAAAAAAAAAGAAACATCTCTCTTCCAACCAAACCAAGTATTGTAAATTCCATAAAGATTATGTTCATGACACTGATGAATGTACTACTCTTAAGGATAAGATAGAGCATTTAATCTAATAAGGTTATCTTTCCAAATACAAAAAGAATAAGATAAATAAGGAATATGCAAAAGATAACAGGCTTGAATGGTAAAAGAGAAAAGGAAGAAATGAATAACATTGATAAGAAGACTTAAAAATACAAATAATTGAGACAATTACTGAAAGATTCTTAAAAAAAGGAAACTTAAACTACTCTAGGAAAAAACACATTAGATAAGTCTTTACAATTGGACGAAAAAAACAAAAAGAATAATTTAGACCCATTACCTATACAAAAGAGGATTTTAAAGAAATCAACAAGGATTATAATGATCCAATCATGATCACTGCTCTAGCTCATAACTTTTTAATAACGTGCATACTGGTTAATCAAAGAAGTTCTGCTGACATCATCTACTTTAAAATAGTAGAAAACATGGGTCTTACAAAAGCATATACAAGCCATACAAATGAGTTTTTATTGGATTCACTAGAAATTATTTATAAGTAGAAGGAACCTTCACACAAAGAGTCACCCTTGGCTTTGGGGTTAACACAAAGATGATTAATGTAGACTTCCTAGTCATCTCAACTCCAAACATTTATCACAACATGATTTTGAGTAGACCTTTATTAAATAAAACGATTACAATTGTATACATTTCATATCTATTAATGAAATTTAACACCTCAGCTAAGGTAGGGCAAGTAAAAAGAGATCAAAAAATTTTGCTGTAATGTTATATTGTCATCTTAAAAGGAAAAAATATTCAGCGAGACATACTAGGTTCCTTAAGAATTGTAAAATATTGCCAAGCAGTAGACTTGATATTGTTAGACATTCAAGTAAAAGCTAGAAAAGGTACATTTATTTAAGGGAAACCTTTAAAAAACTATGAAAATATGAACAAACTTGAAAAGCTTAGCTAAGAAAACCTTAATATGAATACTAAAGAACAATAATAAGGTATTTGTCTGGTTTGCAACTGATATGCTAAGCATTAACATTAAAGTAATTTGCCACACACCATTCATTGACCCAAACATAAAACTAGTTCAACAATAAAAACTAAAATTTAGGATTCAAAAGACAAGCTATAGTAAAAAAAAATTCATTAAAAAGCAAGATTCATCAAGAAAGTTCCCCACACTACTTGTCTTGCAAATACGGTCTTAGTGAAAAATGTAAATGGAACATGGAGAATATGCACATACTATATAAGTATCAATAAAGCTTACCTAAAGGACTTTTATCCTTTACCTAACATAGATTGCTTAGTGGATAACTCTTCAAAATTTAAAATCTCAAGCTTTAATGATGCTTTTTCAGGCTACAACCAGATAAAAATGCATTTGAGTGACAAATATAAGATAGCCTTCATAACAAATCAAGGCATGTTTTATTACAAGGTGATGCCATTTGGACTAAAAATGCAAGAGCTTCATACCACCACATGATTAAAAAAAATTTCACTAATCAAATTGACAAAAATATGGAAGTCTATATGGATGACATGATCATTAAATTAACTAGTGAAAAATAATATTGGAGAGATATTACCATGACATTTAAGGTACTTAAAAGACATAAAATATGATTTAATCCAAAGAAATGTGTATTCAGAATTGAGGTAAAAAACTCCTAGGATTCATGCTTATAGAGCATAGGATTAAAGCTAATCTTCTAAATGTCAAGCAATCATTAAAATAAAAAGTCTGATAAGTGTTAAAGAGATCTAAACTTCAAATAGCCAATTAGTATCCCTTTCTAGATTTTTATCTAAATTAGAGGACAAGTATTTTCCATTTTACTCTTTACTCAAACATTTTTATATGTGCATATGGAATTCAAAGTGTGAGAAAGCTTTTTACAAGTTAAAGGAATACCTAGTTACTCCACTAGTGTTATGTCAAGCAAACTAAGGAGATACATTTTACCTATACTTAGTTATATCAAAAGTTATGATCAATTTAGTATTAATAAAAAAAGAAGATGATGTCTAAAAACCTATTTACTTCATAAGCAAAATCTTGCATAAGGTTAAGATAAGATACCAAAAGTTTGAAAATGTAGCATACTCATTATTATACATATCCAAAAAATTGAAGCCATACTTTCAAAGTCACCAGATAGTCATACAAATAGATGTATCAATTTGACAAGTTCTCCATAAACTTAACCTAGATAAACAATATGTTGCTTAGTCCATTGAACTCTTGGAATATAGCTTAATTTATAAGCCTAGGAGATTGATCAAGTTACAAGTCCTAGTAGATTTCATAGTCAAAATAACTAAGGAAAAGTAAATGCAATCATAACATTTGATCGAGTGCTAATGTATATAAATGGATTTTCAAACAAAAATGGTAGTAATGTAGGCATAATTTAAGAAGGTAATGCAATCTTACTTAAATATTCAATTAAGTTCAAATTTAAAGCCATAAATAATTAGGTAAAATATAAAGCCCTTACTGCCAAATTGAAACTAGCTTTTGAATTAGGCATTCAATAAATTTAGGTTTTCAGTGATTCGTACCTAGTGATAACCTAACTCTAAGAAGAATATGAAGTGAAAGAGCTAATGTTGATCAAATATGCAAAAAACATATCACTTTTAGACAAGTTTAAATACAAGTTAAATAAAATTCCGTGGTTGGAGAATAATAGGATGAGTGCTTTGGCCAAATTAAGAAGCATAAAAGCAACACCAAGTAATCAATTGATAATTCAAGAGTTAATTAGGATACCAAGTATCAACAAGAAAAAAAATCCTCACAATAGACCACTTAAACTCCTAGATGAGCCCTATACAAGTTAATTTAAAGGATGAAAACTTCCCACCAATAAAAGGAAAGCTTAAAAGGTCTAAAGACATGTTACCTACTTTTTCTTGGAGAATAACAAGCTATATGCACAAAGCTTTGACCTACCAATCTTAAAATGCCTATAACAAGAGGAAGCTAGTTATGTGCTTCAAGAATTACATGAGGGCATATGTAAGAGTCATTTAATAAGAACAACATTAGCTTTGAAAGCCATGAGATTAGGTTATTATTGACCAAGAATGAAAAATAAAGTAAAAGAATTCGTTTAAAATTATGACAAATGCCAAAGATTTGCCTAAATTAGAAAACAGTTACTAACCCTAATGGAAGTAATTTCCACTTCTTGATCATTTATAAAATAGGGAATTGACTTACTCAAACTACTCTTGATTATTGTGAGATAGGTTAAATACTTAATTGTTGTAATAGATTACTTAACAAAATTGATAAAAGGTGAACCATTATCACTATCATAATTAGGAATATTTGAAAATTCTTTTGGAAATCCACCATGTACAAGTAAATGCTTTAAACCTTAAATTTAGTTAGGCATTTCTAAATAATACTAACCTTTCTTTATGCAAATTTGGTCTACTAGAAACACTAATTTTTAGCAATGAAACTTAATTTATGATGAAAAGTTTCGTAAACTTTTGCCAAGGATAAACCCTATCCATCTCTTTAAAAGCTATTCTGATAACATCTTTTAAAGTTTATCTCATGCATCTCCTTAATATTTGAAGTTTAAAGATTAAGCAAAGATTCACATCAGTAGAATGTTCCTAATCTAATAGGTAGGTAGAGTTAGCCAACAGAATAATTCTTGAAGGATTAAAAAGAAGTTTGGAAGAAGCTAAAGGAAGATGGGTTAATGAGTTACTTAATGTCTTCTGGTTATATAGGATAATGGTATAGGCTACCACAGGTGAGACCTTTTTTAAATTGATGTATGGCTTTAAAGCCATGATTTCAGTTAAGTTAGGAGAAACTAGTGAAAGAAGAGAATCCTATTAAGAATGACAAAATGAATAGCAAAGAAAGGAATATTAATATTCATTCTTGAAGATTGAGAATTAGCTCAATTATGAGTAGAACAATACAAAATAAAATTAGTGACTATTTTAATAAACAGGCTAAGAAAGAAGATTTCCTAGAAGGAACTTCGATACTCAAATTGGCAAAAAGGCTCGAAAGAACATAAATGAAGGAAAATTAGCTTTAAATTTGGAAGGCCTTTTTAGAATAAAAGAAAACATGGGAAATAGCATCTACAGACTATGGATGCTAGAATATATGTTTTTCGCCCATACATGGAATATGATGCATTTAAAATAATACTAAGTAGCATTTAAATGAATAAAAAAGTACTTCTATGAGAGTTTGATTTCTCCTTTCTATAATTCCATTTTGCTCCAGCATCCTAAGCATGGTGTAACTTGCTTGAATTCCACACTTCTATAGGTATATCATAAAAAGGCTGGGGTTTCTTCTTATTTTTATCATATCTATCATAATTTTCATCACCTTTATTAAAATTAATACATTTTACTTAAAAGCTTCCAATGATTTTGACTTCTCATTGAGTAGCTCCACCGAACCAAATCTGGTATAATCATTGATGAATATGATGAAATATTTATAACCTCCTAAAGCACTAAGTGTTATAGACCCATTGATGTCAGTGTAGATTAGCTCTAAAACATTTTCCTTTTTGTTTCTCTTTCCTTTTATAGCTTTAGCCATAAGTTTGCCTTTAATGCAATTTATATAGGTTTTAAAATCTAATAACTCCAAATCATAAAGTACTTCCTCCTTTACAAAATTCTAAATTTTCTCTTGAGAAATAGGTCTTAACTATTTATGCCACAACATTGAGGACTTTTCATTAATTTGACATATTTTCTTAGTAATAATAAAGTTGATTGAGTTCATAAAATTAATACCTGAATCATTTCCATTAAACCATTACACATAAAACTAGTACTTATAATAAAAGATTTATAAAATAATTTAACTTTCTATTAGCAAAATAATAAGATTATCCAATAGAATCTAAAATAATACTAAAATTACATTCCTTCTCATGAAATATACATAAACTACATTATTCAATAATAACTCATGTCCAAACTTTAACTTTAACTTTAACTTCACTAATCCAATATACTCAATTTCAATTCTATCTCCATTTTTTAATCTCATAATCAACTCTCATTTACTTGACTTCCTCATATTTGTTAGCACTTGAAAATAATAAGTGACATGAATAGTCATACAAGTATATAATAGTGACCTTAACCTAATTAAGGAGGTTTTTATGATAACAAAATATTTTGATATTCTTAGATTTAACAATTAATCAACCGGAATCCCAATGCAAAAAGTAAAGATTGAAGAACATGATTGGTTTAGTTAGGATTCAACTGAGGATCATAGGATGAAATTGTATAAAAAGAAATTTATCTAAAAAAAGGTTTAAGTTTTTCATGAAAAAATATTAACTATTAAGTTAAATCTTGAGTCAAAAAGCTTTTAAAATGAGGTTAGAATATTTTTAAGAAAGAAAATTATATTTTAAAATAACGTTCTTTGAAAAACTAGAAAAATAGGGAGTGAATTGACTGGCCAATTAATTTTAGGTATCCAAAGGGCAAATTAGAATACCTGAATTAATTAGCCAATCGATTTTAGGCATCTAGAAAGTACACTAGATATTCTTGATCAATTAACCAATTGATTCTATGAGTTTAGAGAACAACTAAGGAAAAATAAATCGATTAACCAATTAATTTAGTGTTTCAAAATTCAAAAATAAATTTCTTTGAATTGATTAATGAACCTACTCATTGCCTTGTAACTTTTATTGAAAACTAATTTTTTTTCAAAAGGTAGAATCGATTAACCAATCGATTTTGCACATCCAAAGCTGAATTAAAGACTAATGAATCAATTGACTAATTGATTTATCATGTATTAATTTCAAATTGTATAGTCAGGTAAATCGATTGACCAATCAATTAACTATGACTTTTTCAAAAATTTGAAAGTAGCTTGAATCGATTGACTAATTGATTCAAAAGGAGTTAACTACCTTATAATGGCTATATTTTCTTTATAATGGATTTTTTACCTCTTCAACCTCTATATAAAGGCTTCATTTCAATTTAAAATTACAAGTAAGTGCTATTACTATTATATAGACATAAGAAACTTCATTTTTTTCATCTAAAAACCTAAAAATCCTTTTGAGCTCAACTAATTCATTTCCTTTTTTTAGCTTTTTACTGTGTAATCTAATTTTCAAAGTTTATAAGTTAGTTTCTTCATTCTAAATCACTTATTTGTTGTATGTTAGGGTGAGACATCCCTAGGAACATCAAGAATATTAGATTTCTTGATAAATAAAGGCTTCGAGAGAGAATTCTCAAAGGGGATTAAACATGAAAGCAAAGATGTGTACTAAAGCTTCTTTAAGTGTCCTTAAACTTGAAGAGATAATAGATTAAAGTTCAAAATCCAAGTTAAAGAGGCCTGATAGTGGTTGTACACTTTAGAGTGTTAGATCTTCAAGGCCGAAACCATTATAAATAATGGTTTTTAAATCTCATTTTCTCTCTTTCTCTCTTTCTCTATTTAGTTATATTGTGCTTTATTTTTCTAATACATATTTGTTGTCAAGTTAGACTTACATCAAGTTAATTATTACTTTCATTCTTGAATCATATATCAAAACTAAGCACATTATTATTATTTTACAAAAAGTTTTTATACCTAATTTACCTTTTTTGGGGTTAAATGCTAAATAACATTTGGTATTCAAGCTTAACTCTTAGAATAAAATCTTACAATCTTAAAAGTATTCAATGGATGTAAATAGTATTAGCATTTTATCCAAATGTCCTCAACTAAATAAACTCACAGGTTTTAATGGACAATATTATACTTATTGGAAACAAAAAATAAAAAATTTTATTAAAGCTATTGACATTGATATATGGGATTTGATTGAAAATGGTTAAAATCCACCACCTAAAAGGAAAAATAATGTATATGTTTTGAAATCAAGATTTGAATGGAGTGAAGATAAGAAAAGAAAATATCAACTTCATTCTAAAGTCAAGTAGATTTTCTTAAATGCTTTATAGCATAACGAATATGAGAGAGTATTAAATTGCTTAATTGCAAAAGAAATGTGAGATGTTCTTGAAGTAGCTCATATAGGAACCACACAAGTGAAAGAAAGTAAGATAATACATTAGTCTATCAATATAAATTATCAAATAAATAGTAAGGAATCTATTAAAGATATAATGTAAAGATTTACTATCGTTGTTAACTAATTGAGTTAATGAGAAAAATATTTAGTATTTTATTTTTTTCTATTTTATGTCTCTTAGTGAGTTATACATGCTTCATTTTACAGAGTTAGCCTTGTTTTATAATTTAGGGTTAATTTTATGATATTCTAAATTTATTTTGTTAATGCTAGATTTTAATACTATTTCAATTTTTCAGCTATGTCTTGAGCTTTGATTGTTAGTTTGATGCAATATTTATAGTGTTAAAAATTAAAATGAGATCTAAAAATTTTATGTTTTAGCTCGAGCCTAGTTCAGGCATTTTAGAGGTTGTATGTTACTGAAAAGTTAAAGTTATATCTCTATCCTAGCTAACTTTGCTTCAATTTTTAGGTTATATATGGAGATATACAGGTTAAATTAACATAGGACCAAGGCCCAAATTTTTATAAGAGATAGGCCTACAAATTTCATGTTTATAGATTACCTAAATTACCTTGTTTTAGTGATTTTAAATTGGTTAGGAGTTATACCATAGGAATTTACTGTTGCAACTATTAAAGTTAATTGTCTTTTTAAAAATAGGTATAGGCTTCTAAAAATTAAGAAAACCCTATTATTGTAATCCTAAAAGACATATAATCCAAGTCCAATAGGATTTTAGGTTAATTAGGTCAAATAAAAGAAGAAAACTCATTAGACTTTAGACAATGTTAGACACTATTTTAATTTTTTAGCTATATCTCTATCTTTGAATGTTAGGCTAATGCGATCTTTATAGTGTTAAAAATTAAAGTAAGATCTAAAAATTTGATATTTTGGCCCAAGCCTAGTTCAGGCGTTTTAAAGGTTATATGTGATTGAGAAGCAAGTTGTGTCTTTATCTTAGCTAAGCTTGCTTCAATTTTTAAGTTATATATGGAGATATAGAGGTCAAATTAACACAGGACTAAGGCCCAATTTTTCATAAGAGATAGGCCTACAAATTTCATGTGTATAGATTACCTAAATTATCTTGTTTTAGTGGTTTTAAATTGGTTAGGAGTTTATCCATGGGAATTCACTATTGTAACTATTAAAGTTAATTATCTTTTTAAAAATAGGTCCAGACTTCTAAAAATTAAGAAAGCCTTATTATTGTAATCCTAAAAGACATATAATCCAAGTCCAATAGGATTTTAAGCTAATTAGGTCAAATAAAAGAAGAAAACTCATTGGACTTTAGATAATTTTAGACATTCAACAACATAACTTTTTTCTTCTTATGTTTCTTTTTCGTTCTTCATTAATCGAAGCTTAAATTTAAAGTTAATTCAAAGAGTTTAAGGCTTTCTTCCATTAAAATATGAGATTATGATTTATAATGTTGACTTTCTTTAGTTAATTTTCTTTTTTTCCTATTTACTTGTACTGATTTCTTAAAATTACTTGTGTTGGATGTTAATTTGATATAATTAATGTTCATCTTTGTGATTTCTAATCCTTTGCTATTTTGATATGAAATTAGGGTTGACAAATCATGATTTTACACATAGACGTAAAGGTTAAGGGATTAATTTAGATATTTTAAATTTAATTTCTTAATTTAACTGAATTATATTATTAAATTAATTTTAATCTAGCTTAGGAATTATAGTGATTGATCAAATTTTAGATGATCATTTAGCATAGGATTCATAAATTATTATAAAGATTTTAGATAATTCAAATTTGAAGAATTAATTAGGAAAGTCAAATCATAATTGATCCATGATTAATCTAAATTAAAGCTTTCAATTCCTTAAATTAGCTATTTTGTTACATTAGTTTTCCTTCTTTCTATTTGCTTTGCATTTTATTTTTTTTAATACATTTAATTCAATTTAAATTCATAAGCCCCCTATTCTATGTTATGTATTCTATTATTGCATAAGTCGATATACATTATATAACATTTTGTATATTCTATCAATATAGTGCATTTATTCTATTTACATCATTGCATTCTATTTTTATATTTATTTTTGCATTCTGTTATGTATTTTATTTTTGCATGCTATTAGTAATTCATTGTAAAAGATAACATCAAGGGATTAGTAGAGGTATGACCTAGTTTATGCCACTTTACTGCATTATATTTTCAACAAATAAATTTTTAATCTAATTTTAGTGCATAGTGGTATTGCAATCATTAGTCTTCTTGGTAGGCATCTTATAGATGGAGAACTTATTCACAAAGTGCTTAGGTCACTAATAATTGAATGGAAGTAAAAAATAACTATTATAAAAAAAAGTAATAAAGATCAAGATGCCAACTTTACAAGATTTATTTGGAAATTTGAAGGACCATGAACTAAAGCTTAAGGGATATGCTAATGACAATGAAATAAAGAAAAAGTCTTTTGCTCTTAAAGCTGATGTAAATACAAATGAGGATGAAATTGATGAAGATTGCCAAGAGGAATTACTTAACATCTTATTAGAAATGACTTAGCCATTTTCACTAAGAAATACTATAGGGCATTTAAAAGAATTAGTCGCAGAAGAAGAATGCCGCAAGCTAACAAACATATAAGTAAAGGAAAAGCCAACAAAGAAGTTACTCTAACATGTTATGAGTGTAAAAAGTAAGGGCATATCCAGTTTGATTGTCTTATACACTTGAAAAAGTAGTTAGTGCTTAAAAAAAGGAATAAAAGTACTTATAAGAAAGCACATTTAGCTACTTGGGGAGATGATAATGATAATGATTCATATGAAATGAAAAAGATGAAGAAGCTCTTTTGTGCTTGATGGCTTTAGGATAATAAGATGGAGATAAGGTATCCATCTTTAGCTCAGATAATGAATATGATTATGTTATTTCTAATTTGATCTTAGATTTACTTAAGATTAAAAGAAATATTTAAACCTTCAAGAAGTTAATCTCTTCTTTGGAAGACAATATTGAGTAATTTGAAAAAGAAAATGAAGAATTAATTTAAGTAGTAAAGAGCCTTAAGAAAATCATATAAAAATGCACCTTTCATGAAAATCTTAAGCAATAACTTGATGATTTAACTAAAACCCTTAAGAATTTCATAAAAGGAAAAAAAAAAATTCATTAGACACTCTTCTTGATCAAAAGACCAATTTTAACAAAGAAGGTTTTTATTACACATCAAACAAAAAGAATCATTTTTACCAGAACTTCTTTGTTAAGGAAACTATGAAGAGATAATTAAAAATAACATACTTCTATTATGGAGAAAAAGAGCATGGAATTTATTCTTGTGTATATAGAAGAAATACTAATATTATAATAAAGGAAATTTAGATCTGTAAAGGGACATATGTGCCAGCTAACAAAGATAGACCTAAAGTTATTTAAGTACCCAAAAAGTTAAAAATTGTATTCTTTTTATAGGTATGTTTGAATACTCAAAGTGAGATGTGGTACTTAGATAGTGGCTGCTTAAGACATATGATAGGAGATAAATCTAAATTCATCTCACTAGTACTTAAAGAAGGAAAAATGTCATATTTGGACATAATTCAAAAGAAAGAGTTATAGGAAAAGATAGAGTGGGTAAGAATTCTAAATCTTATATTAATAATGTCTTATATGTCAAAGAGTTCAAACATAATTTGCTTAGTATTAGTTAATTCTATGACAAAGGAAACAAAGTTACATTTAATTCCATTTGTTGGATTGTTGAAAACCAAGATGATAAGCAAATTAAACTAATTAGTAAGAGATATGAAAATATCTATACAATAGACATTGATAATAAGCTTAATCTAGATTCTAAATGTTTGGTTAGTATAGATAATAACTCTTGGATTTGGTATAAAAAACTTGCTCATGCAAGCATGGATCTTATAGGAAAACTATTCAAAAATAATTTGGTTAATGGTTTGCCTAAATTGAAATTTGTTAAAAATAGAACTTATAATGTACATCAAAAAGGAAAAAAAGTAAAATCATCTTTTAAATCTAAAAATCTTATTTTTGGCACTAGACCATTTCAATTACTACATGTGGATTTAGTTGGTCCATCAAGAATTAGAAGTCATGGAGGAAATCTTTATGCACTTCTAATTATTAATGACTACTAAAGATTTACATGGATATCATTTCTTCCTTCTAAAGATAAAGCTTTTAAAACTTTCAAAAGACTTACAAAAATTATATAAAATGAAAAAAGAATGTCCATAGTAAGCATTAAAAGTGATAATAGTGTAGAATTTGAAAATCATAACTTTACTTATTTTTGTGATGATAATGGAATTAAGCATAACTTTTTATCTTCTAAAACACCTTAACAAAATAGAGTTATTGAAAGAAAAAATGGGTGTCTAAAAGGGATGAGAAGAACTATTCTTAATGATAGCTCTCTTCCTAAATCTTTTTGGGGCTAAAGTAGTAAATATTGTTTGCTATATGATGAATAGAGCCCTTATTAGACCAATTTTAAAGAAAACTCTTTATGAGCTTTACAAAGGAAGAAAGCTAAATGTTTCACATCTTCATGTTTTTGGATGCAAATATTTTGTACACAATAATAAGAAAAATAATCTTGGAGAGTTTGAAACCAAATCTAATGAAGCCATCTCTATCGAATATTCTTCTAATAGCAAAGCCTACAAGGTTTATAACAAAAATACTTTACTAGTAAAAGAATCCATATATGTTGTATTTGATGAATGCTCTCTTAGCATGAAAAAAGTATCAAATAAAGATAAGGAGTAGGTTGACTTATAAATTATTCAAAAGAACTTAAATAAGGAGATAAAGTTAAAGAAAATGGTGAAAAATATAAAAAAGTAGCTCTATCCACAAACAATGTAGAACAAGCACCAAATCATGGATTTCTCAAAGAATGGAAAATAATGATGAATCACCCTATTGATCAAGTCATTAGTGATATGACTCAAAGGGTAACTAAAAGTACTCTTAAAAATATCTGTGATCATTTAGCATTTTTATCTCAAAATAAACCTAAAAACATTAATAAAGTAATAATTGATGAACATTAAATGTTGCCAATGCAAGAAAAATTAAATCAATTTGAAAGAAATAAAGTTTGGGAACTCGTGCCAAGACCAAATGATTATCCAATTATTAGCATAAAATGTGTTTTTAGAAATAAGTTAGATGAAAGTATTTGACATTACAATTAGAAACAAAGCCAAATTGGTTGCAAAAGGATATAACCAAGAGGAAGACATTGATCATGATGAAACATATACACTATTAGCTAGATTAAAGGTAATTAGACTGTTATTAGCGTATATTTGCCTGAAAAGATTTACATTCCATCAAATGAATGTTAAAAATTTCTTTTCTAAATGTTATAATTCTGAAGGAATTGTATGTTGAACAATCTCTAAGTTTTGAGAGTCATTTCTTTCTAAATCATATATTTAAATTAAAGAAAGCTTTGTATGGCCTAAAACAAGCCCTTAAAGCTTAGTATGAAAGGCTAAGTAAATTCTTGATGGAAAAAGGTTTTTCAAGAAGAAAAGCTAATATTACTCTATTTATAAAACACAAATTTGAAGTTATCCTTCTTGTGTAAATATATGTTGATGATATCATATTTAGTGCTACTAATGAGTTTATATGCAAAGAATTTGCTAAATTGATGTAGAGTGAGTTTGAAATGTTTATGACGGGAGAGCCAAATTTCTTTCTTAGGCTACAAATTAAGCAATCAAGTGATGGGATTTTTATTAGTTAAACCAAGTATACAAAGGAGCTATTAAAGAAATAGAAGATGAGTAAAGCCAAACAATTTCCTACCCCAATGAGTATAACAACTAAGTTGAATCTAGATAAAGAAGGTAAAAAAGTAAAAAGTATAATGTATAGATAGACCTATCAAAATAGATTAACTCAACTCTATCAAATTAACTTAATAAACAAAAATTGTACATTAGGTCAATCTTAGACTAGATTACTTTTTTATCAAATCGAGTTATTACAATATTAGTCCTAATCTCAATCCTAACTCAATATTTATCAAGCTAGTTTTATAATCCATTATATTCTATTATTATATTATTTATTTATTATTAATTTTACATCATTAATTAATTAAAATATATTATTATTGTTATTATTATTTTATTAAATATGATTATATTTTATTATTACTTAAAATTTTATTATCTGTGTTAGTCAGTCATATATATTATATATGAAAATAAATATATATTTAATAAAATAAATATATGTTATTAAAATTTAGTAAAATAATATATAAATTTAATAAAATAGTTTGAATTTTATATTGATAAAGAATTTTATATTATACATTTATTCTATTTATATTAAAAATATATTGATCAAACCCAAAATATTTTACATTAAAGTAGATATATTTAACAAAAATAATTGTAATAATTTATATATAATAATAAAAAATAAAAAATAATGCATTATATTATATATATAGATTATTTAAAATTAATATTAAAATTATTTATTTAAAATTTTTAAATAATTTAAAATCTTAATATAAAAGTACTAATTCAAATTTTAATAAAATTATTTATTTTGATAAACTTATATACTATATATTGATTATATTAAATATATAAATTTATTAATTTTAATATTAAAAATTATTTAATATTACTCATATATATAATTTTATTATTATATATATTAAAGTATAATTTTAATATATATATTAAATATATAATAAATTAATTATTTATTACTTACTATTATTACCAAACTAACAAGTTTATCTAATAATCTAACAGGCTAATATTTATCAATCTCAATTTTCTACCAGGTTGGGCTAATTGGTCCTAATTGCTTACTAAGTTAAGCCATTATTATTATTTTTTATACCAATCATAGTCTCAATCCCAGTCTTAAGCTAATCAAAATTATTTCAGTTCTAGGTTAACTCATTAAATCCAACCCCTTTTTGACACATCTATGTATAGAGGAATGATAGAATCTTTACTCTATCTAAGCTAATAGACTAGACATTATGTTTAGTGTGTGTATGTGCACAAGATTTCAAACCAACCTAAAAGAATCTTATTTAATTGCCATGAAAAGAATTTTTACATATCTTGCAAGCACAACTCACCTTAGTTTATGGTATCCTAAAGAAAAATTGAACTTTCTAATAGGTTATTTGGATGTCGATTTTGTTGGTAGCAAATTAAATAGAAAAAGTACTAGTGGAGTATGTCAATTTCTTGAACATTCACTAGTCTTTTGGTATAGCAAGAAATAAAATAGTGTGGCACTATCCACTCTTGGACCAAAATACATAATAGCAAGTAGTTATTATGCTCAACTCTTATAGATGAAGTAATAATTATCTGATTATAAATTGAATTTTGAGAATATTTCTATTAAATGTGATAATACAAGTGTGATCAATCTAACTAAAAATCCTATCATGCGCTTGAGATCCAAGCACATTGAAATAAGAGATCATGTTATTTGTGATCATGTCAAAAAAGGAGACATTTCATTAGAGTTTGTCTATACTGATTTTCAAATGGTAGACATCTTCACTAAGCCATTTAGTGAAGATTGTTTCAATTTTATAAGAAGAGAATTGGGCATGTTGAATTTTCTTAAGAAGTACTTCATGCACTAATTTCATGTTTTTCCAATAAATTTATTGACTTAATCATTGGAGATATCTCAAAGGTTTATTTTACAGGTGCCACCCTTCATCTTCAACAATTATAACTCAAAATTAAGC
The DNA here is from genome assembly GCA_020226215.1 of Sindora glabra. NCBI lineage: Eukaryota > Viridiplantae > Streptophyta > Magnoliopsida > Fabales > Fabaceae > Sindora > Sindora glabra. Next base: position 93,299,899 of record CM035227.1, on the reverse strand, counting down.
TTCAATCATCCATAAAGTTAAAAGGTTACATCATAGATCATTTGAAAGTTGGAATGATGAGATAGGAGATACAAGGAATTGAGTGGACAATTAATTCTAGGGTGATAAATCGAGTGACTAATTGATTAAGGGTTCGATGTTTAAAGGAAATTAATTAAGTGGTCAATTGATTCCAAGAAGGTAGTGTTAGTCTCTGGAAGTCTAAAATTAATTCACTAATTGATTAACAATATGTGGAGGGAATTCTAAAATTTGAAAAAATTTTGGCCATGAATTGAATGGTCAATCAATTCACAAATGAACATATTCTGTTCGTTCTCTTGTTTCTTTTTCTAACCACCTACATGGTTTTACCCTTTGCTAACCACCTTAACCTTTGATCTTTTTCATTAAAAATGCTTAAGTACACTATTTAAAATCGTCCTCCATCATTTCTAACAACATTTAATGCATTAAAGCTTTAACAATGTTAAAACCCTAATTCATCTAATATCACACTAAACCTTTCAACTACAAAACCATTCTAAGTCTCCTATTCTCCTATTAAAGCTTAGTAATAATAAATCCTATAGGTAAGAAAAGCATGGCAATGAAACATCTTCGTACTGAATCAAGTAAAAGGAAGGGAAAAGCCATAAGTCCATCATTTTAACCCCTTCTATCCATTAATATAGTTTTTAAAAAAATTTATTACTTTAAGGTAATTGCTTTTGAAAGATTTCTAGAATGCATGACTAAGAAAATAGAGCCAAAAAATTGTTAGGATATCAAATTTTTAAAAAATAAAAATTTGGAGATATATCATATATTAAAGCATTTGAGTTTGTTAAAATTTGCTAGATATGCTACTAATATCTATCCTAGGCTAGTGTAGTTTTATGCTAATATAAAGAAAAGTGGTCGAGAAAGCTTGCTTGAATTGATCATTAATGTGAAAGGTAAAATATTTCTTATTGGCATTCAGGAGTTAGCTATAATTTTTGAAATGGATGCCAATTAACCCTTTACTTGTATAGGAACATTGCAAATTATTCCAAAGCTGTTGTTATAAGATTGTTTTGGCCTTGCTTTTACCTAAAAATCATAAAGAACAAGTTATTGATCATAGGCTATCAATGGAAGATGGGATTCTACAGTACAACATTGCCAAAAAAATCTTCCAAAGAGGCATAATTTCATTCAGGTTGATGATTATGAGTTATTCATGATGTGAGCCATCAGATAGAACATTCCAATCAATTTCTCCTACCATATTTTGTTTCACATGCATACTTGATAGAAAAAAATTTACTATTTTATTTTTCCTATTTTATGTCTCTTAGTAGGTTACATGTATTTAATTTTATAGAATTGACCTTATTTTATAATTTAGGATTAATTTTATAATATTTTAAATTTATTCAATTAATGCTAGATTTTAATACTATTTTTTAGCTATATCTTAAGTATTGGATGTCAGATTGAGGTGATTTTTATATTTTAGAAAGCTTAAAGATAGAACTACAACTTTTATGTTTTCTCCCAAGCTAGACATGTAAAATAAGGCACCTAACTGCGGGTAACCCGTGATCACGGGCTAATGCGGGTAGCCTAGCATGAAGCCCACATTTAATACGGGCAACCCCGTGCGGTCAAGCTTACGCAGTCACAGGCTTGATTGTGGGCAAAAAATATTTTTAAAATTATTTTTTCTTACATTTAAGTTTAATATATATTAAAAAAATTCAATTCAATTACTTCTTAATAAATTCAATTCAATTTCTATATTCTAATTCAAGTTTTTTACTTAAATAATTGAATAAAAATTAAAATATTAAAATATAAATTATAAATTATAAAATAAAATAATTAAAAAAATATTTAAAAAATACAGGCTACCTATCGGCAAGCTCGCACTGCATGCAGTGTGATGCGGGCACCTTACTGTGAAACTTGTATTTTATGCACGCTTATCGAGCAAGCCCATATGGGTAAAAGCCTGCATGGGCTAGGCCCGTATAAGTCCACCCCGCTTATTTTACATGTCTATGCCAACCCTAGTTCAAACATTTTGGAAGTCATATGTGACTAAGAAGTTGAAGTCATGTTTTTGTCTTAATTGAGCCTGCCTTGGTTTTTAGGTCATATTTAAAGTTATAGAGTTTAAATTAACATAGAACTAATGCTCAAATTTCCAAAGACACATGCCTATAACTTTAATGTTCATGGATTGTTCAAATTACTTTATTTTAGTGGTAAAAAACTAGTTAGAAGTTAGACTTGCAAGAATTCACTAATGTAACTATTGGATTTAATTGTTTTGTTAAAAAAAGGTTTGGGCTTGTAAAAATTAAAAAGGCCCTATTAATGTAATCCTAAGAGACATAAAATCCAAGTTCAATAGGGTTTTAGCTTAATTAGGTTAAATAAATAAAGAGAACTTACTAGATTATTGAGACTTTTACACAACACTTAATAGATAGTTTTCTCTTTTTCTTGTTTTCTCTTTTATTCTTTTATGGAAGCTTAAACCCCTAGTTGATTCAAGGAATTTGAGGCTTTTTTCTTCTAAATTATGAGGTTATGAATTTTAATTTTAATTTTCTTTAATTAATTTTTTTCTCTATTTACTTGTACTGAATTCTTGAGATTATATGTGTTTGATGTTAATTTGGTATAATTGATGTTCATCCTTGTGATTTTTTATTTCTTTGCTATTTTGATATTAAATTGTGATTAGTAAATCATGGTTTTACATATAGAGGTAGAGGGTTGAGAGATTAATTTGAAAATTTTTAATTTAATTTCTTAATTCAATTGAATTCTATCTTTAAATCAATTTTGATATGGTATAGAGATTATAACAGTTGCTTAATCAGCTAATCTTAATTGATTAAATCCTAGATAGTAATATAACTTAGAATTCATGGATTATTATAATAGTTTTGGGTAATATAAGGTTAAAGAATTAATTAGAAAAGTTAAATTCTAATTGATCAATGATTAATCCAAACTAGAGCTTTCAATTCCTTAAATTAGCTATTTTGCTACATTAATTTTCCTTCTATCTATTTGCCTTATGTTTTTACTTTGTTTAATATATTTAATTCAATTTAAATTCATAAAATTATCTTAATTCTATTGTTACACGATCCTATATCTTGCATACAACATTTTGCATTCATATAACATATTGCATCTATTCTATTTTACATCTATTACATTAGCTTTTTGTGTTTTTATTGCATAATGAATTAGATAGTTGTGTAGATATTATTAGGAATTCAATTAAAAAATATAATATTAAGGGATCACTAGAGGTACAACCTAGTTATTTCATTATATTACATTATCTTGTAGCAAACTAGTTTTTAACTAATTTTGGTGCATAGCAGCATTACATATCAATACCCATGTAAATGGAGATTTTCTTCCTTATGGGATGATCCTTGTAGATCTATTCAAGGTTTCTAGAATTTAAGTTGATCAAGAGGCCAAGATGAAGAAGTTTAAGGAATCCAAGAGACTAAAGGTTAAACATATGACACAAATATCCTTCCAAAAGATAGAAGGAGTTTAATGCTTCATTAAGAAAGGAAATGTAGTTAAGGAATTTGATATGCGGGCTTTACAAGACCATATTATTGAACTATATCAAGAGACACGAAAGGAGTTGAAATTATATGTTAAGAATAAATTCAAGAAACTTAGAGGAAAGCTAAACATTGTTGAAGAGGAAAAAGATAGCTCTGTTGAAGAAGAAGTAGCATACTCTCCTGAAGTAGAAAGGAGAACCAAGGGGAAATCAGAGGTTGTACCTTCAGAAGAAAAAGCAGAGGAAGAAGGAGACTCTGAAGCAACTGCTTCAAATAATGAAAAAGTTAGAGGGCAATTTAGATAATATGGTGGATGATTAGATATAATTGTTCCCTTAGCCCCATTATCCTCTTAGGACTTATTTTTTTATGTTTCAAACCATTAGTTCTTTTGGATATTATGTTTTACTAGTTTATATATGCACATTATACTAGATATTACTACTACTTTAGTGGATATTTTGCTAGCTTATTAGTGATGATTTACTACTTTACTATTTCATTTTTTGTTTGATCTAAAAGGGGGGGAGAAAATTGATAGATCTTGAAATTAAGTCGCATGTCTTAAGGAGGAGTGTTTTAGTCAGGGAGAGCTATCATGTGGAAAATATGATTTAATTTTAAAATGGTTTATCATCATCTAAAAGGGGAAGATTGTTGACCTTGGCCCCATTAAGGAGATTTTGATGATAACAAAATATTTTAATATTCTTGGATTTGACAATTAATCAACTGGAATCACAATGCAAAAAGTGAAGATTAAAGAAGATTAAAGATTGAAGAATATGATTGATTTATTTAGTATTCTAATTAGGATTATAGGATAAAATTGTATAAAAAGGAATTCATCTAAAAAGGGGGGAAAATATTAGTCATTAAGTTAGATTTTATGTTAAAAAGCTTTTAAAATTAGGTTAGAACATTTTCAAGAAAGAAAACTATATTTCGAAATGACTTTCTTTGAAAAAATGAAAAAATAGAGAGTGAATCGATTGACCAATTAATTTTAAGCATTTAGAGAGCAAATTAGAATACCTAAATTGATTGATCAATTGATTCCAAGCATCTAGAAAGCACATTGGACATCATGAATTAATTAACCAATTGATTCTGAGAGTTCAGAAAATAACTATTGTAAAATGAATTGATTGACCAATTAACTCGGTGTTTAAAAATTCAAAAATCTAGTTCCTTGAATCGATTAATGAACCCATTCATTGCCCTGTGACTTTTATTCAAAATTAAATTTTTTTAAAAGGCAAAATTGATTGACCATTTAATTCTACACATTTAGAGCTAAATTGAGATATGTGAATTGATTCGCCATAATTATTTGAAAAATTTGAAGGTAGCCTAAACCGATTGACTAATCAATTCATAAGGCATTAACAACCCCATAATAGCTATGTTTTCTCTATAATAGTTTTTTAACATCTCTAACCTCTATATAAATGTTTCATTTCAATTTAAAAATATAAAAAAGTGTTATCACTATTACATAGACATAAGAAACTTAATTTTTTCTGATTTAAAACCTAAAAATCCCTTGAACTTAACTAATTCAATTCCTCTATTTAGCTCTTCATTATTTAATCTAACTTTTATAGTTCGTGAGCTAGTTTCTTCATTCCAAATTACTTATTTGTTGTATTTTAGGGTTAGATATTCCTAGAAACATTAAGAGTGTTGGATCTTCTAATAGATAAAGGCTTTGAGAAAGGATTTTTAAAAGGATTATACAAAAAAGTAGAGACTTGTATTAAAGCCTCTTCAAGTGCCCTTAAACTTAAAGAAATAGTTAATTAGAGTTCAAAATCCAAGTTAGAGAGGTTTAGTGGTGGATGCATACTTTAGAGTATTAGATCTTCAAGGTTGGAATCACTATAAATAGCAATATTTGAATCTTTTTTTCTCTATCTCTCTATTTACTTATATTGTACTCTATTTTTCTAATATATATTTGCTACCGTGTTAGACTTGCATCAAGTTGATTATTGCTTTCATTCTTAAATCCCATATCAAAACCAAGTACATTTTCATTATTTTACAAATATTTTTTATACCCAATTCACTCCCTCTTAGGTAAAATACTGAACAACTTTTAATCACTAAGAGTTTGATGGTATATTATCAATATTTGATTAAAAATAAACTAGAGTTAGATGGGTACTTTTTTATCTTCTTAACCTATTTCTTATAATTGAAGTAATCTACATTCTTATGTAGATGCTTCTGACAAAATTAGTAGTTACCCTTGAATTGTGTCTTATTGTATTTATAATGTTATTGTTCACTAAATTCACTTTTCTCACCTTTCTTTCTTTGATGGTTGTAATGACTTTTCTATCTTTCTAATTAACCTTTGCACCATGGTTTAAATTTATGCCATGAGATGTATCGTTTATCACTTGAGCTTTACCTTTCTTCATTAATAGTCCATTTAGTTTTCTAAGTATTATAAGACATTTCCAAAATCTTAAATTGAGACAGAAAAGACTTTACCACATACCAAGTTAGGTAACTTTCCCTTAGATTAACTTGCATATTTTTTAGCTTATTGTAGTAATTTATCAATATTAAAATATGCTCTCTTACCTTACTAACACCATCATATATAGATCTTTTGAGTAACAAAAGATACCATCCCTTCTTAGCCCTATCAAATTTTTATATTTTTCAACTACAAAATTTAGGAACACTTTGGCATTGGCTATTTCAGGAATACTTTCTCTTACAATCCTATCTATTGTGTACTTTATTACCATTAAACACACTTTGTTAGAGTAGGTCCACTTTTTATAATGATTTCTCTAGTTTGCTATTGATTCAACATTAATATAAAGCTTTGCCTCCTTAATTGCTAAATCAAGATTGGAGATTACAAGATACGACTTTAATAACTTAGTTCAATACTTATGATTGATTTCAATAAGTATCTTAATTGCATTTAATTGCATAGGTAGAGAAGTTGATAAAAAAAACTTAAAACATTAATGCATATTTAACTTTAATTATATTAGAAATTTCTCTCAGTAATTAATGCAACTGAATTTAATATTGCACTATAAGGCCCAATACCATTGGGGCATTAAAGACCTTACAATTTAATAAAAGGACTAAATATCATATTCTTAAAATCTAACACTAATAAGGTGATGAAATTTTTAGAAACACAATATTAATTCCTACATTTATATTATCACTAATAAATTATATTAATAATATCATACTAATAATATATTAAAATATTATTTATATAATACTCCCTTTAGTCCAATTATCATTGAGCAAAATTTTATGTAATTATGCCTATGATAGGTGTCTTACACAAAATTTCATGATACAATATAAGCTTAGATAACTTTATAAAAAATATTTTTCTACATGTATTTATGTATAGAAAAATAATTAATTGATAAAAAATATCCAAAAATTTCATGAAGAATATATATGGAAGCTCAAAATGTAAGAATATTATAATAAAATTTTTAGCCCAAAATAAAATTAATTAGCTACTTAAATTAAATATAGAAAAAATAATTTTAATTTTAGAAAAATTTGAAAAAATATAAAAAAATTAACTCGGATAGTGGAGTTCAAAAATTGTTATCATCACCATTGGATGATGCTAACATGATAGCGTATAACTTGCATGCACCAATGTTGTTTGTAAACATCACCCAATGCAATATTTGTCATTATCTTTTATAGGGAGTTGGGTTTGTAACCTAGGTTGGGTGAATTAATTGTAAACCTATGTGACTTGAAGTGAAAATTTGCCCAAATTTTGAGTTTTTCAACACGTTTTTCATGCATAATTATATTTAATGCATTTGAATGCTAATTTTCCAAAAAAAAAAACTACACTTTTAATGCATTTTATTTCATGAAAAACTTTTCAAAAAATATCCATTAATGGCTTCACTAATTTTAGAATAGAAAACTTGCTAAAATTGGTCATTTTGCTTCTAAATGTGTTATACTGTGATAAAAAAACTGATTCTTACTTGGAAAAAGATTTTCGTTTAAAATTAATAACTTTTGGAATTCAACCTCCTCAAACACCATTAATGGAGGATATTTGAAAAATACCCTTTTAAACACAAATTTCTCACTAAAATTTTTCCAAAAAGTTTATTTTTTTAAAAATCATTCTAGACTTAAAAAACCATGAGTGCTATCCATTCTTTATGCAAAACCAATACACATTATAGTATTTCCAAAAAATTTTGTACAAAAAAACTAGTTTCCAAATTTTAAGCATAAAACAACTAAATGAATTTTATAGAAAATAACCAAAAAACATATGCATTTTTCCAAAAAGCCATGAAAATAAAAATGCACATTAAACTAGGAAAATACTTAATGAAAATTTTTTGGGTACTTTTATAATAGACATTCACATTGGAGTGGAGCATATGGTTAATTAAATTCATGCTTATGATATATAATCAAATCATAACAATTTATTCCGTAAAAAAATTATAAACTAGACATATAATCACTCCAACTAATATATATATATATATACATATATATATATATATACATATATATATATGTATATATATATATATATATATATATATATATATATAGATGAATCATTCACCAATTTTTCATATACAAAATTTTTATAATATTCATAATGAATAAAAATAACATATGTATAACAACAAGATAAATAACATGAGAGTTATGATATATTTGGGATTTATAGCTATTTTTAATCCAAAAAATTCATTAGATAATAAAATTATTCCAAATAAAATTATATTTTTGAATCCACATAATAACATATCCAATTCACATGAATCAAAGTTTTGATACCAATTGATAAAATTAATATTGAAAATAATATTACTAATTGAATCATGTGAAATAGGCAATATTAATATGTTGATTAAATGAAAAATAAGAAATACCTGATGAATCAATTTATGACAAATGTTGTATATAAATCACCATTTATATCAAGATCTACCTTGATCATAAATTTAGAATAAAATTTATTGCTTTTATCAATCCTAGTTATGAATTAATGTTTAGGAAAAGATATTGTCATTGATGAGGAGTGAATAGAATAGTCTAGAGTTTAGGAGTAGCAATCTATATTTATATATTGTAACAATTAGTAGGTTAACCAATCATCGAGAACCACTTATTACCATGTTAATAAGGTAGATTTCCATATAAGCCTAAATTGGACAGTTACTTTAATATTAGGCTAAACTTTTTTATAACTTATAATAAGTCTAAAAATAAAAAATAATAGTAAATTCATTAATTAAGTAATTGATTTGGTTATTTTGCCAAACTATTGACAATTAATTTGTCTAGTTAATTAATATATTCCTTTACATATTGAACAAGAGGTGAAAAAAGGCCCATGTAGAAGGGTTTTTTTGTGATGCGTACCTCATTAAGGAGACATCTACTTTTTATTGCATTACTTTAAACCTCATGTGCAATTTATAAAAACTAGAGTTCTTAAGAATGATGATGGCATGAATGTAAAAAATGATGATGATGTTTGTTTTATCTTTAATTATCCTGGTGATTCGATAAGGGATGCAAAAACTAATATTTGACAAACCAAAAGTACTTTATGGCTACAATTTATGTGTTGCTAAACTATGATGAGGCACAACCATATGTGAAGTAAGTGCTTAATATAATAAGTTCAATTATTAATGTATTCATCAAATTGTTGATAAGATCTAATGATATAGCATGAGTTTGAGCCTATTTGAACAGATGCTACAAGCATTGTTATTGACTATAATCAACAAAAGGTGAACATGTGCATTAAAAATGAATTCTCCTTATGGCTTTGCAATTAAGTGAGTCAAGTTATATCCTCTTTAATTAGAGTTTTATGCACCTTAAACATAAGTTCTATTAGCACTAACAATGTAAACTTGTTTCATGACTAGAAATTAACAGTATAGAATATGATCACTAATGAAAAAAAAGTATTTAACATAGAATGAGACTTGAAGAGAAAAATGTGCATATGACTTATGCATTTTGTGATGATTATAAAATTTACATAGAATAATAGAATTAGCATAAGTCTACCTCTAACTTCAATATATGTATTAAAGGATCTAACAATGGATACTTACAAAATGATGACTGTGGGAAACTTCAAAAGATCATCAAGTCAAATTATGGTTGATTTCTAGCAAAAAAGGTAGTGTTGTTTAATTGTCAATGGTTTGATCCCAGTCCTAACCAGAGAACAAAATTGTATAAAAAATATGATATTATCAAGGTTAGGGTATCTTTAACAAGTTCAATCCTTTCATTTTCACTTAACAAATTGTGCAAGTGTATTACACTCCATACCCAAGTTATGGAAGAGATTGCCATGAGTAATTGGTTGTCATTAAAACCAAAGTAAGGATCCATTAACAAATGATACCATAGTTACCTTTGAAGATAATGAACAGTGCACCTAATTGTCATCATACATTAAGCATGAAGACATTAATTCACTGAGGGATGAATCAGAATGTCTAAAAGTTGTCTTCACTTAACATTTTACATGATGACTTAGATGACCTGTATGATAAAGAAGAAGATTAGGAGGATAAGAAAAATGAAGAAGACAAACAAGATGAAGACTATTTAGAAAAGATTGATCAAGACATGGAAGAAACTTAATACAATGATATAGAATCTTCATTTTAGATGAGGTTATCTTTGGTATACATAAATTAGAATTTTCATGTATTTGTCTTGCATAATCAATATTGCAAATGATACTAACTCAATATTATTTTTATTTCGTATACATAGCCTTCACTATTTTACTTTAAAATTTTTATGTTAAATAACTAGATAATTAATACTCAACACTATGAAATTTAATATTGAAAATTTGTATATTGAATTTGCTATTGATGTAATTGAATTATATTTTTACAAAGTGTTTGTTATAAGGGTTGCCTTAAACAAAGGTAACAATTTGTCAATATCTTCAAGATTAGAATGAATTTTTGAATGATGTCACTATTAATTTTTCATTATGTCCTAGATTAATAATGGAATAGTCCTATATCTATTTTTTTTAGGACAGATATAATGACAGAATATTCCATCACTAAATTGACTTTAGTAATGGAACTTTCATTGCTAAATGCATGGTTTTGCAATAAACATATGCGTCTTTAATTGCATCCATCATTGAATTTTCTTCGTTGTTAGCATACAAATTTAGGGGTCGAAACAATGATAGAAATTAGTGAATGATAAAAAAAGTCCATCACTAATATAAGTACCAACATATTGTTTAATGACATATGTATGTCTATTGCAAATTTTGTCACTATTGTTTTTAGCAATGTATTCTTCAATATTAGTGATTAGTGATGGATTTCTATCACTAAACAATTTTTTAGAGCTAAGCTTGTTAATTCAATACAAAAATAAAACACTAAATAAATAAATAGATAAATATGTGATTTTATAAAATATAATTAATTAAATTTTAGATAATTATCTTCCTATTTCTTATTTAAAATTTTTTAATTACATTAATATAATTTAACTTCAAAATAAATATAAATTAATTTACTTCATATATCTATTAATATTAATATATTTTTTATATTATTTTACATTTTTGAGTTAGTTCAATAATGAAATTTACCAACTTTATAGTTTTTAACTTTCTGCTAACTACTAGTAAAATAATTAATAATTTATTAGTTATTAACTAATTTATTTATTAGAATTTGATTTAAATAAAATTTTTGAGATTAAGCTCCTCTACAGTGCATCTTGCATTTTAGAGGGTAAAATGCATCATCATAGCCATTAATGACAAAATCAATAACTCATGATTTTATAAATAATAATAAATAAAAAATAATTATTAAATTTATGATTAACTACATCCTTGATTTTCTCATTAATGGTACGATGATGCATTTTACCCTCTAAACTGCATCTTGTACTTTAGAAGAGTCAAATCCAAGTTTTTGATTATGTTAATAGCTCAAATTATTGTTTAAAAAATCTTGTACTCTTATGAATTGATCAATGTGTTTTACTTCAAGGTGGCGTTATTTATTTTTTTATTATCTTAAATGGAAAAAAAATCTTACCTATTATGTTCCGTGTTCGATTGTCTTCATGCAGCTAGAAAGAAAGTCCTTTTCAACAGACAAATTGAATTATGGTTTAAGAATTTCAAAATTTAGGATAATGTGACTCTAAAATTGTTAGATTAAAATTTTTAATTATAATTATACAATTTTTTAATAGATGAGATTAAATAATTTTAATGTAATAGTCTTTAAGATATCTATATCATCCTAAAGATATTATAAAATTCACTGTAAATTGATTTTGATGTGAATTTCAAAATTGTATTCAATAGTAATTTTATATTATAAATGTTATATTTGATATATTGTACTTCTTATTTAATATAATTGACTTTTTATTTGTACACTTTGGAGTTGGCATTGAAACCTATAACTAAAATAACATTGCCAATTCTGTATAAGTGAAATAGATCTCTATGTTTTAGGATAGTGGTGTGTTTAATGCAATAAATTAGTTAATTTGTAACTTATTAATTTAGTTAATAAATTATAAATTAATATCTAAAAGTTTTTAGCAAACTTACTTATTAAGAAAAAAGCTTTGATTTAATAAGTTGCTTTGGGTAACTTATAGTTTATTAATTTTTTTTGAATGTATCCTTCTTTTAATTATAATTAACAACTCATACTCTTGTAATTACTTAAATTTGGTAATTACATTCTTATTTTGAAATGTATATAAATAAAAATAAGTATGTGTATAACTATGTAATGTTATAAAGTATTAATTATATTCTTGTTTTGAATAATAAATAAATAATAATTATACAAATAAATAAATATGTAATATAATAAAAATATAATTGAATTTCATGTAATTGCATTTTTAATTTTTAAATATCTTTATTGTATCAATATAATTTACTTTCAAAATAAATATGAATTAATTTACTTCATACGTCTATTAATATTAACATACTTTTTTGTTATTTTATATTTTTTTGCTAATTTAACAATTAGTTTTACTAAATACTTTTAATGCAATAAGTTTATCAGTTGTTAGCTAATTTATTAGTGACTAACATTGTACTAAACACAGTTCAACTAATTTATCAACTATTTACATTATACTAAACATAGCCTTCATTCAATTATCTATTTCTATTTAAAAAGTAAAAATATTATATATAAAAAAAATCCAAAATTGAATTTCAAATCTTATATATATATATATATATATATTAGATTTAGCTTTACAAATTTGCCCTACCATCTAATCGCAACTATTGACTTATATTTAGAATCTAATTTTAGATCTTATTTTTAGTACATATATCATTGTAGTACAGCAAAAAGAATAGGAAGCAAAATAGAAGTCATCCAATCCTAATCAAACATTGCTCTATAACAACCAGGAAACTAAGGCTAGCCAGTAACACCTTATCTCTTATCATTCTCCAATCTCTGCTTAAAGTTTAAGGATGCCTTTTTCTTCCTAAGCCACTAATATTTTATGTATTTCTCAAATCGATTTTCTTTCATGCATTTGTACTTGTATATTTATTAAATAAATAGCGATTTTGCAATGTGCTCATAATATTGTGACTTAAAAGAGTGGTTCTACAAAGTGCTGTGCTCATGATATTGCGATTTTTTTCACTTCATACGATTATATTATAATTGCTTTTCATCCTATTTTATTCATTTTTTTCTCATCTATTTCTACAAATTTCTGTTACCATGTCACAAATATAATCGAGTTCTAAATTTTTGATAATATGGTAGTGTTAGGAAATAAATGAAACAATTAACCTAAAAATACATTACGGAATATACATATTTGATTTTAGCTTATAGGTTCCTAATGCTGCAATCTACCACGCAAATGTCAAGAATCACCTCCGTACTGAAATTCTTGGCCTCTTTCCACAATAGTTACACCAAAAACTAGAAAAGAACCACATAGTTTCTTGTAAAAAGAAGAAGAAGATGAGAAACTATCTGATAAAATTTTCTTGCTCTCTTGAGAAAAAACTGAATGAATCGTATGTTTCTCTTTCTTTTTTGTTTTTTTCTGTTAACTTCAAAAGAGGGGAGTAGGTAATTATTTTCTCCCTCTCCTATTTCCTACTCCCTGATCAATTACTAAAACTGATTGATTCCCTTTTTGAATTCAAAATTCAAAAGAAATAAAAAATAAATAAATATTTATCTTAAAATAAAATTTTACATTATGATAAATGTGGATCACCCATTTTGGGTATCCCCACATTTATCATCTCCCACTCGCACATAATGGGATGAGCCACATCATATAATCTTCTTCTCTCTTCATGGTTTTCATACTCATTGCATTATTGTGACCATGTGGGCATGATGTCATCTTAGGTGTTCTTGTATCAGAAATTCTTATATAGAATCAGCATAAGACAACCTTTACTTTTCATTATTTATATTATGCTTCAGATGCCCTAGAAATCCCATATACATTTTTCATTTGCAAATCTAATCCCTCACGAGCTTTACCATAAGCTCAGATTGCAGTCTACATATGCATAGCATCCATACTTATGATGTTACCAAAATTAACTTCATAACGGACATGTCTCAGATACTAGCATAATTGTGTATATGTCAAGAAATTTTCCTTTCACCCGAATATCACTTTGATTTGAAATAGCTGCTTTCCTAGCATTTTATACTTTAAATCGTATATATTATGATCGTAGGATGCATACTAAGGTAGCAAATACTATATCATTTCTCTATGATATTATCAAAGTCAAAGGGTATCTTTGAAAAGAATATTTCTTTTCTAGGACTCATACAGTAATGAATCAGGGATCTTTCACTTGCTTCTCGTTTACGGTTCCTTTTGCACATGTGGCATGAATCACATGTTATGGTGTTCTCCTTTTAGCATAAAGGCATATGTCAATTTTATTAGTAACACTGTAAAGACTTTAGTTCAGGCACACATAGTACCTAACCTGAATTCTTCCACATCATTCGATTCCTTTTAACGTCAGTATGTGAAGAACTCATTATCTGGCTACAGGTATTGTGGAAGGTGGGAGATTCCACAATTCGATTCATATTTATATTTTAGATCTCATCTCAACTTTACTTCGTTGAAGTGACATATTTAATTTTTATGTTGCTTCACTACAAAAAACATAACATTTCTCATAGTTACATTGGTGAACACATGTCTCATCTCCATTTCGCTCATTTTGAGCGTCGGAGGAGATTGCTCATGTGAGAGAACTAGCCTTATTAACTTGTACAACATACTCAACATGCATATACTTATACACATATAATAATAATTGTAATTAAAAAAATATTTTATTCATTTCAATTTTAAAAATATTTGATTACATTCTATGCATACCAAGAAACTTTACATGTTCAATATATATATCTCTAGGTATAGCCTTAGTAAAAGGATCTGCTATCATCTTTTGCATAGAAATGTGTTGGATGGTAACCTTCTTCTGTGCTATTACATCTCTCATAAAGTGATACTTTATGTCTATATGTTTAGTCTTGCTATAGTACTTTAGATCTTTTATGTAGGCAATGGCTGCCTGACTCTCACAATATATCAGGATAGGTTTTAAATTCTCATCATAAATCCCCAGATGTTCTACAAATCTTTTCAACCATATTGCCTCTTGTACCGCTGTAGAACATGCTACAAACTTTACTTCCATTATTGACAATGTAATGCATGTTTGCTTCTTGCTACACCATGATATGACACTATTATTTAGCAAGAATGAATAGCTTGATATGGATTTTCTCTCATATAGGTCTCTTGCCCAATCTACATTAGAATATCCTACTAAGCATAAGTCATCTCCTTAATAGCATAACGCATAGTCAATGGTGCCTTTTAAATATCTCAATATTCTCTTAATAGCTTTCCAATGTTTCTGTCTGGGGTTTGATTGATATCTACTTACGAGTTCAACCGCATGGCAAATATCCAGTCTTGTACACATCATTACATAAATTAGATTTCCTACCGTACTAGAATAAGGAACTTTGTCCATTGATTTCTTTTCAAACTCATTTTAGGGGCACATTTCTTAACTTAACAGTTCACTTTTATTTACAAGGATATCCATGAGTTTACAATCTTTCATATTGAATTTCCTAAGAATTCTCCATATATAACTTTCTTGAGAAAGAGAAACAAGTTTCTTGGAGCGATCCCTAAAGATTTTGACTTTAAGAATGTAATTTACTTCATCCATGTCTTTCATCTCAAAATTCGAGGATAGTCATTCCTTAATAGCCATAATCGAATTCATGTTATTCCCAGTCAATAGTATATCATCCATATAAAGGGATAATATCACAATATTTTCTTCATGCTGCTTAATATAAACACAATAATCTTCCTTAATCATTTGGAAGTTATATAAGGTTATCGTTCAGTGAAACCTCAAATACCATTGTTTAGATAACTGTTTAAGTTCGTAAATGGACCTTTGGAGTTTACAAATTTTCTTTTCTTCTCCTTTTTGTATGAAACCTACTGATTGTTCCATGTAGATTTCTTCATCCAATTCTCCATTGAGAAAAGTGGTTTTTACATTTATTTGATGTAATTCTAAATCTAAGTGTGCTACTATAGCTAGGAGTAATCTAATTGAATTAAAACAAACAATAGGTGAGAATGTCTCCTCATAATCTATTCCTTCCTGTTATATATACCCCTTTGCAACTAGTCGAGCTTTATATCTCTTAATTGATCCATCCGCTTTTCTCTTAATTTTGAGAACCCACTTATTCCCAATTGCCTTTCAACCAGATGGTAGGTCAACTAGTTTCCAAACTTTGTTAGTTTTCATTGAGTCTATCTCTTTCTCCATCGCTTTCTTCCATTGTTTTTTAGCAGGAGAACGTAGAACCTCTTGAACTGTTTTTGGCTCTTCTTCATCTTGAAGAGTGACCATAAGAGCTTATCCTTTAATCGAAAAATATCTTTTAAGTACACTTCCTCTCTTACTTTTCCATAGTGAGGTTTCCTGTACCATATCTTCTCAAAATACAAGATTTTTACTCACTCTCTCAAAGCTCCCACTTAGATCGGTAGGGATTCTTTGAGAGCTCCTACTTGGATAAGATGGATAAGATTCAATATTACTATCCATTTGATCCTGTAACTCATAAAAGGATACAGTTCAATCAATTTCTTCTCTACTTGGAAATTCACTTTCCAAAAATGTGGTATCTCTTGGTTCAAGTTCTATTACTGTTCCATCCTCATTTTCACTAATGAAAACGTATCCCTTAGAGAATTTTGAATATCTTATAAAGATACATTTCTTCCCTCTTGGACCTAATTTTTCATATTTATTGGAAGCATCATGAACATATGCAGTAGACCTCCATGGTTTGAGAATACTTAAATCAAGTTTGCATTTTATCTATAATTCATAGGGAGTGGATGTAATAGACTTTGAGGGACATGATTAAGTACGAAGGTAGCTATCAAGATGGCATCTCCCTAATATGAAAATGATAGATTTGCTTGTGCCATCATTGATTTAATCATGTTTAGAAGGGTCCTATTTCTTCTTTTAGCTACTCCATTTTATTGTGGAGTGCCAAGAATTGTTAATTGTCTTATTATTCCTTTCCCTTCACAAAGCTTTTTAAATTGTTTAGATAAATATTCACGTCCATGATCAGTTCTTAGTACTTTAACTTTCTTATCTATTTGATTCTTGACTTCATTTAAGTAACGTTTGAAATACTCTAATGCTTCTGACTTATGTGAAATCAAATAGATATGATCATATCATGAGTAATTATCAATGAAAGTGATGAAGTACCAGGTTTCGTGTCTTGTCCTTAACTCAAAAGACCCCATATATTGAAGTCAACTAATTTCAATGGAGTTTCTTTCCTAGTTCCTTTTCCAAATGATTTTCTAATTGCTTTACCGGCTAGACAATGTTCACACAAGGACATTTTTAATTTTGAAATTGGGCCTAGCAATCCTTCTTTTGCTAGTTTAATCATCTTATTTTGATTCATATATCCTAGTCTAGCATGCTAGGTGTCCATTTTAACATTTAAATTTGAAGTGGAAGTAGTAAAGCAATCAAAAGTAGTATTGTTAACAACATCCAAAATGACAAATCTATCGAAAATAAAACCAAAACCATAAAATACATCATCTTTAGAAATGCCAGCTACATTGTCATGAAAGTTAACTGAAAAATCAAAATTAAGTAGGGAAAAAATGGAAACTAAATTTCATTGAATGTCAGGCATATAAAGTACATCATGTAGGATTAAAGTTCTTCCTCCACGCAAATCTAATTTGCATATTCCAATGCCTTTGACTTCAATCCTCGCATTGTTTCCTACATAAAGTCACCTGTTCTGGCTTGACAAACGACAATACTCTATATAAGATCCTAAATCCTTACTCATATGGTCTGTGGCACCTTGTTCTATTCATTTTGCTAAGTGCAATCTCGAGCAAAATGGCTCATTCTTTAGCAGGTATAACATTTAATCTTTTTAAGATCAAAGTTCCTTACCCCACGCTTTTCCTTCTTCTTTTTGAAGGTTTTCTTACCCTGAGAATTAGGTCCAGTTTTTCTATTCTTAAACTTTTTGCCTTTCTTAAATTTAGGCTTAGAATTGGAGGGACCTGCTCCCTTAGCCATATACACTTGTTTAGAGGATCTATAAGCCCTTAAACGTTCATCCTCAAGTTCCAGATATCTTGCCACATCATCAAAGGTTACTATGCTTTTAATATGAGTTAGGTTAATCTTCATGTGTTCTCAACTTGCAGGGAGTGATCTAATCACTGCTTGCACTTGCTGCTTATAAGAAAGTGCATGACCTGCTGCTTTTAGCTCATGAATCATATTTGACATTTCTCGCAAATATTGTTTCATCGGTGTATTAGGCCGAAATTTGTATGTGTTAAATTTGATTGTAAGTCTTCTTAATTTGGTGGTAGAAGTACCACCAAAATTTTCTTTTAAGGTAATCCACATTCCCTGAGCAATTGGGTAATTCTCATTTTCACACATAAGGTCATCTGCCATTGCACTTAAAAGTGTGATGTGAATAATGTTGTTCCTTTTCTTCCAAACAGCATATGCCTCAGCATCTCTTCTATGTTGAGCTGTATTCCTGATTTCAAGTTCTAACGTAACATTGTTTAGGACTTCTAGAACATCTTGCTCTTTTAAGATGTATGATATTTTTTTATGCCAAATGTCCCAGTTGTCCCCATTTAACTTGTCACCCTTGTTTAATTCAACAATTATGTTCTTGTTAGCAATTCTGTTAAATGTATAAACATTTCCTATGAGTATACAATGTTGTTTATTTGCATAGTTCTTGTATAGAACAATAACGATACTACTTAGTTCATGGTCAGGAGTTTATGTTTGTCATACCCCTATCACATGTTTACCTAAATACTATCATTATTTTCTATTAAAATCGCTTTTGTGCAAATATAACACTTTGTGTTGCTCTTATCATAAAAAATATAATACAGGAGCTCCCACTTAAATACAGGATATTGGCAAAATAAATGCTCATCAAATAAACAATATTTGATCATCCATCAAATAATAATAAGAATATAATAAACATTCAAAAATGTTCTCAAAGTAATCTCATCAAAACAAGAGAAATGAATACATTTGAATAAAGCATTCAAGGCTAGTGATTCTATTTTAGCTTTCTATTTTGGTTTCAATGTCTTCATTTCATCAAATTTGTTAAACAGATTTAATGAATTCTTGGAATGGGCTGGGCCAAAGTTATGTACATTCAAAACTTTAAGTGGATCCATTAAGTGTAGTCTTTTTTCCAAAGAGTTGTATCCAAAATGACTTGCATTCTTCATGTTTTGAAATTGTGACATTAGGATAGTTTTTCTCCAATTGTTTTTGAAATAACAGATTTCTTGTTATCTCAATTCTTCCATACATCTTTCTAAGTCAAGGTATTTGACGGTTCCCAGTGAGTAGTCTTTGCATTTCCATAGGGTCTTTTTAATTGGAATCCAAAAATCATCATCTAGAATTGTATTCATTAAGGTATGAAACCAAAGGTGATTAAGGAATACCTTTCCTCTACGGGTGAGATTCTTTTTCAGAATTTTGACTTCAAACAAAAAGTATGTCATTGGTGTCTTGTTATGTGTAGTTCTTTTGTACAAGGTGTGCATAAATTCTTTTAGGTCTCCTAGAGTGTCAACCAAGTTTGATTCTCTTGGTTCTTCTCCTATCACACTCTCCACAAACCCATATGGATCATATTCTTCTCTAAACCATTGTTCCATGTTTGTTCCAAAAAATAGAAATAAAATATGATTAAAATAGGGTATTTTTTGCCACATTTTTAAGTCAAAACAACGTCACAAATGTCTCAAAAATACAAAAATAATATATCAATATGTAGATCTCATTTTTACAAAAATTTAGAGATAAATTTTTCTTGCAAAGGATGTCGCACGCACTCTTATGCATCACTGCAAGCTATTGTGCTAAATTTTTTTTTGAAAAATGGGAAAGCAGAACTGTCCCACGCGCAATGATGGCGTATGAGCTACAAACACCACCTTTCGAGCATTTTCTGACCACCAGAGACCACTAGAATTGGAGGAAAAAATTTTCTCATTCTAGAAAAGTATGACACGTGGCAAATGGGCTTGAGGGTGAGCCCTAGGCACTACCCCCAAGAGCATGGAAGAATTTTTTTTGCTAGGTTAAATGACGTGTTATTTTTAACCTAGTCAAAATGATGTGTCATTTTGGGTTCATTTCAAGCACTCCTTCATTAAAATGATGTGTCATTTTAGTCGTCTTCTTTATCTGACCGGGTCAATCAGGTTGGACCTGACCCGGTTCGCGACCCAAACGAGTTTGTTTGACTCAGAAACTTGTTTTGGCTATAACTTTTGATTTGAGAGTCCATTTTAAGTAATTCAAAATCCATTTTTCTCAGAATTTAATGCTTTACAAATATGCTAATTTTATGGCCTAAAAAATTAATTTTCTAAGGGACCCAGTATCTAGAATATTATGAGTTTTATGGAATTTTAGGTGTTCTGGTTGATCTCTGATGTTCGGGGATATTTTATAGAAGTTTTATGTGTATCCATTAACATTAAAATTATCCCTAACAGTATCATTCTAGAAACAGTAGAATCATACAATAAATTTTCATATCTTTGGCTAAATTATTTCATCATAAGAATTAAAATTAGGAAGCATGCTTTCAAGCCAGATTAAAAAAATTACTAATTAAATACATAGTAAGAGGGAAAGCATTTAACTCAGAACATCTCATACAATTCAACTTATATATCTCATTCATCAATGCATCTCATACATCTCATACTTGCATTTAATTGCATTAATTACATTTGAGAAAATACAAACATTAGAACTAATCAGGCTCTGATACCAATGTTGAGAAATAAATAAAACAATTAACCTAAAAATAAATTACGAAATATACATACTTAATTTTGGTTTATAGGTTCCTGATGCTACAATCCACCACACGAATGTCAAGAATCACCTCTGTATTGGAATTCTTGGCCTTTTTCCACAACACTTACACCAAAAACCAGAAAAGAACCACACAATTTCTTGTAGAAAGAAGAAGATGATGAGAAACTCTGATAGAATTTTCTTGCTCTCTTGAGAAAAAATTGAATGAATCGCATGTTTCTCTTTCTTTCTTGTTTTTCTCTGTTAACTTCAGAAGGAGGGAGTGACTGGTTATTTTCTTTCTCTCCTATTTCCCACTCCCTGATTAGTTACAAAAACTAATTGATTCCCTTGACAATCCACCATGCGAATATCAAGAATCATCTCTGTACTAGAATTCTTGATCTCTTTCCACAACAGTTACACCAAAAATCAGAAAAGAACCACACAATTTCTTGTAGAAAGAAGAAGATGATGAGAAACTCTTTGATAGAATTTTCTTGCTCTCTTGAGAAAAAAACTGAATGAATCGTATGTTTCTATTTCTTTTTTATTTTTCTTTGTTAACTTCAGAAGGGGGGAGTGGGTGGTTATTTTCTCCCTCTTCCATTTCCCACTCCCTAATCTATTACTAAAACTGATTGATTTCCTTTTTGAATTCAAAATTCAAAAGAAATAAAAAAATAAATATTTATCTTAAAATAAATATTTACATCATGATAAATGTAGTTGGGTGTCCCCACATTCATTAAGTAGTTTATTAAAACTTGCAGGCACACCATGAAAAATAATCACAAGCAAGCTAAATGTACTAGAAGAAGAAGAAAAACAAAGCAGCAATTGGCCAAATCTCCCAGGACATATCTTTGAGTACATTTTGAGTATGTCATGCCTGTCTGATTATCTTCAATTTGATTCAGTATATTCATGGCCGCGAACCTATTTTCTTATTGCCATTTAAAGCGAGAATTACCCTCCTAAGTCTCAACTCAACTGTCTACTGTCACCAATAGAATTCAGCTCTACTATGAATCCTTGTTTCTTCAGCCTCTACAAACATGAATTTTTTCACCCCAAAACCCCGTTTTATGCAAAAACTCAGCGTTGTGTCGGCTCATTCGAGTGCTGGTTAATCATGATTGATGCAGCTGTTATGGGTGCCACAGCAGTAAAGAAACAAAGAAAACACGACATGTTATTCCACAGAGCCAGAAGGCTGGTTCACGTTTGCATTCTACAAGATAGTGGCGTCTTCATCACTGGATGATCAAAATTGCATTGTAGCAGGTATGGGTGAAAAGTGCGAAAAATGAAGGAACAAATTTGATGATTGTATATGACTTCTAGGATGATGACGCCATTGATGTAGACGTATAAATGCAAAGACCGGAAATCATACCCTCGATGTAAGGAAGGATACAAAGATTTCTAGAGAGCATTGATGCCACTTGGGTCAAAAGTTCGCAGCTCCAAAGAACTATTATTGGTAATAAGGAACATAGATGATATTGTTTTTGGGATTAATGATGTTGAAATTAAAGCGAGAATGCCCTTCGTACGTGAATATGTTATTCTGTCGCAAACGAGTCTTTCGGGGCAGTAAGCTCATAAAAAACGGTAACGACAATGACAGTGGCATGGACAAAAATGTGTAGAATTGGATAATTTGGATGATCATTTGGTTTTTGTTAGCGCCGATGGCTGCAAAGTAATTTCAGGGGTCTCAAGCAATTTTTCTGAGGAGCCTATTAGATGGAATTGCATATATTTTTATTAATATCTACCAATCTGTGTAGTGGCGGAGCTTGGTTAATATTTTTTGGGGCCAAATTTGAAAATTCTTAAAAGTATCACCATATGCACCAAAAATAGGATTTAAATTTGGGTTTCAAATAAAAATCAAAGGTTATTACTAAATATAAAATGGTGAAGTAAATTTATAATGTTCAATCTAATTGATATAAAAGGTTCAGAACTCAATTTTGGAACTTATATATATATATAGTATTATCCTATTTTTGAAATACAAAAAAATTTATGATGCTATGTAAATTTTAACATTTTATGTATTGTTAGATATTTTAAATATAATTTTATAATTATTCATTGATAAAAAATTTAAGAGAAAGTGAATTATAAGCCATAGAACACATTAAAAATTACCTTCATTCAAAGTCCATCTCTTTACTCTTTCAAGTATTGGAAATTATTAATGAATTATCATATGATTAATAGTAAGTTTTTAATTAGGTTATTATCCTATTCATCACTAATTTTTCTTTTAAAAAATATATCAATTTTCTTATTCTTGATCATCAAAAAATTAATTAGTTGAATATAAACCAAATTAGCTTATATAAATATTAAAAAAGAAGTAATAACATAATAAAGTCATGCAAATAAAAATTTCAAACATTACTATTTACAATGTATGTATACATATTTTAAAATAAAAAAAAGCAATTCAATGAATTCATTTAATTACTTTGACAATTAGAAATCTTGTTAATTGATTTGATTTTTGTAAAATTAGAATTTTATAAAAAATAAATACCTAGAATTTTTAATATATTGTTGTCATGGTTTAAAAATGTAACACTATTCGGTAAAGAATAAGACAATGATATTGAGACACACATAAAGTCCAAAAATTAATTATGAAGAAAAAGAATAAAAATATTTAATATATAAATATATTAAAATATTTAATAAGAATTAAAATAAATAATAATTTTAAAAAATTAAACTTGATTTGATCAAAAGTTGAGATACATTGGCAAACATCTGTACTTGTAAATGTTAGAGTTATTTGCTTATGTTTTTGTCGCTATTTAAGAGATTTTAAGAATTTTATAAGTGTTTTAAATTTAACTTCTTAAATAAGATAACTTAAGGTAAAATGGCTAGCATCCATATTACATCCCAATTAATCAGCTTGTATAAAGCAACAAAATCATTAATATATAATCTATTGAATATTATTTTTCATTTATTTTTAACTTTTTGTGTATTTCAAATAAGTTTTTGAAGCAATATTTTGAGTTTCAACTTTGTAAAATTATTTTATATTCTCTAGATTATATCTTATTGAATTAATAAAATGTTATAGTTATGTACTTTAAACTTCACAAATTCTAAATATACAAAAAATGAAAATATTTTAGGAGGGTTAAATAACATATATAAAAAAAATTTATGTATAATTACATAATATTATCATAAAGTTGTAAAAATTTTGGAGGGGGTGGGGCATGCCCCTTTTTATCCTTGCAATGTTCCACCACTAAATAGGTGTGTCTTTATATATATTGTGAGACTGAGGTTTTTTTTTTGTTGAATGACAAGAGCATCACTCTTAGCTTTAGCTTTACATCAAGGAGATTTGGAGTTAATTAGTACATTCTTCATGTGTACGGTTTGTTGATAATAAAGTTTGGCCAGCTGCACATTTAGCTTGCCTAGATTTGCAATTGAGATTTTATTTACTTGATTAGGAGTTAGCTTTAGTAATTACTATTTTTATCGATCCGGTTGTTATAATATAGCCGTTATACTACTGCATATTTATAGATTGATTTGCTCAATGAATAAATCATAAATTTTCTTGTTTATTTCTCCTTTCCTGTGTAATAGTGGTATCAGAGGGATAAAAGGAAAGGAAGGAAATTTCGAGCTCATATTAGTAATGGGTTGAAAATGGGAATTGAACTCTATAAGATCTAATTTTCTATTGTTCTTCAATAGCTTAATGGTAGAGTGGTCATATTTACATTGGATGGTTTGGTGTTTTAATGATCCCTACCTTATTGATCGCAACTTCTATATTTATTATCTGATTGTGGAGAATAGGTCATTCAATAGGGAGATTTTGAAATTAAGGAGGCTTGGTTCGATCAAGCCACTAAGTATTGGAAACAACTTATAGCCTCTACACCTAGTAATTATATTAAAGCATAAAATTGGTTGAAGATGACAAGGTATTTTGAATAAGAACATTTTGTTTATTTTTATTTTCTTTTATTCAATTTTTATTGTAATATTCAATTGTGATAGATTGATTATAACTTTATAGATTGATTTGCTCAATAAATAAATCATAAGTTTTCTTGTTTATTCCGCTTTTCTTATATAAAAGTGGTATTAAAGGGACAAAAATAAGAGTGTGATAGATTGATTATAGTAGTAACAATAACTATTTCTATATATTCAATTATAGCACCTAGCTATCTATAACTTATTGAAAATTTTGTTTAACCTATGATTCCATGGTCATTATGAACATTGAAGAGAATCTGTTAAAATCTAAGGAGTATTGGGTAGTAGTTTTGAGTGGAGTACCACAACTACTAGTAAGTGTAGTAGCAAAAGAAGCATAAAAAGTGAAAATAGATGCAATAAAGTTAAAGGATCTTAAGGCAAAGAACTATTTGTTCCAAGCCATTGATTGTTTAATCTTGGAGACCATTCCTTGCGAAGATACCTCTATGAAAACTTTGGATTCTATAAGAAAGAAATTCAAGGTTTTACAAGGGCAAAGAGGTAGCAACTTTAAGCATTACAATTTGGATTTGAATAACTTGAAATTAGGATAATATGTTTCTAAGAATTTGTCAAGAACCATAACAATTATCAACAAGATATTAGTTTATGGTGAGAAGATGGACGATGAGATTGTAAATGAGACAATTCTTCGCTCGATGACACCAAAGTTTAACTATGTGGTTTATTCTTGAAGAATCTTAAGAATTATAATGATTATCAATAAGATGCAAGTTTATGGTTAGAAAATGGAGGACATGACTCTAAACAAGAAAATTCTTCACTTAATGACACTAGTGATTTATTCTATTAATGAAGCAAAGGATCTTAATTAACTCTTAATTGATAAATGGTAAGGTTCATTGTTGATTCATGAGTGGAAAAATGATCTAGCAAGATAAAAAGGAGTAAGCTTTGAAAGCTACAACTAATATTGATTAGAAGAGTTAGAGAAAGAGGAAAAAGCTAGGGAACATGGATTTTAGAAACATGGAATGAAATTAAATAATTCTTAAAGAAAAGGAAAAGATTGGGATGATTGTCACTTATCCTCTAACAAGATGAAGTCAATAGACAAATCACAAGTTGAGTGCTACTAATGTCACAAGTATGGTCATTTTCAATTAGAATGTTGTACAAATATGTCTAAAAGGCACATTAAACTATCCAACTATGCTAACAAGGAGGAGGAAATCTTGTTGTTGATGGCTTGTGACTCCAATGAAGAAATAAATCAAAGTCTTTAGTTTTTGCATTTCTATAGAATAATCGATTGAGATGGTGGATGGACATTGGTTAACATTATCATCAACATCTATCTTGATGCAGTAGGATTTTTGAAATTATATGAATACTTAAGATGACAAATATCAATTATAACCTATGTTTATGTTGACATGGTGTTATTTTTTAAAATAATTGGAAACTCACTACATTAGTTTTAAAAATAATTAACATCTAATATTTCATGCAAGATTGTGTGAAAACTTAAAACATCTAATTTCTTGATAACTATAGTAAAAAAAATGCCATTTGAAGCACCACAATGAGAAATGTGAAAAGTTCACATGTCAGTTTTAAACTTAATTATTGTCTAAAAGGTATTTCAAAAGTTTCTAGTATGACAATAGTTGGCTTTATTAGAAACCACTGATATATAAGACATCAATTTTGGTTAATGATCGATGTTTATTATTTTGAATTCTACCTATAAATTTTTTTAACTCCTTTTTTCCATACAAAATAGTTTTAAAGTCTGACTTTCTAATATTCTGATGATATCTTTTTGACAATCCTCAACTTTGTTGCTAAAGTATGCAATGGAAGAATTGAAGGACTAACCACTTGTCCTTTTATTGTATACTTTTGTGATTAAAATAGAGAAAATTAAATAACAAACTGAAATTAGTATTGATAATGATGATCTTTTCTACATCTTGTAGTTTTTATGTATTGATATAAACAAATTTATCTTTTGTGTATTAATGATTAGTGTAGTTTTTGTGTAAGTTATTTTATAAAGCACATGATTTACCAATTATGAGTAAAATGGTTTTTGGATAATGACAACAAGACTTGGTAGCGAGGCAACCAATGAGGATTAAACAATGCACGACCTCCTTTTTATTTGTTTATTTAATATTAATGTAAAATTGTATTTTTTGATATAGCAATATGTGGAAATGAATAAATTGCATCATAAATTTTGGTAACTAAAATTTCCCTTTCTTATATTTTTGTGAATTCATGTTTAATGTGTTCTTGTTTGTATTAGAATAAGAAAAGTATGCAAAAAAAATTATGTCAAGGTTATTATCTAATAATCAATGTTGTATTTATCACTAAATTATGTTGTACTTGTATAAAAAAATAATCTATGTATTGAATTTGCATCAAATTTTAGAAGTGGGAAAGATATTATATTCAACTAATAAATCTAACATGAATTTGTAAAACAATTGGCATGTTATCTAATAGTCCATGTAATATTTTAAAATTGGATGTGATGTTTAAGTCTAGTAAAATGATTTATGAAGAAATATTCACCAACTAAAAGACATTGATCACAGAAGCTAATTGCATTAATTGTTTACATAATAGGCATCTAAATATATTTTAAAGGTCTTTTATTTTGAGGAAATGAAAATTTTAAAAACCAACAATTTTACACTTAATCAATGTCTAAAATAATGACAATTCAATAAACTTACAAGGAAAGTATGAAAACCTAAAAATGTGTATTAAATGATATTCATGAGATTATAGAAAACCTTGAAAACTTAATATGCACTACTATCTAATTAGTGATTTATATCAATCAATAGACATCACTTTACAACAAAATTGACATTTATTTTTACGTGGGAGAAATTTTAAAATTATATGAAAACTTAATATAGTAAACATAAAAACAATTGACCTCTAAACCTTGCATGATAATTTAGAACGTCAATTTTTTACTCAACCATTGTCTAAAATGCATTTCAAAAGTTGCATTAGAAATTATAAAATCATAAGTAATTGGTTTTATTAAAAAAAGCCACCATCTAAAAGACATTTCAAAAGAATTGTTAGAAAATGTAGGATTATAGGATGTCAGTCCTAATTAACAACCATCATTTAAAAACTAATTATGGAGTTTGATATATAAAGTTCCTACTATCTATCACTCTACTTTTATTAAGAAAATGTATAATAGAAGAATCTTAAAACCTTATTTATCTCCTATGGTATACTCACCCATTTCCTATTTAGTAAAAGTAGAATGAAAGAGCTGGTGAATAGAAAGTTGCTTATCTCTTACCTTTTTTTAGTGAAAAAGTGTACAATGAGAG
Organism: Sindora glabra; assembly: GCA_020226215.1. Taxonomy (NCBI): domain Eukaryota; kingdom Viridiplantae; phylum Streptophyta; class Magnoliopsida; order Fabales; family Fabaceae; genus Sindora; species Sindora glabra. The sequence continues at coordinate 93,271,400 of CM035227.1, read as the reverse complement.
AACTTAACCTTCAATTAACTTAACCTTCAATTCTCTCTTATTATATACTCTTTTATTTCTCATTATATATAATGATGGAAATTTTAATAACAATCCTAGAGTTTGCATTAAGGATAAAAATTTTGATACATAGAGGTTTTTCTTTAGTTTTTGTGTATTCATATGTAAACGTATAGTTTTTTCTTTTATTAAAGATTTTGTATAGTTTTTTTTTGTATCAATTTCCACAGAGATTGCTTTTCTTTACTCATCCATTTATCTTTGATTATGAATGCAAAATTGATTACCTTTACTCATATGTATATTATTTTTACTTAAAATTTTATAATAGGCATATGGATTAACAGATTAATAAAGGGAATACATATTGAAATAAATATAACATTTTGTATTGGATTAGTTCAAAAATAACTTTCTTTTCATATTTGATTATTTTCATAAAACAGTGTAATAATTGAAAGGATTATGCTGAGGAAATGATAAACATAAAAATCACAATTTTTTGGACTAACCAATGTCTAGTATGATATTATTTTCTTGTAATCAGGGGATGTCTAATTAAATATCATTTATGAAAAAGTTTATATAAATGAAAATGAAGACATTCAAATGAATAAATTTATGAGAAAATTTAAATGAATGGAACTAAAGAAGTGAAGATGTCTACATGAATGAATTTGCAAAGAAATTCAAATGAATGAAACTAAAAAAGTCTAAATGAATAGAGATAATAGTGAAAAAGCTTGCAACATTTGTTGTTACTGATGATCATTATTCAAGTCCATTTCAATCATCATGAAAGTTCATCAATTTGATATTACAATGTTGGTTTGTTTTTCATGATAGTTATGTAAGTCCTTTTCAATCGCAGTGATAATTTATTAACAATTTACACATTATTTTAGCATTTAACCAACATGTTAAGTCATTGTAACCATAGAAATATCTAAAATTACAATATCAATTTTAAATTAACAATTAATGTCTAATTATTTTACTTTTAGCTTATAAATAGAGCTCTCCCTTCTTATTTAAAACAAATTAGTGATATATGAAAATAACTCTCCTTCAATCAAAAGAAGGCTTTTGAGGTGCTTCATTCCATTAATTTTATGTCTTGTAAAGTGCTTGATTTCTTCATTTGATATGTATCTTTGATTGTGATTGAGTTTCAATATGAGATTGGAGACATGCCACTTATTCTATGTGCTATCTAAACATGGTAAAACAAGTTTTATTTGTGCTCTACTAATTGGTATTGTCTAATATAGGGCTATTGTTCTAGAATCTTTTAATATTTCATGTATAAATGAATAATATAGTTATGCAAAAATTATGTGTTACAATAGCCCATCAAAACTCACACCTTTATGAATTATATTTCTGCCCACTGTAAAAGACATGGTTTATAGAGGAGTGAGTTTTGATGCTCCATAATCTTTTGTAATTCATAATTTTTGCACCACCATATTTTATATTTATACATGAAATTTTGAGTGATTCCAACATAATAACTTAACAATATATAGCACTAATTGGTAAAATGCAAACAAGACTTGTTTTACCAAGTTTAGGACTTCACATAGAGCAAGAGATCAACATACCCTCGCTTTAAAAAAATAGAGAGTTAGTGGCTCATAGAAAATGAAGTAATTAAGTAATATGAAAGAATTATGAGTAAAAGATAGCTATTTTTCCTTTTAATTTGTGTAGGGATACTTTGTATATTCATATTAAATGGAAAGTCTGTTTTTCATCATAAATAACAGTTTTTTCTTTGTATAAGTTCATTTAATGATATAGAAATAAATAAAATAAAAGAATTAATTTATGTAATGGATTATTTCCTTTCTAATGCATATAATATGTACAATTGAATCAATTATATCTGGCTATTCTAGAATGATTTAACAAAGATTCTGGAATTATTTCAGAATGATTATTAAAAAAATTACCTAAAAGAAAAAAATTATTTTTTATTAAAAGATATTCATTTGCTAATAACATTAATTTTTTAAAAATCAATATCAATATTGATTAATAGGACAATATCTTTGTATTAAAGATGATGGTATTTTATTCTAATTTACTTTTAATATTATATTTAGATATCGATTTATTTTATAAACTAACATGGAAACTTAATTCATGGGTGTGAATTAAAAATGAAAAATTTGAAGCATGGCATGAGTTGAAAATAAAAAAAAGTGAGGCATGATGCTATTTGCAAATTTCATCCTGAAGCTCTAAAATGATTCTTTCTCTAATGATATATTCTCTCCTTCCAATTGTAAGATGATTCTTGTTACGTATGAAATGGTTTATCAACTAGCGCAAGTGCACACTGTCGTAAATAAGTAATAAAGTGATGAGAAAGTATCGTTCCCACGAGGATTGTTTCACTAAGTACTAAAATTAATAATCCTAATACTATTTGGCAAATTGATAAGTTGGAATTGAAGCGAGTAAATAAAGATTGATGCAAAAAATACTTAAAATAAATATGAATGCAATTGGAGTAAGGATAAAGATGATTAAAAGACCTAGGGATCAGATTTCACTTAACAACTTCGAATTGAATCATCTATCTGTACTAATCCAATTTTACTCCCTTGATTGATAGTCGAATTTCCCTAAATTAATTACTAGCCTCTTCCAAGGTCAAGTAATTCTATAACTAATTGCCAATTCACTATATTCCTATGTGAATTGCAACAACTAATCATGCATTAGGATTTATGGAACTCATTAAGACTACATAAACCATATGAATATATTCCTATTTCATATGCAATTTACAGTTTTAATTATAGGTTCCATACATATGTATCTCCTTCCGGTCTCAACATACATATTTAGTTCATTCAAAAGATAGCCAATCAATTGAAAGCATTAAGATCAATAATTAAAACTCAATCTAGGAAAGTAAATCAAAATTAGTTTCAATAGATTAGAATTCAATCCGTTATTATCAAGTTACGTCATCACCCTAGGAAGATAAAAAATTAGAACATAATAAAATTAAATACAAACATAAAATAAAATAAAAACATCATCACATTCATGAGACAAACATAAAATACAATTACAAATGCATGAAAATGAAATTACTATCCATCCATTAGGAGGTAAAACCTTCCATGTAGGAGGAAAACCTAGCCTTCCATGTAGGAGGCATACAAGAACTAAAAATGCATGAACTAAACTACTATGCAAGATGCATGAATGAATGATTCAATGCTTGGATGCTTGAATGCTCTCTACTTCCACCTATTTATAGGTGAATGAATCAGCTGCAAGTCATAAATCTTGACCACTAACTACCAATCACATGCTTCATCTACCATTCATGGTCTCTAACTACCCTTTTTAATTTTCGCAGCAACAATTCTTCTAACTTGTTGGTAATTTTTGACCACCAGAATGGCAGATTTACATCTTCTTGTCAACATAGGAGTTGTAGAGCCGGATCTTATATTTCAAATGCCACAAAGAACTCATGATTTTGACATTTCTAGCTCAAGTTATGATCAGATTAGTAGCCAAAGGTCAGATTCCGCCAGAACCACTATTTCATCTTCCAAGCATAATTTGATATCCTTAGATCCCGAACTGGGCTTTTCTTTAAACATGAAAGTTGTAGGGATTTTTCTTAGATTTTTATCCATATAAAGAACAACCCAATCCAACATCTATAACTTCAGATATAGCCTAAAACCTGAAATAGGGTCAAATTACAGCATTATCTAAAAGATTTAATTTCATTTCAAATTCAAGACCCATTCACAAAATGCAACTAAATTTATTAAATTAAACAAGATAACATCCAAAAATGCATCATACAAAGGAAAATAAATATGTAAATATTTTACATATCAAATTCTCCCACACTTAACTTTTGGACGTCCTCGGACAAACATAAAATAGAAGAAAACTAATACTAATACTAATACTAATACTAATACTAATCTACCCATGAGATAAAAAGTACAAAAACATAAGAAAGATAATTAAAGAACAAAGATATCATAGCATTCATGAATCAACAAATCTTAACATATAAAATCAAAAAGAGATTGCAACTTCATTTGAGTAGGATTGAACCAGAATCATTGCAACTCTTCCTCTCTCAAGTGTTTATGGGCAAGTGTTTCACTCAAATTCATTCTATCAAAGATTGCACTACCATAGGTTTGCATAAATTCTCAATCTCCACTACCTGATTTACATGCAAACTTCAAATCAAAAGGTCTTATTAAGGGTTGTAATGAGGCTAAGGTAAAGGAAAGATAAAACAGGGATATGAAAGGTTGAAGTAAGGAGAGAAATTAATAGAGCAATTAAAACATGGGTAATCTCTAAATAATTTTATCTCAACATAGCAGCCCACAATTCAAATTCAAGTACACATCAATTTCTCTCTTCTTCTTTTTCTTCTTTTTTATTTTTTTTATTTTTTTTATTTTTTTATATATTTTTTTGAACTATTTTTTTTCTTTTTTTTTCTTTTTTTTCTTTCTTTTTTTTTTGAAAGAAAACCTTTACAACTTTGAAGTTAATAATACATATTCCCCCACACTTTGTCAAAAACCCATTGTTCAAAGATTCAAATGCTCTACTGATCCTTAGGGTTAAGTAAAGACAATTGATATTTCATTAAATGACATATTAATGGGTTAAAGTAAAGAAACGGTTAATCAGGCTCAAAGGGATTTATCAATGGAAAACTGCAGGGTTGGCTATTTAGTTCTAACTGAGGAAAAAAATGTCTTTATCATATCTGAGTATGCATGTAAATTGTAATCTTAACCAGATTTTATGCAAGTTCTAGAGTGACAACTTAACAGGTGAATATCACACATAAGAAATATAATACTGATTCAACAAGTAGGCTCAAAATCTCACGGTTAAAGGTTTCTAACTCAATCCAACTCAAAATCCATTACCAAACCTATTAATTCTAAGAAGTAAGAAAGTTGTTTAATTATGCTATAAAATCTTTTAAAATTATTAAAAAGAACCTAATAAGCAGGAAAATATTTTTTATTTTTTTTATTTTTATATTTTTTTAGGATGCATATCAAGAGCAGAAAATAACTCTTTACTCGACCGTATCAAGAGCAGAAAATAACTTTTTACTCGGCCATCCCTTTTTTTTATAATAAATCTCATGGTTTTACTACCAAAAAATCCTAAAAAGTAAAAAAAAAAAATTTAATAATTTCCCCCCCACACTTATGTAGACATTGTCCCCAATGTCTTCAGCAGATTAGCAAAAAGGGTTTATTAAAAGAAATGCATAAGCAGCTCACATATAAAAGAAATTTTAGGAGTAAAACCATAAGAGTAAAGAAAGTTACAACCGGAGAGTAGTGTCGGGCTCATGCTTCTGACTGCTAGATGGAGATTGCTAATCTATCTTTTTCACTGATGGATCTGGTTTAGGTTTATAGCCTTGTAGTTGGTCAATCAGCTGATCAGCAATTGAGGCAGACATTATGGCACGGCGAGTCGCTTGGGTTATGAATTCCTGTTCCACAGTTTGATCTAAAAAAGACAGCAAACTATCATAAAAACCATTAACATTTAATAAACCTACTGGTTTATGATGAAAGTTCAAGTTAATCCAATATGCAATGCTGGAAATTCCATCTAATGCTTCTAAACCACCAGGTAAAGCAATAAAGGCTTCAGCACTGTAAAGCATGCATCCAATACGTTCAGGCAAGTTTGAAACCTTTAATGTTTTACCGATGACATATTTCTTATCATCTAAACCATTCATAAGGATACTTAGTATTTTGCTTCCTCTGATGCAGGCAGAAAATGCTGCACTTCCTTTTAAGCTATGAAGCCCTCCTCCATACACACAAGCAATCTTTCTAGTAGCTAATGCATGACCAAGTTCAGTTGCTACTGTCACAAATTCTATATTCTTTCCAGCATAAGATTCACCAAAAACACAAATAGATTTAAATCTACATTTTGATGGTTTCTCAACCTCTTCCTCTTCTTTACTCTCACCTTCAGACTTTTTTTGCAAAGTGTGATTGCTGAAATGCATTCTTATAATACAAAAGCAGAAACAAAGAAATCACAGAAATCAGATAATATCAGAAAAAGATAAAAAAATGCTGTGCAAAACTGACAAGTGTAATAATGGCATGAACAAAGCAGAATACGGAATGTAAAGAAAGTCAAAAAGATGCTGAAAAGGTAAACTTAAAAAGAAGAGAAATGTACGACAAGTTAAAAAGCAGCTGTAAAGATAAAAAGATAAAGGAAAAGTAAAGCAGACAAACATATGTACAGTAGTTGTGATTGTGGCTCACATCTTCCTCTGATTTTTCGTTCAGTAACGGCTTAAACGGCTTCTATGAGCTGAGGATTTGCTTCCCATCTAATTTTCTTATAAACTGGCAAACAAGGTCTTTTACAGTTAGATCCCCAAGACTATAGCGCTCCTTTTCTGTATTGAATAAGTTCATTAAATCAAGAAGAACAACATGAACATCTCCGCTAGGATGCGTCTCAAGAGTCTGAATGATATTATCCAATGACTCTTTACTCAATCCATCCTTTATGAATCGGATTTTGTCCTCTCGATTTACTGAAATCATTCCTTTATTCCTACAAAGCGTATTACAATTCCACCTTGCACACTTATGACAAACTCTCATTCTTTTAGCTCTTCTCTTTTTAGAGTAAGAACTTCTTCCCATACCTGGCAGACGTCTAACAAATGATTCATTAAACTCACCTGCTAAACGTACCTTAGCTTCAATAATCCAACGTATATCCTCGGGAAGACCCAAACGCTTAAATGCCTTCATTCTTTCAAATCGACAGTTGTAGATTTTCTTGAGCACATCTTTGGGAAGAGTAGGGAATCTGCTTTTAAGCTTTACAAGGGATTCCTCCATGATGAGAATGATGAAAACTGAAATTGTGAGTGAAAAATGTTGTGCGATGTGTGCTTAAATAAGAAAAGAAATGAGAAGAGAAAGAAATCTTGGGTTGCCTCCCAAGTAGCCACCCTTCTTTAACGTCTTTAGCTAGACAAAGTCCTAACCTATTGCTTTATTTCCTCTTTTTTTTTCTTTTTTTTATACTTACCAGCTGGCTCCTCGAGCGTGATGACAGTCTTGATGGTCTTGAATGCACTGTCATTATATTCTTTCAATCTTTGCCTGTGGTTTATCTCAAGGCAATTAATCTGCTTCAGGATTTTAGGATCAGTAGACTTTGATGCATCAACCATTCCTACCACTAATGGCTCTTCTGTGTAGGTTTTATGCATTACATCTTTCATGCAATTGGTCAATGTGTCTACTCTATAACAGATATTATCTTCATATGGAAAAGCTTTAAAAATATTGAAAGATACTTGATCATCTTGAACTTGTAAAGTTAGCTTTCCCTTTTGCACATCAATTAGAGCTCGTCCAGTTGCTAGAAATGATCTCCCAAGAATAATAGGAATTTCTTGGTTTTCTTCCATGTCAAGCACTATGAAATCTGCTGGAAAGATGAATTTATCAACTTTTACTAGCATGTACTCAAGGATTCCACGTGGATGCTTTATTGAATGATCTGCTAGTTGCAGTAACACGGTAGTTAGTTTCACTTCTCCCAATCCCAGCTTCTTGTAGACGGATAATGGCATCAAATTCACACTTGCACCAAGGTCACATAAGGCTTTTTCGAATTCACACTCTCCAATGGTACAGGGTATGCAGAAACTCCCAGGATCTTTAAGCTTTGGCGGTAGTTTCTTTTGGAGAATTGCACTGCACTCTTCAGTTAAGGCTACTGTTTCAAAATCATCCAGTTTGCATTTCTTGGATAAAATCTCCTTCATAAATTTTGCATAACTGGGCATTTGGGCTAAAGTTTCAGCAAATGGGATATTGATATGCAACTTCTTAAACACCTCCAGAAACTTGCTAAACTACTCTTCTAGCTTAGCTTTCACCAATCTTTGAGGAAATGGAACTGGTGGAACATATGGTGGAGGATTATCTGGAAAAGTCATTCTTCCTAGAATCACCTCATCTTCTTTCTGAGCTTCTTCATTTTTCTTCCTTGATTCTGGCTCATTTAACTGCTTCCCACTCCTTAATAAAATAGCCATTACATGCTCTCTAGAATTTCTTTCAGTGTCACTGGGTAAAGTGCCTGGTTGTCTGGAATTCAGCATACTTGTAATTTGGCCCATTTGCACCTCTAGATTTTTTATTGAGGTTTCCTGAGTTTGCATGATTGCTTCATGATTCTTGAGTGTAGCTTCTGTTCTAGCCATGAATTGGGAATTATTCATGGTTAATTGAGCCAATGCTTCTTCTAAATTCACCTTTGGTTGTGGTGGTGATTGCTGAATTTGCTGTTGATAATTCCCTTGAGGTTTGAACACATTTTGATTATTCCTCCATCCTAAATTAGGGTGGTTTCTCCATCCTGGATTGTATGTGTTTGAGAAAGGATTATTTTGATGATTTTGATTCCCCACATAGTTGGCTTGTTCAGGTTGAGAAGGAATGAATGGATTTCCTTCTTAACATTGTGTGCTCATGTGAGGACCTCCACATAAATCACAAGCATCTGCAGGAGTTCTGATTGCATTTGCTTGAGCTATTAATAAACTCACTTGCTTGGATATAGAGGCAACTTGAGAAGATAAAGTGGTCAGAATGTCTAGCTCATGGATTCCAAGTGCTTTCTTTGAAGTGTTGCGTTCAGAAGGCCATTGGTAAGCATTTGCTGCCATCTCTTCCAACAGTTCCATAGCAGCTTCTATGCTTTTTCCCATTAATGATCCACCAACTGCAGCATCTACAAGTGTTCTGGTAGCATTGGACAATCCATTGTAGAAAGTTTGTAGTTGCAGCCAATCTGTTAGCCCATGATGAGGACATCTTCTTAGCAGCTCCTTGTATCTTTCCCATGCTTCATAAAGGCTTTACATGTCATGCTGGGTGAATGAAGCAATCTCATTTCTCATCTTTGCAATTTTAGCTAGAGGAAAGAATTTTGCTAGGAATTTTTGTGCTAAAAATGTTCCATGTAGTGATGCTCCCCACTGGTAAAGAGTGTAACCAACTTTTAGCCTTATCCCTAAGTGAGAAAGGGAAAAGTCGCAACCTTATGGCATCATCAGAAACGCCATTATGCTTGAATGTATCACAAATTTTCAGAAAGCTGGCTATATGTGCATTCGGATCTTCTATTGGAGAACCTCCAAATTGATTTGCTTGCATCATTTGAATTATGGCTGGCTTGATCTCAAAGTTGTTGGCTGGTATAGGCGGTCTCCTGATCCCAGAAATAGTATCCATGACTGTTGGTGTGGCATAGTCACGGAATGCTTTAGTGTTTGCTTCTTCTCTCAAATCTGCCATTGCTTCACCTTGATCTACAGTTAACTGCTTCTGTATCTTTCAATTCCTTCGACAAGTTCTCTCAATCTCAAAATCAAATAGCAATGGCTCAGCAACTTTCGATCTAGTCATACACTGGGACAAACCTGAAAAAAGAAAAGAAACACCAAAGAAAAAAATGTAAAATAAAAACCAAATTAGGATTAAGATTACTTGGTATTGATATTAATGATAACAATCCCCGGCAGCGTCGCCAAAAACTTGTTACGTGTGAAATGGTTTATCAACTAGCGCAAGTGCACACTGTCGTAAACAAGTAATAAAGTGATGAGAAAGTATAGTTCCCATGAGGATTGTTTCACTAAGTACTAAAATTAATAATCCTAATACTATTTGGCAAATCGATAAGTTGGAATTGAAGTGAGTAAATAAAGATTGATGCAAAAAATACTTAAAATAAATATGAATGCAATTGGAGTAAGGATGAAGATGATTAAAATACCTAGGGATCAGACTTCACTTAACAACTTTGGATTGAATCATCTATCTATACTAATCCAATTTTACTCATTTGATTGATAGTCGAGTTTCCCTAAATTAATTACTAGCCTCTTCCAAGGTCAAGTAATTCTATAATTAATTGCCAATTCACTATATTCCTATGTGAATTGCAACAACTAATCATGCATTAGGATTTATGGAACTCATTAAGACTACATAAACCATATGAATATATTCCTATTTCATATGTAATTTACGGTTTTAATTATAGGTTCCATACATATGTATCTCCTTCCGGTCTCAACACACATATTGAGTTCATTCAAAAGATGGCCAATCAATTGAAAGCATTAAGAGCAATAATTAAAACTCAATCTAGGAAAGTAAATCGAAATTAGTTTCAATAGATTAGAATTCAATCCGTTATTATCAAGTTACGTCATCACCCTAGGAAGATAAAAAATTAGAACATAATGAAATTAAAAACAAACATAAAATAAAATAAAAACATCATCACATTCATGATACAAACATAAAATACAATTACAAATGCATGAAAATGAAAATACTATCCATCCATTAGGAGGTAAAACCTTCCATGTAGGAGGAAAACCTAGCCTTCCATGTAGGAGGCATACAAGAACTAAAAATGCATGAACTAAACTACTATGCAAGATGCATGAATGAATGATTCAAAGCTTGGATGCTTGAATGCTCTCCACTTCCACCTATTTATAGGTGAATGAGTCAGCTGCAAGTCATAAATCTTGACCACTAACTACCAATCACATGCTTCATCTACCATTCATGGTCTCTAACTACCCTTTTTGATTTTCGCAGCAACAATTCTTCTAACTTGTTGGTAATTTTTGACCACCATAATGGTAGATTTACATCTTCTTGTCAACATAGTAGTTGTAGAGCCGGATATTATCTTTCAAATTCCGCAAAGAACTCCTGATTTTGAAATTTCTAGCTCAAGTTATGATCAGATTAGTAGTCAAAGGTCAGATTCCGCCAGAACCACTGTTTCATATTCCAAGCATAATTTGAGATCCTTAGATCCCGAACTGGGCTTTTCTTTAAACATGAAAGTTGTAGGGATTTTTCTTAGCTTTTTATCCATATAAATAACAACTCAATCCAACATCTAGAACTTCAGATATAGCCTAAAACCTGAAACAGGGTCAAATTACAGCATTATCTAAAAGATTTAATTTCATTTCAAATTCAAGACCCATTCACAAAATGCAACTAAATTTATTAAATTAAACAAGATAACATCCAAAAATGCATCATACAAGGAAAAATAAATATGTAAATATTTTACGTATCAATTCTCTTCGATTTTATATTATTACTCACTAATTATTTTGCAAGACTAAAGCTCAATTAGCATATGGTTAAATATATAAGTTTTAGCACTCACTAAAAATATGTAGATAAATGTGAGTATTTTTTTCTTTGTGTTTGTTCTTGCAATTTGGTTTCTATTTTCTTATTTAACCTAATTTTGTTTCCTATTATTTTAATGTAACTTTTATATGTTTGCACTAGTAAGAAATGTGATCCCATTCATCTTCTTTGATATTCTTTTATAATAATTACTATTTCATAAATGCTTATTTCATCTATAGGCATTGTAATCAAAAAGCATTTTTAGGGAGTACAAACCCCATATATTGATAATAGGTATCATAATAGATTTAGCAAAGCACCTATTTTTTTATTATGGTATTGTATACAAACTCTCAATATTTTCAATCTTTTCTTATTCATTTTGTTCTTTAAAGTTGTTTAAATTAGGATTTTGTAAAGTAATATATATTTTCTTTCTATATTTAGTTAGAAATATATAGGAAATAGAAAGGATGGATAGGAGTAGTGTTTAGGATGTAATAGTGAAGAATTAGGGTTTAGGACATAAGGATGAGGTTAAGGTTTTAGAAAAGGAGTGAGGGATCAGGGGCTGATGTTTGGGTAGGTGGGTGGCATTAATATTGATTATTTAAATGAATTAACATAATATTATGAGTATTAAACATCAATTATTAGAAAGTAAATAACATTTAATATTATTTTCAAATGTTATAAAAAAACATAAATGATGTCGGCTTTCATGGAATAATAATCAACATTGTTCTATTTTAAGATAGTTTAGAAATCGATATTAAACTACATGTACTATGACGCTGAATAAAATGTCATTCATTCTCTAACGTATAATCTCCTAAACACTTGAAATCTATTAGCTATTTTGTAGTAGTGTGTCTATTTTTTAAAATGACCATCATGTAAATCCATTTCAATCATTGTGACAACTAGTTAAAAGTTTCCATGCTAGTGAAGTACTTGATTGACATCTTGAGGTTTGAAACCACCACTTTCTTAAGATATTATAAAACTTAAGATGTTAATTTTTTATTAATAACTAATAATTTTAAATATTTGTTTTCCTTGTCATTTTGATACAAATCAGTGAGACATTAACTTACAGCCTATCTATAACCTTTGGTGATATCGAGAAAATGCAAAATGGGTAGCAAAATTATGATAAATTATAGAGAGAAGTAATATGACTATTCACACTTTAGTAGGTTTATAGATGCATATATCATGATGTTGTTTCTTCTCATTATAATTTATTAGTTTGTAATCTATCTACTCCCTCCAACTTAGAAGCCTTAAACAACCTTGGTAATATTGAATATGACAATTTATGCTCTTTCTCTTAGAAGCCATCTTTATTAATTATGACAATCTACATTATCCATGAAAAAAGAGCTTTTGATTTAAAGGGTGTATATTGTCATATTAAGCACCAACATGGTTATCTTGAAAGTTCTAAAATCCATTAGAATTCCTTCAAGGATTTCTTTGATCAATTTCAAAACCCTCTCAATAGTTATGGTGAATACTAAAAAAGAAATTCTACACCTTTCATATTAGAATCCATCCTTATTAATGGATTCCATAAGTCATTGATCTATACCTTCCATCTTAGAAGTCATCTTTGAAATTTTTAGCATCTTTGTTGATTATTATAAATTATAGCATTTTTGGTCTATATGTTAATATATTGTTATGAAAATAAATGAAATTATAGAATATATTTCTATCATTGTCTTTCTCCTTCCTTATTTGTTTATACATATACATTTAATTTTTTGCTATTTTTTTATCTATTTAATCATATAAGAAAAATGTGAAAATGCAATAAAGAATTTTAATACTATTGATTTTACTTGGAGTAAGTTGAATTTATAAAAAAAATTGATCAATTTCACAAAATGATGTTTGTGTTTTTATAAAATTTATATTTAAACTCAAATTGTTACTCGATACCACTTGTGAAATCATGAATTGGATCATATGTTTTATTTGTCTGCTATATGTTTATGTGATAAATATAATTAAATTATACTTCTTAATAAATAGAAATGTTGTATAAATATATGATCAATATGAATTAAGTTTTGGATTCTATTTTCATGGGTATAATTAAATCTACTTTAATGAAAAGTTGTTAAAGTAAAAAAAAATTGATATTTTTAGTTGTCAAAAGTCAATTATTATGACATTGGTTCTTATTTAGTGATTGATGCCAAAAATAAGTTAATACGATGGCATCATTTTGGCAATAATGATGGTGTTTTTTATGCTTAACCAATGTTTAATATTCAAAGCTATTTACTTGAGATAACTTTAGACATCAATGCTTTATATTAATTGACATGGAAACTTTTACCCTTGTGTGTGATTTAAAAATAAAAAGATTAAAATATTGCACAAGGTGAAAATAAAAAAAGTAAAACATGAAGTTATTTGTAAATTTCATCTCAAAGATCTTTCAATCGTAAAATAATTCTCTTTCTAATGAGATATATTTTCCTTCCAATCTTAAGATGATTTTCTTCAATTTTATATTTTTTCTTATTAATTATTTTGCAAAACTAAAGCTTTGTTACCTTTGCTTAAATATATGAGATTTAGCACTTAACAAAAAAGTGTAAATGATAAATGTAAGGATTTCTTTTCTTTTTGTATTTGCCCTTTCAATTTAATCTCTAATTTTATAATTGATCATATTTTATCATCTATCATTTTGATGTAACTTTTATAAGTTTGTATATATAAGAAATTTGATTTCATTCATCTTTTTTATCATTTAAGTAGTATCATATAGCATAATTTCATGAATGATCATTGCATTTAGAGGTATTGTATTGAAAAGTACTTTTTTAGGGAGTGCAAACATCATAAATGAGATATGGGTTTAGTGAAGCACCTATATTTGATTAGGTTATTGTATATAACCATTCATAATTTTTAATATTTTATTATTCAATTTATTATTTAAAATCATTGATATTAAGATTTTGTAAAGTCATTAGGATATTGTATATAACTATTCACCATTTTCAATATTTTGTTATTCAGCTAATTTTTTAAAATCATTGATATTGTGATTTTGTAGAGTCATAAAAGATGTTAGTTTATATTTTTAGTTAGAGTATTCTATAAAGAGGAATACAATAGAAATAGGAAAGATAAGGGGAGTGAGAAATATGGGATAAGGTTAAGGTTTAAAGGATAGATGATAGAGTGATAAACAAGGGGGAATGAGGTTTAAGGGTAAAGGTGAGAGATATACCATGTTGGTTATTAAATGAAACCAATATGGTATTATGGAAATTACACATTAATTTTTAAAAGAAAATGATGTTTCCCACAATCCTAGCAACATAAATGATGTTAATTTTTATCAACATGAAAATTAATATTATTATTATTGTTTACAACAATTATGCAACTAACATTAAAAATGGACATATAATCAAGCTTAAGTAGATATTGATCAAATATTGATGTGGAATTCTTTAAGCACACGATGATAATCAATATTCTTTATAAAATGCTTGTATCATGGATGAAATGCAAACACAAGTCCTTGGAAGGAACTTAAGGAAATTCCAGTTTCTTCATTTTCTCCAAGCATCTAATGCATTAGGTGTTTCAATGTAAGAATCAACATGTTGCTTTCTTTATGTGTTATGTCAAACTTTGATACACATAGAGCAAGAAACATAACCATTTTCATGTTGAAACATAAGAACCTTAAGAGGCTTATAGCAAATAAAGTAAATGAATTGCACATTAATTTTGTTATACAATTGACATGAGAAGTCACTCAGCTTAAGATGTTAGTTTAATTTTATAACTAATGTGGAACACTTGAATGACATCATTTTTTTCTCTTCAAAACTTGTGAAAATGAAAGAAGAAGTTAAAATTTAGAAACTATCGTTAGTGCTAAATTGTAAATATATTATAGAGAATGTCCTATGTAGTGAATAATTAAATTATAAATATATTACAATGTTCATTACAATTTCTCTCCAATACAAAAGATCACCTTTGCTCAAGGCCAACCATTTATTGCTCTTGCTAATATCTTCTTCTCAACATTAAGGACTATCCAAATGCTTTATTTCTCCTTGAACTTAATTATGAATGCCTATCTATTATGTATTATGTTAATTATTTTGGATTCTTTATTTCTAATTTCAATAATTAGAGTTTTGGTTTATTTAGATTTCTTGAAGAAAAGGTAATGGGTTTCTTCTTTACGAAAGCAAATTAATAGATAGTTCTATACAAAGGACCAGATGACATAGGCAAATTATATAATACACAATTCCACCAAAGTTTAAAGATATAAACTAAGTAATAAATTTCTCCCCAATAAAAGCATATTATATTAATGTTTCACCTACAACATTAATTCTAATGTTTTTATGCCCTTGCTTTGCCATAATATGATTCATAAGTATTTCTATTAATAGCCATATTAGGAACACACTGTAAGTTTTATCTCAATATAGAGATATTAAAATAGAGTTTGAATACACATTATTTCCAATTATTTGCAACATAAACATATTATATGTCTTCTACTCTTTAAACCCAAATAAATGTATCATTCTTCATTTTTTTCCAATTTATTGTATTTGAGATATTGATTTTGACTATAGAAACATTGAGATAGGATTTGAATACCACTATTACTACTTGCATGGTAATATGAGTTATTGGATTCTACAATTAGGATCAAATACTACTTTGAGGGTAGTAGGGTTTAGGAAAATTCTTTAAGATTTTTCTAAAAGGAAACATCCAAAAAAATAACATTAGTTATTTTATAAACCCATCATTATATTACATATTAAATGTTAGTTATTTAAAAAAATTGAGGTCTTAAATGAAATTAAGTTATGAAAAATTGATTATTAACATCAATTACCATATAAAAAAACTAATGTTGTACTTGAATTATTGAGCAATATACTACAACTAAACATTTTCATTTTTGTTCAGAAAAGCCTACATTGTTAGGGTATTCAATGTCGATTAAAAAATCAATGTTTAATATACTAGATTTACAATGATGGCAGTATATATATTGGGTGGGAACTAATGTCAAAACCTAAAATTAATTGACATTAAAAGGTAAAACTATAGTAGTAAAAACATGTACACATTTTATATATAAAAAGATTTTCTCAAAGAAAACATAATAGAAAATAAGTAGATCTCCACTCACTTTATAAGAACTTGTTCCTTTGCCTTTTACACCTATGGATTCAAGTTTCATTATCCAAATGCAACAAAAAAATTAGTAAAAAATCTTGTAAAAGAATTATGAAAAGAAATGGAACTAAAGAGAATGATCCTTTTACCACTTTTTCTAAATATCAAGAAAGAGTTTTTTTTCCAAGAAATTCAAGTAAAAAACTCAAGAAAACTCTAAGAACCCTTTTAAGAAAGTAGGAGAAAGATGAAGAATGCACTTAAAAACTCACTCACTCTCTCTTACTAAGAAACCGTGGCTTGCTTTAGTGTTTTATGTGAAAAACTTTGCAAAACAATGCACCTATTTATAGTAAAATGTTGAGTATTGGATAGGCCTTTATTGTCATCATCTTAAGTGAGATTACATCATTAACTTAGGCTCTAAGTAATGATATTTATGTACTACCTAAGAGGGGGAAAATCCCTTGAAACCTTACTTCATTCTCTCTTTAATCCAAGAAAATATTCTTCATTTAATGAATCATGTTTTTAACATTCCTTTATTAAATGCTACATGTGCTTTTATTCTCTTATGGAAGCACTTAATGACATGGCTAAATATAGGTTTCTTGCTCTCTAATTAATCTTGTGCTTATATGTAATAAAATAATGAGCTCAAATTCACATCATCACTTTTAATTTCCTTAAAAAATTATTTTAGGAAAATGCTTGGAAATTGAACTAAAAACTAATTTATTTTCTTAAGTGATTGCAATGAAATAAATTGATTTCCTTAATTTTTCATAACAAATTTCTATTTACTTGAATCTATAGTACTTCCAAAATTTAAGCTTAATTAAATAACTAATGAGCATTACATTATTTTCTTTACTAATCAAATTAAACTTAAGTTTCTAATGAAATATTAACTAGGATATTAGACAAAATTGTAGAAGAATCATTTTACATTTTAATCAAGTTTTTCTCCATTTACCAATCATCCACATTATTTTAACATAATTACTAGTCAATTCCTAACTATTTGTATTATTAACTTTTAAATTCAAATATTTCCTCTTTTGGCCATACTATGTAACCATGCAAGCCTACTTGGTTTTTCCAAACTTTCACAATTTTGACTACTTAGATTTTCATTAGGTAACTCTAGGTAAAATACATAGGTTACTCTAAAATCCTATTAACTTTAGATTTTGAATACTTCTAGAAATACTCGAATATCCAAAAATAACTTGCAATGAATTTTTCATACATCAAAATTAATGGATATCTTCGCTAATTACCTATTAATTACATTTTCTAATTGAGTTCAAATGATCTTAATCTATTGGATTTCTATCAAGCATTACAACAGACCATTTTTGGATTTCGTATATGGATAAATCTTGAAAAATTACATAAAATTGATATATAATTTGCCTTAACAAACACTTAGGGTAAAGTTTTAACCTTTCAAGGTTTGTTTACTCAAAATATACATTTTCAGTAGTATGCTGAAATTATTTAATTTTTACTATAAATATTCTAGTAGGGAAGCTAAAAATCATCATTGAAAAAAATTATACATATTTCACATTATTTACTTAATAAAAACTAAAATCTTTAACTTGTTATTAATGACCAACTTGTATAATATATAAAGAAATAATGATAGTTTAGTTGATATAAGAACCAACATTATTTTGTTTTTCCACATCAGGTAAGTAATCGACACCATAACTTATTTATAATGACACTTGATAAAATATCAACCATAATTTGATATGTAATACTAAATAGCTTATGTCAATTAATTACTTTATAGCAATGATTATATTATAAGCACATCCCAAAAGTTTTTAAGGATTTATAGTCATACTTATTACGGCTAGCGAGATTTAAATTAAAGATATGAATTATTAAAAAGAACAAATGTTGCAAGCAAAATTAAACTATGAGCATAGATTGAATAAAAATTAATGGCTTAAAGCCATTAGTGCATCATAAAGTAGCGTGTCTTAATCATTTCTTTTCTTAAGTAATCATATGACTTTCAAAGTGATCATATGATTTTTAATTATATTTTAATTTTAACTGTTAATAGAAGATTTGGTGGTCATAATTTATTCCTTTCATCTCTCATCTAAAAAAACTCTTCTTAAATGAAAGAGTAAAGGTTACTAACCTTCATATGTAGATATGGAAGTAGCAACATCCACAAATATGTGTGTGTGTGTGTGTGTCTATGTGTCTAATTGATGATTAAAATGCAACAATTTTAATGGCCACAAACTAAGCTAAATAGTAAAATTGCTCATATAAAATAAAACTACATTATTTAATTGCATTTAGAATGGATTTGGGATTTTATTTGGGTTGCAAATTTATAAATAAAAATGTTAGTAACCAAAAATAGGATTTGAAATTGCATTTTGAACCTTTTATATATATTAGATTGAATTTTATAATTTTATTCTATCATTCTATATTTAATGACGATCCTTAATTTACATCTGACACTTAATTTTGGATTACATTTAATGCATATAGCATTGCTGATTTCTAAAACCACATTGTAATTCCATTTATGATTTATCATTTATTAGGAACTCTTAAAATTAGAATTCAATTCATTTGAAATTGAACAATTTTACAAATAAATTTAATTCCAAATCAATTAAATTCTAATTTTGTTAAAGTTCCAAAGGTCGGGGCTTTGATTTAGTGGTTTTTTAACATGCCTTTTAAGGAGGTAGGTGATCTAGGAAGACAAAAAGTTGAAAGGTAAACTCAAAATAATATTAAAAATAAAAGCAAGTATGTAATTAATTAATCTTAAATGTATGAACAAACATTAGTGCAATATAGGCATTAAACAATTTTAGTGGCATAAATTAAATCTTTTACATCTTAAATACATCTCTTAAGTGTATACATAGTATCTTTTTCTTTTAGGATTATACATAGTACTTCTCTAGAAAAAAAAAAGAGATAGTGGGTTTCCTTATTTTAATTATAATATAGATAGTTTAGGCTCTGTTTGTTTCAATGAAAATTGTTTTTTGTAAAATTAATTATGACATGATAAGATAAAGAAAAATATTTTATTTATTTTATATTAAATATAAAAAATTAGAAAAATAAAATTTTATTTTTTAAAGAGAAATTTGTTTTCCTTCATTGTTATGCCATGAGGTATAATTTTTTAAATTACAAATAAAAGTACCATGTCACTTTTTCATCAATATATATATTACTCTACGAAAAATACATTTTGATGAAATAAATGGAAACTTAAAATAAGGATAGATTGATAGGACATATCATTAGCCTATTTTGCAAATCTACCATTATATTTATATATTGTCTCTAACTTTTCATAATGGGGCACTTTCAAAGGTTAAATTATGGCTTTTTAAAACATTAAATTATATAAAATAGTGAAATTCTACGGTGTTAGTAAGCAAAATTTAGAGTATATAATGCTTAGAGCTATGTGGCAAAATCTTGATTGGTATGAACTTTAAAATTAAATATTAACCTTTTATTTATTTTAATTGAAGATAGTTAAGTCCAACTAACCCACATTCAACACTTCACTTTCTCATAGATAACTAACTTTATCCTAAATTCTTTGCAAGCTTCATTGGAGAAAAAGATTTGAAATAGTGTGTGTGTGTGTAAAGAAAAATTATATTTCACCCATATGTGGTTTTAAATGTTGAAAGTCATTTGCCTGTATTTTCTATTGTTAATACTTTACCCACCTAAATTATTTTTTGTCCAAAATTTAATAAAAAGATTGACATGTAATACATTTAATTTTTGCTTTCCCAAATTTTAACTCAAATTGACACTCATTTGAAATTAAATTACCTAAAAAATTAATTTTATTATATATTTATCTTCTACAATTTAGGTCATAATTGATAAATAGAAAATGTCAAATCGGGTCTTTTAAGGGTAAATTAATTCTAAATGGGTGTTGAATTGAGTCAACATTAAGGGGAGTACATATTACATGCAATATACATGAATTTTTTGGTTAAATTTTGGATGAAAATGATTTAGATGGATAAAATGTTATAATTAAAAGTATATATGGATGATTTGCAAAATTTAAAGCCATAAATGGATTAAGTGAAAAAAGATGAAACTACAAATAAGTAAGGTGCAATTTTTCCTCTATATAATTAATTGTTATTAAAGATGAAAGTGCTAGTTAATTGATGGTGAACCATTATAGAATAGCTTATAAGTGTCAAGTGTTTAAGGGATTACATGTTAGAAATCAATTTATGTTTAATTGAGTATTGTTGTATATGTAATTTTAGCATCAATTTTAAAATTGTCATAAAATATAACAATTACAATGATCTTTATAGTAAAAAAAATCAATGTCATTTGATTTCCTATCATCATGGAAAATAACATTAAGCATTATTTATTTTTAAACAACTAATGTTAAATTTTCATAATTCCATCTTAGTTTATTTTAATAACTAACATGGTATGTCCCATCACCCTATCTAGATTAACTTATCCTCCTATTCCTTACTCCTTTATTCTATAACTAGACTACCCTATGCCTATGTTCCTTATTTTTACATCCTAAGCCTTAACCCTTAATCTTCTATTTCTCATTCCCTTGTCATCCATGTTTCCCTTGTACCCTTAACCTAAAATAGAAACTAACATTTTCTATAACTATAAAAAAAATCCTAATTACAATGATTTTAAAGAATACATTGAATAACAAAAAATTGAAAACCATGAAAGATAATATACAATAACATATCTCTAATGGTGTGATGAAATATAGTTCATAAATGTATGTATTTTAATAGTTTGTAATCTTATTATAACTAATAATTTTTGTACAACCATATTCTGCATTTGTACACGAAACTTTAAAAGATTCTAGAACAATAGCTTTCTATCAAATAGTACCAATTAGAATGGCACTAGGACTTATTTTACAAAATTTAAGACAACAAATAGAGAAAGCAACATGTCCATTCTTGCATTGAAACATAGCAATGGTCAAAAGCCTATAGCAAATAAAGCAATCAAGCACCTAAAGGTCATTAGATAGAAAAATTGATGGAATTAACCACCCTAAAAGCTCCCCTTTTCTTTTACGGAAGGAGAGCTATATTAATAGATCACTAATTTGTTTGAAATAGAAAGGGATAACCTTATTTATAGGCCAAGAGAAAAACTTTAAATGTCGATTATTAATAAAAAAATTGACATTGCAAGCTTGGCCATGAAATTTAGATGAACTATCACGATAATTAAAATAGACTTAGATGATAGTCATAACAAAAAAAATGACATTATGAGTTCCTCATGTCTTTAAAAACAATTATTGAGTCATATTTAATTTCATTTATTTAGACTTCTTTATAAATTCCATTCATTTAGTTATCTTCAGTTTCATTCATTTATACATCTTTATAAATCACATTCATTTAGACTTCTTTAATTTTGTAAGAAATGCCATCATATTAGACATCGATTAATCCTAAAAATGATGTTTTTATATTAGTCATTTCCAAAACAAAGGCTTTTCGATTATCTACATAATTTTGTAATGTAAGCAACTGGTACTATAAGAATCTTCAACCATAGTTTTTAATAACATTGCAAACTATCTTATCTTCATATAAATTTTGTAATATATTTAAGTAGAAATTATAAATATGAAAAGAAATTTATTTTTGAATCAATTTAACACAAAAAGTTATATTTATTTTAATATATCTTCTCTTAATCTATGTAATCCAAATGCCAATTATAGAATTTTAAAGTAAAAATAACTTACAAATGAGCAAAGAGAAATGATTGTACAAATTTATTTAATTTTAATTGTCACTATTCTATTCATAAGGAAAGTACAAATAAATGAGTAAAGAAAAATAATATTCACAAATTTATACACAATAATTGCATTAATCATTAATAAATATATATATATATATATTAAATATACAAAAATGGTAGTAAAATCACTATGTATCAAAATCTTCATCAATGATGCAAAATTTAGTTTGTTTCTTAAATTTTTCTAGTTTGTACACTTTAGTAGTATGAAAGTGGAGTAAAAGTATAGAAAATCCACTATATATTAGATCATCATCCACCAATACTCCTATTCTAGTTTTACTCCATTTCAATCAAGAGAAGAATGGAAAAGGTTACAATTCTCTCATAATGCATTTTCTTGATGGATATAGTTCTCCTATCATGCATTTTCTTAATGAAAGTGGAGTGAGAGAGAGGGGAAAACATTATATATCAAAATCATTATATTCCATGCAAATTATAGTTTGTTACTAATTTTTCTCCATATTAATCATGAGAGTATATTGGATAAGTTAGCAATGAAAATGGTCAATCATTGTATAAATATCAAAAGAATATTTCAATGTAAGATGTTAGAAATATCTTATATAGAAAGAGAGAGTTAAAGTAAAAATTTATAGGAAAATAGTCAATATTGGTGAATAAATAAAATTGACATGCTATGTATCTATTATTTCCAATAAGACTTTTAAAATACTTTTTAGATATTGGTTATTAAAAAAAATAGATGCTTTCTCCATCTGTGGTTTCCAATAACTTTTGGAATGTCATTTAGATAATGGTTATTAATTAAAATTGATGTCTTATCCACTGAAACTAAATTGTGCTATTATAGAAAAACTTTTGAAATTTCTTTTAAATGATGGTTAAGGGAAAAAAAACCAATGTTCTAAGTTTTTACTCAAGATTTAAACATCAATTATTTTATAACTGACATTGTAAGTTTTCCACCATTAACATAGATGTTAATCATATTCTTATCCATCATTCTTAAAATTTTTATAAAATTTTAAAAATATTATTGTATCAAAATAAACATCAATGCTAATGTAAATCAATATCTATCAATCAACATAAATTACCATTTCTAAAGTAGTCTTACAAGAAGTAGATAGTTTTATCTTTTGCAAAAGAAACAAAGAAAAAAAGAGAAAGATGATAAGAGATTTAGAAGAAAATGGATAATTACATCTTCTAAAATAATTTATAATTTTAAAATTTTAAAATTTAAGTTATAAATTTTAAAAAAATTATTGCAATAGAGAAATTATACTAATAGTTATAGCACAAGAATATCCTTAGAATAATCGAAACATTTGATGTTGTCAAAGTTAATCAAAATTAAAAATTACTGGTTTGTTAAAGACTTATTGTCCAAGGCAATAAACTAAGTTGAACCCTTAATAATCCACTTAATACATCCTCATACATTAATTTACTAAATATAATTATAGAATTATCTAAACCTTTTATGCAATAAAAATAGAAGAAATAAATGCAAGTAGTTAAGAAAATTAAAAATGCACAATTAAGGCAATTACATAAATAGTATATATGTAGAATGCAAGAAATAAAATAAAATTGAATTAAAGGATTTTTATTCAAAATTAAATATAATGAAAGGTTGGAAATAGAATATAAAATTATCAAGAAACATAATTGATTTAAGCAAATTAAGAACTATTTGATGGATTAATCATAAATCACAACATATTTAACAATTACAATTAATTTCTCAACTTAAAATTATTCAGAACTCTAATAATAATTCATGAATTCTATGCTAGATTACCATATAGGGTTTGTTTAATTCAAATTGGCAGAATCAAGCAATCACTATAATCTATAAAACTAGATTTAAATCAATTTGAATATAGAATTTAGCTAAATTGAAGGATTAAAATAGAAACCTTTAATTCAATCATTCAATCCTCTCTTTTAACATGAAGAATGATGATTAACTAACTAATATTTGACATAAAACTAGATAAAAATCATAGATCATATAAGAAAACATAGATTATACCAAATTTAGATCTAATTTATACAAATATAAAAAAATCAATAAAGAGAATTAGAGAAAAGGAAAAATTACTTAACAAAAATTAACATTAAAAATTAAAATCTCATATTTTGCATGTAAATTCAACATTTGGAGTTCCAATTATGACCAAAAATATAAAATAGTGTCAAGAATCTAACATTTAGCAAATAATTCAATTAATTCCAAAAAATGTAATCTTTCTCAAGACAAGGTAAAATAGATTCGATTATGCATTATCATATCCTAATAGGCTTAAATATGAAGGAAAATATATATGAAGTATCATGCATATCAAATTCTCCCACACTTAGCTTTTGGATGACCTTAAGCAAAACATAATTTTATTTAAAACTAAAAAATAAAAGAACTTACTTTCTAAAAACTTCAAAATCACAAAGTTCACAAGCCAAAAATAATTAAAGTCATCAAGAAATATAATATATCATAAACAAAAATCTTAACAAACTTGAAATCGATCAACATAACAACATTATTCAAAATGAGTAAATCAATATAGTAGATACTTGCAAAATTCACTCTCTAACTTTTAATTGTTTAGGCCAAGTATTTCACTTGAATTCATCCTATGAAATTACTCAATATAAGCTTGTTAGCCATATAATCTCTACTACTCAAATCATATATACAATACAAATTAAAAAAACTTTATCCAAGATTATAATTGGGCTAATGAGAAGAAATGGAAAATTGAAGATATAAAGGACAAAGACCAAAGAAATTAATAGAGTATTTGAACTATAAATATATGGACCAATTATAAATAATTATAACTCAACACAACAACCTAACTTTAAATTCAAATACTAATTACCTTCTTTCTTTTTCCTTTCTTTCCTAAATCTTCTTTTTCTTATTCCTTTTTTTCTACTTTTTCAATTCTTTTTTTCATCATTTCATCCTTCTTTTATATTTTTTTAATTATTGCCTTTCTTTTGTTTTTCCTTTTTTTTTTCATTGCAACCAATCTTTGAACTTGAAGTTAATAAATTTCCATAACATACACACTTACATCCTAACACTCATTCAAGAACTCATCTCATAAAAATTCAAATACCTTTTTAATTATTACTTTTTTTTAATTTTTATTTTTTTTAGTATTTTTCCTTTTTTCCCATTTCAACTAACCTTTGAACTTGAAGTTAATAAATTTCCACAACATTCATAAATACATCCCAACACTCATTCAAGAACTCATCTTATAAAAATTTAAATGTTCAACTAATCCTTAAAGTTAGGTGAAGATATTTATTTTTCATTAAAAAAATATTCATGGACAAATTAATAAAGAAAAGGCAATTAAACTCAAAGGGGGATTCAATAAAGAAAAAATAAGTTTAGCTATTTAGCTTTAGCTCAAACAAAGAAAGGATGCCATTATCATTTTTATTCATGTATATGTAAATGTAATCTCAAAAAGAATCAAAGCAAGTTTTAGAAAAATAGATCATGGAAAAACATTACACACAAGAAAGAAAAAGAATAGCATAAGTGCTTAATATAAAACTTAAAGTCTCATGTGGAAACTTAAAGTCTCACATTAAAAGTCATGCTACCAAATTCAATTAATTTCAAGAAACTAAATCTTTCATTCAATCACATTATGAATCCTATTTAACTTCAATTGAATCCTACTCATAAAAAATGCAAAATCTCCATCAATGGAAAGTAATTAAAATAACTCAAAAAGAATTAAAAATAATTGGAAAAACACATTTGTTTATATATTTTTCTATTTTTTAAAATTCAAAAGCATTAGTGAAAGACACAAAACATAAAATAATTCCTAAAAGTCTTCCCCTATACTTAAAATTTTATATTATCCTCAATGTAAAACCTAACAACATTAAGAAAGATAAAAGATAAGTAAAACAAAAGATAAGGGAAAGAGAAAATAAATCTAAAAAGCTTAAGTTGCCCTTTAAAAAGCATATTTGTTTAACATTTGGTATTAAGTCTTACTAAGAAAGATCACTACTATATAGGCTTGAAGTTGACATTTATTGTCTTACAATGTAGGATAGGAATTAGCAAGATAAGTTAAACACAACCATATACCACAAAGTTTAGCACGAGGAGAGGCTAGGATTTGCTATTGTCCTATAGCTATTTGCCTTATTAAAGAGGTTAATTTATCCAATTTCTGCTCTATTCTTTGTTGATTGGCATGATAGAAGTTCATTTCATACATACCTCTAGTAGTAGTTATCATTCTTATTCCAAATTGTTAAGAGTTTTTAACCATGTTAACTATTAATTCTCTAACTACCATAGAAATTTTGTCTACTAATGCTTTACCACTAACAATATCAATCATACTCCTATCTAATGGAAGAAACCTTTCATAAAAATACTAAATCAAAAGTCACTTACTGATTTGGTAGTGTAGGTAATTAGAGTGCAACTCCTTAAATCTCTCCCAATATTCATACAATGTCTCACTAATTACCTACCTTATGCCATATATATCTTTTTTTTATTACAATAGCCCTTGAAATAGGGAAGAATTTCTCTAGGAGCAACCTCTTCATATCATTCTAGCAAGTAATAAATCTTAGTTGAAGATAGTATATCCAGTTCTTAACTACATTAACAAGTGAGAATGGGAATGCCCTTAGTTTGATATGATCTTTTTTTAAATGCTAAGTGATTTCATGGTTGAAAAAACCACAAGAAACTCCTTCAAATGCTTATGAGAGTCTTCACCTATAAGACCATGAAGCTTAAGTTATGCCTTAATCATCGAAACAAGGTTGCAACTAGATTAGATAACAACTTTCCTTCATTTTCATGTCAACTTTATACCTCCAAGATGATAGAGCTGGGTTTTTCTTAGCTAATATGAAAGCTATAAAAATCTTTCTTAACTTTCTAATGACATAAATATCACCTAGATTTGACATTTAAAGCTCAAATTATGACTAAAAATATGAAACAATATCAACAATCCAACATTTAGCAAATAATTCAATTAATTTCAAAATGATGTGATCTTTCTCAAAATAATGTAAAATTGATTCAATTAAGTGTGTTCATATCCTAAGAGGCCTAAATATGAAGGAAAATATCTATAAAATATCGTGCACATTAATCTTCAATAAAATAAAAATAAATATAACATTTAGTCTCTCATTTACAAAGTGGTTACTATTGCATCTTTTAAATTTCTTAATTAGCACTATTAGTTCCTTATTTTTGCTTGTTATAATTATTTGTCCCTCTCTTCATATATAATATAAAATAAATGATGAAAAAAAGAATACAACAAAAAATTAAGCATGTATGTAATAGCCTACTATTAATAGGTAATTTAGATATGTTATAGTATAATAGATAGGTAAATGAATTTATTATGAAGTTAAGATTATCTTAATTAACCTTAAATTAGTGTCATTTCACAGCCTTATTAAAGCTTTAAGATGTTTTTGTCTTATTTATCTTATATTGTTGATGAGTTAAGTTGTCTAAAAATTCCTAAAATTTTCCTAAGTCTGGGAACTTTATTAAGGGGCTATATAAAATATATATTATTTAAAAAATAAAAATCCTAGTAATAATTTTATTTAATATTTATTGATCTAAACATGATTTTAAATGAATTTTTGGACATTTTTACATAACTTTTTAACAAGGTAAAAATTTATAAAATTATCAAAATTTATAATTTTGAACTAAAAATCAAAATCAAAATTTTAATTCTTATAATTTTTAAATATTTTATTTGATCCATTTACTTAAATCATATAAATAAAAATAAGGTGCAGAGTAACCTAGATTTAGAATAACCTAAATTGAGAGTATGTTATCCTATTAGCCAAACACACCTCGTCTAATTAACCAAACATGCCCTTCTTCCTTTATATTATAGAACCTTTGAACAATAGTCAGGCAGTCCAAATGTTAACCCTTCTACATAAGTTCTTCCTCTTTCTTCCTCTCTTAATTACTCATGCCCTAAAATCCATCAAATTTCTTTATTTTTCACACTATGTTCTCTACTCCTTTATTATTTATTGTAGAAATGCTAGAGACTTTAGGATTTTAATGGGATGAACTTGCAGATATGATCAAACAAAAAAACTACTTTGCTCCAATAAGATGATCTCATTGCTCATTCTCATAATTAGTTGTAAGATTAGCTTAGATTAGGTGATGGGTGGTGGAAACCAAATGTTTATCATGATAGGGCTTGAATTTTGATTTAGGGTTTTTGATATAGGGTTAAGTATTAGAAATTTAGTGTATATGAGTTAATTAATGATTTAAATGTCATTCGGTGTTTCACAAAGGTCCAAAAGTCCCACCTACAAGCTTTAATCATTCGTAAAGCATTGTGAAATCAAACTTAAGAGAAGCACCTATTGTTATGAGTAGATAATATGTATTCCAATGCATTTTTATGTTTTTTAACTGTAATTATAATTTCAAATTATTATTTTCATTATTTATTAGTTTATTCATATTTTACTTCATTATATATAGTAAAGCTTTAGTTATTCTTAGGACATTTATTCTAAAAAATCTTCTTTTAAGTTATGATCATGGGAAATACGGTTAAAATGATAATACAATGATCCAAATGGTTTATGTGGGTTATTTTATAAAAAAATGATATATTTATGGATCACATTATTTTTAATATATTAAAAGGTCATGATTTTGCAAAAATGGTGAAATGGTTTTGAAATAAGCAATATGAAATGATTAATATATTTGGAATGAAAAATATGGAATGGTATGATGATTGTAAGGTTGGAAACCTTGATAGATTTTCTTATGGATGGTTCTTGGATGAAACTTGTACAAACTATATAATGATAGAACTTCTATGGCTTGAAATATGTTTTAACCATAATTAAGTTATTTGAAACTATCTATTAAAAGATTTTCCTTTGTAAGACTATTTTTCATGATTATTATTTCTATTGTTTAATAAACTTATTTTTTACAAACTTATTTTGTGAAAAGAGTAGTTGGAAAATTATAATTGGTAACAGTGATAATGTTAACCTTGGTGCACCATGATTTGAACCTCAATTAGCAAAATGTTGCTAATCCCATGTGTCAACTAACATATAGATTAAAACCTAGTAACTTGATGGGTTATAAGGAAATGAAAATGTAATTGATTGAGCTGATAACTTCATACATCATATTATGAGATGTGGTGGATTAGTTAGTTTGCCCTATAAGCTATGTACCCAAAAGACAAGGAACCTTCCACTTAATTATTCTTTTAACATTAATTAATTTAAGTGCTATATTTTAAATTCATGTTTATGAGTAACCTTCATATTTCTTTACATTGCCATGATTTGGATAATTGTATTTATCTTTATATTGTCTATTTAAAAACTTCTTAATTAATGTTTTATTATAAATTATTAGCGATGACCTTTCTATTTCAACTTATTCTTATTATACTTGCATTCATTTAAATTTTAACTTTATGAAAAGCTTATGCCTTAACTTATCTTATTTCAATTAGGGTGCATATTATTTGCTCACTGAGTCGATAACTCACTTAAGTGTATTTCTATGTTTTTCAGATAAAAGTGAAGTTTCAAGTCTATCATCCTTAACACCGTAGATAGAGAAATGTTGTATAGGAGTAAGCTATACACATTGTTCATATGGGCAAAAAGTTAAAGTTGTTATTTGTATTAACTATATCTATTGAAGTCTTAGATGTGCTCTAAGACCCACAAGCAGGATCTTGCTTTTGTTGTGTCCTAGTTGTTTATA
Organism: Sindora glabra; assembly: GCA_020226215.1. Lineage (NCBI taxonomy): Eukaryota > Viridiplantae > Streptophyta > Magnoliopsida > Fabales > Fabaceae > Sindora > Sindora glabra. The sequence continues at coordinate 93,241,277 of CM035227.1, read as the reverse complement.
AGTGAAAAGATTGAGTTTATAATTATAAGAATTGATGCAATGTTTAAATGATGATTGAACTATATGAATTTAAGATAAGGCTAATGGATATTCTAATGATATGTTCACAAGATTGATGATGAAAATGCAAATGTCCATGTGGACTACCAATTATTCATATAGATATATGAATGTTTAATTGAATGTGAGCCATAGGTTTCCTAAGTGTTATAGAAATTTTGCATGGCTTGGTATGTATATGTCTCATGTAAGATCATGTATTGGTCACGGCCCCTAGTTTTTGGGTATGACAATGTATTTAACATTGTTGATTTAATAATATTTAATAATTAATTTTAATATTTTTATTTATTTTAATATTACAAGTGAAAAGGATGAATAGTTTAACAAAAATAGAAATAAAAGGCCAAAAGTACTAATTAAGAAATTTGATGGATATAATAGCTACTATCTTTATAAATGAGAGGTTAAATGTTGTGTTTACGCCAGGATAAGCTATATAATCATAACTAGATTGTATTAATTTATCTAAAACTTTCCTCTTATATATCAAATTCTATATAATCACTCAATGGAGGAAAGGATAATAAAGAGTGATAATATTGTATTAGGATAAATATTAGAATTAAAAAATATTTTTATGCATTTTCTCTCAATCTCTCTCTCACATCTCTCATAAAATAACATTAAAAAAATCCTTATGTTCTGATTTTATATTCTGATTTAGTGTATTTTTTAATTTTTATTTGACAATACTAGATTATGTTTATGATAGTTGTGGATAATGCATTTTTTTAAACATTTTTTAATAATTTTGTATATGGTATTTGTTGAATTTTATATTCATGATTTGATTTATTATAATTTTTTAAATTGTTTGTCATACATAGATGCACACATACATATATGTTAGTGATGTATGTTATATTGTTTTGTTATCTTAATATAAATCTTTAATTTTTGTTATCATATACTTTTTTAAAGATGTTAATTGTTCATGGGTATTTTAGTCTAATTATATACTTCAAATTCATTTTGGATAATTTTATTGATTTTTTGGCATGTGATGAATTTTAAAATTAATATTGCTTAAATTTATATATTCTTATACAATAAGACAATAAACAAAAAATAAAATAAAATAATTTGATATAAAACTTTATTTTATAAGCAGTAGATTATACATAATCGAGTATACTAACTTATCCCATAGATGTATTATATACTATTCAATAATATTTTACGCCAAACATGGGATTTGTTTGGATAACATATAGGAAAATATTTTTGTAAAAATGAATTTGGTAATTGAAATAGAGGTAAACATTACTTTTTAAAAAATAAAATGCTATGCTTAAATGTGTTAAAAAATTACATTAGATATAGAATTAGCGATTTAAGCATTGTGTTATACTATTAGTAAAACTAAAAATAAAACAAAAAATGAAAAATCAATGACATAGTTGCTTCTTTTAAGAGGAAATATCTCCATTTCTATTCTGGAATTGTGAATTTCATTACCACTTCTATTTTTATTTTTTACATGTAGAAAATTATTTATTAAATTTCAAGAACCATTCAAGTATGATGTAAATTGAAATAAAAATATTGTTAAAATTTTAGTGTTATAATTATTTCTTTCCATTATAATTAATTTGAATTTAAAATCAATAAAATAAAAGTTTCCTCTTTCTTTCACTTTTCAGTTTTCACCTTAAAATTTTATTTTTACTCATTTAAGATAATTTCATGTGTATTCCAATGATCCATTAATTTAATTAAAATTATATAATACTTTCAGCATATCGATATAATCAGTGCTATACAAAAATAAATATACAAATTTAAAAAATAATGAAACTTTTAAATATAAAAATATTTAATTAATTTTATTAAATTAAATAATATTATTTTAAAATAATTATATTTTATTAATATTTATAAAATATTTATATAAATAAATTTATATAATCAGATCGAATCAAATTGATTTGACTCATATAATACAAGCCTAAGTCCAACTCAAATATCAATCAAGTCATAAAAAAATTCTAACTTAATATTTGAGCCTGAAGAAGATAATTCAAACTCTACATTTTACAGGTGGTTGGCAGCTCCATGCTATGAACAAATTTAGTGGATTCTCCAGTAGTAGTATTTAAATTCGTTGCATGTCCAGTTTTCAGTATACTCCTTTTGCTGGGTTTCGAGTTCCACTTCAGCCATAATGATTATAATAGCTAGATACTAAATATTAGATTTGATTTTCTCCAATTTCTCATCATATATAAGTAGCCTTTGAACTAATAAGCATGCATGAATTAATAATTCAAGGTATATGTTGATAGACAATTATAATGGATGATTTCATAAGTTCTGAATGACATTAATGCTTTTTGAATGATCTAACAGATTTTTTTTTTCTGTTAAGAGTTTAAACTTCTTCTCTCATTGTATAAGAGATTTACCTTTTCATCCAATAATATATTGGCATGTCATAAAATATAACAGAGCATCCAAATGATTAGTACAAGTTTAAATGAATGAAAAATAAGAGGACATACTATGATGTAAGATATATATATATATATATATATATATATATATATATAGTTTTCTCGTATAGCTTAGAGGAGTTTTACAATATATATTATTAACTAACACGTTCCCGCATAATAAAAAATTGATCAAAATTTATATTAGAGTAATATAATATTTAATCCTTATATAAATAAAGAACTAAATGTTATATTTAATTATTTATCCTACTAACTTAAGGACTAACTGTTATATTTAATTATTTATCCTACTAGCAAATCTTACACGTTAGACTAAACGGAACCTAAATCATGCAAAAGCTATAGATTGGAATAATTATTGATAATTCAATTCATTTGAAAATAATGATTAATTGAATAGTTAAAGGGTTCAAATCAAGCTAAGTTAATGAGATTTGACTAGAATTTATCGCATTTTATAGAAATAACACTGCCATTTGTCTCCACAAAAGGTGCTGAAACAGTGCTATGAAAAATTTGCAATCATTTGATTAATATAACTACAAAACCCATACATTATATCAATGATAATAAATGAATTTACTATTTTCAGGACTTAATTACCAGTACAAAATGCCGATATATTTAGCATTTTCCTTATACAAACAGCACTGCTATTTGTCCAATAAGAAGTGCTGAAATAATGCTCCAAAAAATTTGCAACCATTTGATTAATATAGCATCAAAACCCATATACTACATCAATAATAACAGACATATTTACTGCTTTTGGGATTTAATTACCGTTACATTTAGCATTTTTCTTAATATAACTACATAACTCATACATTACATCAATGATAGTAAATGTATTTACTATTTTCAAGACTTAATTACCAGCACTTCTATTTATCCCAGTAAAAGGTGCTAAGACGGTGCCTTGAAAGATTTGCAACCATTTGGTTACTATAACTTCAAAAATCATATATTACATCAATGATAAATGTATTTACTACTTTTAGAACTTAATTACCGGTACAAAGTGCCCATACATTTAACATTTTGGATGAATTACTCCATGTATGACTATTCAAACATACGTTTAACTAAATTTTGGATTATTTGATGGATATTTAATTTTATTAAATTGTAAGTTGCTAAAAATGTACTTTTAATTTTTTTAATTTTTATTGAAATTTTAAATTTTTCCCTTGATTTTTTTAAATAAAATTACCTGCTAATTTACCAAACTGCACAATGTTACTCAGGCCTTATTTGGTACACAGTATAAGATTCAATAGTATAATATAGACTATACAATAGGGCTTATACAATATGTTTGAAGATTTCAAATAGATTGTATAACATATTAGAATTTCCCTTTTATATTTCTAGTTTCATATAAGCCTATTTACTCTCTAAAGGAGAAGATAAGAACCAATAGTATAATATTAAGATAATAAGATAAATATTAAATTGTTAAAATTAGAAAGATTCACTTATGCACTTATCTCCTTTATTTATTAAGAAATTAATTATTTTTTAAATTTATAAATTCTTATAAAATATGATAACAAATATAAGATAGGATAATTTTATACAAATATTTATCTTATGTTGTTACAAACTAAACATTATATAGTATATTGTCTTATTCTATACAATACTATCCATTAATCCTTATATTATATTATACAGTATGCTAAATGAGACCTCAATAACCTAACTTCATTAGATGTTTTAATAGATATGCTTTGATTTGGCTTGCACATAACTCATATTTCCATATTTTAATAAGAAAAAGCTCTTTTGGTCCCTAACTTGAACTATAGTTTCAATCTCACTCCCTTAGTTTTATTTGAAGCGAATATATGTTTATCTTTTGTTATAAAGGAAGAATCGCACAATGATCCAATCTTTTGGGAAAAAAAAATTAAGTGTACAAGTTTCAACAATTGTAACTTTTGATCTATGACTTGGAATAATAGACCTTATTGTATTATGTTCCACTTTCTGGATTTGCCCTATGGATATGTTAGATCACATTTTTTTTTCATATTTAGATTTGTTCAATATTCATATTATAGTGATTTTTGCTCCTTGCATTATAATAGAAGCAACAGAATTTTGGAAAATTAGATGGTAATTTATTTCAAATAAAACTTAAAAATTTTGGTGAGAATTAAGGGATCAAAAGTACCTTTTTTTTATCATAAAAACGTGAAAATATAACTTGAATAGAATATGTAATATACTAGTTAGATTCCATATAATTAGCTCCATCATAAAATCCAATAGATCTAGTTAGATTATTGAGGCCTTGTTTGGCACATAATGTAAGACCCAATATTAAAGGATAAGCTATACAATTATGGTTTATATTGCATTTAGAAATTTTGAATGGATTGTACAACTTATCCAAAAGTATCATCTTATATGGTTAATTTTGTATAAGGCTATCCACTTTGTAAGAGAAAAGATAAGGGCTGATTGAATAATATTAAGATAAAATTTAAATTATTAAAATTATTTTTTAATTTTCTCTCTCTTACATTTTTTATATCTTTCTTATAAAACTAAAATAAAATTTCTTTGATATTGATATATATATTTTAATTTAATATTTTTTAATTTTTATTTGACAATATTAAACTATGTTTATGATACTTGTGAATAGTTTATATTATTTTTTAAATATTTTTCATGATTTTATACAAGGTATTTATTAAATCTTATATTCTTAATTTGATTTGTTATATTTTTTTTACTAATTTGTTATACAAATATCCATAAATACATACCAATATGTATACACATGACACGCATATATGTGCATTTATGTATATATATTTGTATTGGTGAAGCATGTAATATTATTTTAGTGTCAAAATAAAACTTTAATTTACATATGTTGTCATAGTTGTTTTAAAATATATTATTATTGAAGGGTTTTTTATCTAATTATGTACTTCAAAGTCATTTAGAACAATTTTATTATTTTTATATTTTCAATATTTTAATTAAATTAATTATATTTTAAGCCTATACAGTCTTCTATATCTTTATAACAAACAAAAAATAGAATAATTTTGTATAAATATTTATCTCATGCCGTCATAGACCAATTGTAGTATAGTATATTACTTTATCCTATACTATTTAATAATCTTTATACTATATCATATGATGTGTCAAATGAAATCTAAGTAACATTACATGTTTTTTAAATGTTAGATGATAAATTTGCTTCAAATAAAATTTGAGGGATGAGATTGAACTATAGTGAAAATGATGCAAAGGGGGGAATGTCTTTTTACCTTGTAAGTTTTACAAATTTTGTAACTTTCATTAGATTCTATTTGTTTGAATGAAAAATATTTTTTTAATATTATTATGAGAGAGAGATGATGGTATCAAAATGTAATGGTGTACTGATACAATATCAAATTTAACCATATATTAAATTTATTTTTTTCCTAAAGTCAAATCTAACATAATATATAATAATATATCAATGATTAGATCTAGTAATATATTAATACACTATTATATCAATAATATAGCATGGTCAAGGATTGTCATTAAGGCATCATTTCCTTTAACAAATAAGCTAATTAGTAACTTATTAATGTGATCAATAAGTTATATTTCAATCTTTAAATGCGTTTCTAGCACTCACTAATTTAAAAAAAAAAGCTCTAATTTGATAAACTACTTTGAATAGTTTAAAACTATAAGTTACAACGTCTTTAAATTTTTTTCCAAATTTATACTTATTCTTTTTATTAATTTACAACTCATACCCTTCATAAAATAAACCTAAATATTATTTTTTCTATAAAATATAATTAATTTAATTTTAACATAATTATATCCTAATTTTAAATTACAAATATATAAAATATATATGTAAATAAATATGTAATATTATAAAATATAATTAATTATATTTCTGTTATAAATTAAGTAATTATAATTCTTTATAAATAATAAAATAAGAATTATGTAAGTAAATAAATATATAAATTTATAAAATATAATTAATTAAATATTAGATATTATATTTTTATTTTTTAACATATTAATTTTGTTAATATAATTTAATATTTATATAAATATAAATTATTTTAATTATATATCTATTTATATTAATATGTATTTTTTTGTTATTTTGTAATTTTAACTAATTTTGCTAAACAATTTTATACAATCAGCTAACTTATTAGCTATGAACTATCAGTTAGTTTATTAATTATTACTTAATTTATTAACTATCAACTAACCTATCAATTAATTGTGTGAAACAAAATATAAGAAAATAGTGGCAAAAGAAGAATTGGGTTCTCTCGCGGGTGCTACCAAGTTTATCCGGAAAAGAAAAAAGGTCAAAGATATTATAATACCGATGTTGACTTTATCATATATAAATTTATATTTGATATATCGTACTTTTAAATTTTTTTGGCCTAATATATTTTACTTTTTAATCAAGTGCAATTTATTTATGCATTCAATAATTGTTATTAAGGCTCGTAGCAAGTTAAATTAACTCAAAAATAACTCACAGCTTGATTCAAATTTTATCTCGCTAAGTCAAACTTACAAAGAAATGAGCAATATATAAACTAAATTGTGTAACTCGTGCTTTAAATGAGTGGAGCCTTAATTAATTAAAACTCAATTGGTTTGCATCATAAGTTGGTTTGATATATATATATATATATATATATATATATATATATATATATATATATATATATATATATATATATATATATTTCACATTATGATATATATTATAATTTAAAAATTATTTAACAACACTATATTATAAAATTTAAAATATTGTACATTTTTATTACTAAGATATTATTTTAATAATTTTATGAGTGTTTCAAATATTTTAAGTAAGAAATATAAAAATTAGAGTAATAATGGTTGATAATTTTTTATTTGTGGATTTATCACAAAAGGAAAATGAAGGAGTAAAAATTTAATAATTAATTATACTTGTATAATTCAAATAATTAAGTAAATAAGTTTAACTTGAATTTCTATTGATTTAAATAATTTATTAATTTTACTTTTATCAGTTAAATAATTAAATAAGGATTACTTTTCATTTATAATTTCTATATAAGGATTGTAATTATTTATACATAAATCATTAAAGTTATGAGTATCAATGAAAGAATTAAAAAATTCAAGCTAATTCATCTTTTAAAATTTAGTTGTAATGTAACTTTATAATTTAAGATAACTTATATTTTATATTTTAATAAATATTCTTTCGATATATAACTAATAGTATTAATACTAAATTTAATCATTTATATGTTTTATTTTATTTTATTAAGTTGTTGAAAATATTCAATTTTATAAGCATTTTAAACTATTAAACTATGAGTAAATTATTTCATTATCATAATTGATTTGAAATAATGAACTAAGCCGAGCAGCTCGCAAGCTTAATTCAAGCTAAGTTTATGAGCTCAATTCAAGTCAAGCTTGAATTGAAAAAAATTGATTCAAATTGAGCTTAAGCCAAGTTATGAATTAGACAAATTTAAAGCAAGTTGTGTTTAAGTTAAAATTACCTTGACTCATTACCAATCCTAGTCCTCGTTAAGTTCTTTGGTGTAACCAAAATATTTGTGTAATTCTATTTTAAAATTAGATATGCCATAAGTTCATGGCAATATATCATTGATATAATTACAGTCTCTCTAACCTTTTCCTTTCCCTTAAACACATCCCTGATAATTGCTTTCTAACTTTTTTTTTCCTTTTTCATATCCTAAATTTTATTTCAATTTCCATAAAGACCTTCTTAATAATCTTAGAAGAAGTTAAAAATTTTGGTTCGAAAAGGAAATCACATGCGGTTGAAAGTTCAATTCATCGTCATCTTTTTCTTCAAATCTATAAAAATTCATAATATGTTTAAAATTTTTCAGATTTGCTCTATAATTAAGCAAGGCAATCATTTAATTTATTAATATTGAAAGTTAACATAGAACTTCAAACTTCGAAGAGAACACAAAAACTATCTTTAAACATTAATCATTCCCATAATTATCTTTTAATTCATTTTATAGAAATAAAAAATTTAAATTTAAATTTTTAGATTTTAAAAGTGGCTTTTTCCTTGTTCTGTTTGGGGGGGGGGAGGGAGGGGAGGAAATGCCATACCCCATATCCTGGGAAATGGGCTTTCCTTCCTAGGGCAAGCGGCATGGTATTTTGGGTTACAATGATAGTTACATTCTTTGAGTTGAAGTGGTTTCTTTTTATCATATTATTCCCATATATTTGGTAATAATTAGTTAATATTTGTGCCATTTTTATTGGTTAGTAACTATATCCAAAAGCCACTTATAATAACGTACAAACCTCCGTATAATATGATACATATGAATGAAATAGATGTTCTTTTTGGTGAGATATCGGATAGGGGAATAAGCCCTGGAAAGCATTTAAAGATCTCTCTCTCTCTGTCTCTCTTTAATAATTAAAGATTATTTTCAAGATTCGAAATCCTTTACATGATAAAATTACGTCCGCCCTAGTTTAGCATGCTTTTTACTGAGTTGGTAGTGAACTAGTCGTTCTAATTTCATTCTTGGTATATCTTTCTCGCTGTACGTACATACATATATAACGTTAAAGAGTACTCCAACCCTAATCAAAGTTGGTTTCCTCGCTCTCATTATAACCAGAAATCGGGGCCAGCAAGCAGCACTTTGAGTTGTTGTCATTCTCCTTATTGCAGGTATGACCAACGCCTTGTTCATAATTGTATTTTAATTCTTAGTATACAAATATATTACCACAATCTGTTCACCCGTGAAAAGCAAAATTGAATTTGCAATCATGTTGCGATTGTATTTTAATTCATAGTATATGACATTATCTCAGTTAATCTGTTCACTTGTTAAAGTAAAAGTTGCAGGCACACCTTGGAAATATTACAGGCAAACTAGATTTACCAGAGGATGAAGAACAAGAAAGCAGTAATTGGCCAAATCTCCCACAAGACATGTTTGAATCAATCTTAAGAAGGTTAGGCATCGTGGATTATCTCCAGTTTCGCATAATATGTTCATCGTGGCGAACCAATTTTCAAAGGGTCATTGCAACCAATTTCCCTCCACAACCTTAGCTGCCACTGCTTTTGTTGTCATCAACAGTATCAGAATCGGAAACAAATCCTTCCTTTTTCAGCCTCAATAAACAAGAATTCCTTCGCCCAGGAACACTACTTTATTCAAAATCCCAGTGTTGTGTTGGCTTGTTTGAGGGCTGGCTAATCTTGGTGGATAGTGCTCTTGTCTTTCTGGCCATCGAAGAACAAAAGAATCAAAACAAGAACAGTGTCCATGTTAACCCCAAATCTTTATGGTCTCCGTACTTCTTCCTAAATACTGTCTAAGGTGTGCAAATCGCACTTGCGTGAGGTTTTTCTCCTCTTGAAAGCCCCATAAGACTAGACCATGGTTTTAAATAGCAATTGCGATTGCGGTTGCGATATCGTGTGATACGAAAAAATATAAAAAAATACATCTGTTGTAGGGCGCAATTGTGGCAAAATGCGGATGCGGTGTGGTCCGCAACCGCAATATCGCCCACAATATTATGGTTATGGATTGTTTTTTAAAATCCTGGACTAGACTTCTTCATGTTTTATAAAATGGTGGCTTCTTCATCGCTCAATGCCCAAAATTGCACCAAAAGTGTGACTACTTGGCTTTTTGCCAGATTTCAGGAAAACCATGGACTGCAATTCAATCAAGCCGAGAAAACACAATTATTGATATAGAATTCCACGACGAGAAGCTATATGTTCTGATGATTGGATTACTAAATTTCATAATTGTTCGTGACTTCCGGAGCGTCAGCGCTATTGACGGCCGCCCTAGGTCCCGCGTTCGGATTCTGGAATCCAACCCAATTTATGATATAATGAGATATTTCATAAGAGGTTATAATGGTTATCTTTATCATTGGGTATTTTACCTAGCTAATGATTCTGTTTCTGGAGAGTTGTTAATAATAAGGGTTGTAAATGAAATTTTTTATGATATTCCCAACCCCAACAGCATCCATTATATGAATTTCGAAGCTAAAACGAGAGGGTTTCGAGTGTTGAAGCTTGTCCAGCGTAGTGGCGGCAGCTGGAGATGGGCGGAAGTGAATGACTTGTGTGATCGTTTAGTTTTCGTTAGCAACAAAGGGTGCAAAGTAATATCAGATGTCTGGAGCAATTATCCTGATGAGGTTGTTGGAAGGAATTGCATTTATTTTTCTCCTGTCTACGAATGTTTGGGTCCTTGTGTGCAATCTGAGAGTGGGATGTTTTGCTTGAATGACGAGGGTCAAAATATTAGCCCCCACTGTACATTGAAGCAATTCAAATCTACGGAATGCTGTCAGTGTTTGGTTTAGACCAAGTATATTTAAGTGTGATGCCCAACAGTGACAAGTAGTCAATATTGATATTTTAATTCACTAATTTTTGACATTTCAAACTTTAGACGACTTGATGGAGAAAGTAAACTCGGATTACATAATAATAATAATAATCGTTTCAAAATTTAGTCTCTCATCATTAGACCCAAGTCATTATTTAATGGCCACATAAGAGTTAATGGTGCTAACTCAGCTCAGCTACTAAGTTACTTCATTCCCTAATGCAAAATAGACTAAATTTTAAGATTTAGTTAATTTTCATGGATCCAATTGATACTACTCTTGTATAAATGTTTCTAATCGTATTACTTTTTCAATTTAGAAATTTAATCTAATAGAAAATTGTCTATTTTCAATAGGAAATCAACTATTTTGAGGAAATCAAATAGCGTAATTGAAAAAATATACCCTTCACAGCAATTGTATAAAAACTAGAAAGTTACATGTGCATTACATCGGAAAAAAACTAATTTAATATATAACATTTTAAATACATGTTAATTATTTAAAAAGAGACATGATTATAATAATATAATTATCAATTAATTAACAAAAAAAATATAACAAACTATTATAGATGACTAAAATGATTGCTTCTAATAACAAGTTATGAAATAAGATATGCAATGAAATTGCTCGCATCAAACTTTTATGTTTCAGGCTATGTATTTATAACAATATTTTACATATACTATACTAATACTTCTCTGTTATATAATTGCATATCTCTTTGATGGAGGGATTAGTATATTGTTGATATTTATTTATTTGTTTATTTTTTAAATATAAAATATATAATTAATTTTAGAATTGAAAGGCAAAATACAAGTAAAGTTTTTTTTAACTAGTTCCCAATATATAAATCCAACTCTTTTAAAGTGTAAAATATACTTTAAAGGTTATATTAGATGATCACAATTGCTTATAAAAAAAATCAAGAAATGAGATAATTACATATTAAAGAAATTACTTTTTTGATAGCTTGTTATTTATCAAATTCTCAATCTTTAATTTTTTTCTTTAATAGTTGTAGTTATCTACTTTACTCTATCTAATTTTTTATTTACCATTAAGAATGAAGTAATTAAACATACATATTAAATGATTGATTAACTCAATAGGTGCAAATTTTCATCTACATATTTGTGAGTTATACTTTAATTAAAAAATATTACAAAAAATTGATAATAAATTTAAATTGATGTTTCCAACTTTTCTTATTGCTTTAAATAGAATAAATAGATATTTTACTAATTATAATTTGATATTATTTTTAATCCTCTAATGCAAGAAGACATATTAAAAAGGTAAGCATGATACAATATGATTAATAAATCACAATTTAGTATTTGAGAAAATATATATTTCATACAGTAATCATTATAATATAATTTTGTATAGATTATTATTTTTTAATTGCACATGTTATATTGAGTTATAATTTTTAAGAAGTATACATTTATTTGTCTATATAAGAATCAAGTATAACCCCTAAATACCAATACAAAAATATAGTTCCTAAAATATTGTCAACAAATTGAAAAATTGCTAAGCTTTTTATAAGGCAAGTATTATAATGAAATTATATACATAATTTTAATTATTAAATTTCCTATAATACTCTTTAATGAGAAGAAAAATAATAAAATAATAATATAGGCTATAAGAAAATGTATGATAAATACTCTAAATATAACTTTGATTACAAATTTAAATGATAAAAACTATAATAATCATTTATAGCAAATTGATCTTTTAATTCTCAGCAATTATCTCAAGACCTCCTAATCATCCTAAAATAAAAATACTAATTAATTTTAGTTATCTAAAATTGCTCAAAAGATTAACCTATGATATATATATTTAAACAAAATGCTCATAACTTGAGTAGCATTATTCTAACATTTAACCTTTCAAATTCTTAGCAAATAAAATATATTTTAATGACAAAAAAATTAAAATACAAAAATTTAATAAAAATTATTTATTCACCATCAAAAAAAGATCATTATTAATATACCTTGGCAAATTTGTAAAAATTGAAATTGTACACATTAGTAAATTTGTAAAAATTATACATTTGAATTATAGATCTAATACAGTTAAGTGAAGTTAAGTAAATATCTCGTACAATACAACTGCTTCTCAAAAGAAGATCTCCTACATAAAGGGACAACCTAAAGAAAAAAGAAAGATTGAATTTTTTAAAAAATAATGCTAAATTTACATATGAATTGATTTTGTGTACAAGCTAATAAACATTGTAGAATTAATTCTGCATGCCTTAAAATGTTCTATTGTAGTAAAGCCTCCTAACTTTTGACATCAATGGTTATAGAGCAATCTCTCAAATAAAAATACACATATCTATTAAAATAGAAAAAAAAAGAATAAGGTGGCAAAGGCATTAAAAAAATTAACTTCAAATACTACAAGGATAAAAAAAATAGGCTTTTCTAAAAGGAAAAAAATATTAGGTATCAACTATGAAAGATAAACATATTAAAAAAATAAAACAAATACTCATTTATGCATAATTTTAGAGCCAAAGATATAAGACCAAAAAAATATACTCAATCTTCTATAACAAAGCCTCGTAAGAATCTTGAAGCAAAAGTGAAAGAGAAAAAGAGAAAAATAAACCAAGAATTTTTGAAGAAATTTCATGAAAGAAGAAAAAAGGAAAAACATGATATGATCTTCAAAAGAAATCTTAAAACCAAATGGCCACCAATTCATGATTCTAAAGATGATAATATAAGACAAAAAAATCCATTCAACCTTCCATATTGTGAAACAAATTTTGTGAAAGAAGAAAAAGGAAAAAAAATATAAGATTATACTTCAAAAAAAAATCCAAGAAAAGTTAAGGAGGAAAAAGAAGAAAACAATAAAAAAATTTTGGAATAATTGAGCAGTAAAAAATAAAATATATAAAAGGTAATACTATAAGGTGCAATTTAAGAAAAGAAACAAATCACCATTCTTTTAATCTAGATTGGTAATTGATTTTGAATTTGAATTGAAAGATAACTTTTATGATTTTATCAAATAGTTTTTTTCAATATTAGTAATTAATTGAATTTAGATATTAACTTTGAACACATTTTTTTCAAGATAATCCATCAATTTAAAATTCAAAATAAAATTATTTCAATGTAAGATGATGCTAGAGATTTAAATTCAAATTCAAATTTTTATTGAGAATTGATTTGATATTTGAAAAATAAATAAAAAGAGCAATTAGTAGCTTTACATTTATTACTAATTATTGATGGTTAATAAATATAAGGAAAATATTTTTTTATTTCATAATTTATCTTTAGGTAGAGAGGAAATGACAAATTGACTTTTCATTAAAAGGAAATAATAAATTTATACGCATCAAATTATGAGAATAATATCTATCATAATAAGAATTAAGAAATATTACAACTAATATATGATACTAGTTAGTCACCCGTGCAATACACGGATAAATATTTATTTCAATAATATGAAATTATAACTATATGTTAATTATTTATGAAGAGGATTAGATAGAAAAAATTAATATAAAACCACCAATTCTAAAAAATATCTTATAAAATAAAATATAATAATTTTATTCTATGTATATCATTAAATAATTAAAATTGATATTATAATACAATAAAAGACTGAGCTTACAAATTCTTTTATATATATTAGATCATATAGAACAAATTTAAAAATTTTTCTTACCTTTAAATACTCATAGTTAAATCAATGTTAAACTACTTTAAATTGTTCCAAATATGTGCTACAATCTTAAAAAATTTTATTTATATTTCTAGATCGTAAGCTTGTAAGCAGATAACAATTTTATTTAATAAAAAAATTTCTAAAGTATAAATATTTTGTAAATAGTAATAATTACAAAACCTCTAATGAAAATCTTTGAAAGAGAAAAAAAATCCAAGGTCAAATGGGGGAAGGAAATTCGAAATGTTTAAAAAAAACTCTTGAAAAATAGTCAAAAGAATAAAATATTTGTGGAATAAGATAGTTAAAAAAAAGTATTTGATAAAATAATAATTGAAAGAAATTTAAAGAAAGAAAAAAGTTATCTAGCCACTTATTTAATTTAATACTCAAATAGATAATTAATTTTAAATTTATTTTACTAAAAAGATTGATTTAAATTCAAATATCATATTAATTAGATATCATTTTTTAAAATAATAATTATCATTAATATTAATGTTTCGTAACATAATTTATAATAAGAATAGTTTTTCTTTATAATGGCAATAAATTTTTCATTTACCATATTAGTGTATCGTAAAATAAACTTTTGAAATGATCATTTTATATTGTAGAGAATTCATTAAATATAATTCACAAATTACTATCTATTTGTTGACTAAAATTTAATATTTTAATATCAAATATTTTTCATTTTTAAGTCACATGGAAGAAAGGAATAGCTTTTAGAAGGAAAACACTAATAAGGGACTTATATTCAAGTGTTTTTTAAAAGTTTCATTATAATAGAAATTAACAAAAAAATGCTCCTTCCAAAATTTTAAAAAAATAAAAAAAATCTTATACAAACACACAATAATATCATAGATCACTGCTTTCTTAAAAATCATGATCAATTATGCTTATAAAACCACAAATTTATAAGAAAAAATGACAATGAAATTAAAAATTTTGATATAATTATAAATATAAAACAATTTCATTGAAGTTTAAGAAAAATATGTTAAAAATATGGATAAAAAATTAGAAAAATAATATAAATATTTAGGAAGATGTTACCAAAAAAAGTAATTAATTAGATTATGAAATGAAAAAATAAATCTACAATTATCATTGTAAGATTCATTAAACAAAGATAAATCATTACGTTATTTAGTAGAAAATATTGTCGAATATTGAACTTAAACTTTTTTAAAGAGAAGATGATGTTAACAGAAATAGACTTAATACTAGATTTAAGCTTTCTCCAATAATTGTAACTAGAGTTGTTCATTTGCATATGCAGGGGAATTTTATTAAATATATATGAAGAGAAAGTGTATTATAGATAAGAGTTTATAAATTTTAAATTGGATCTAAAATATAGTGAAAATAATGATAAAAAGATTTCTATTTAAATTAAATGAAGATAAAGATAAAATGACTTTCAAATTTTAAAATAGAAAATGCTATTAAGTTTATTTATAAAATTGTTAAGTTCAGTTGCAAATTTGTAAAAAAATTTAGAAACAACATCACATGACAGTTCTATTCCTCCCATAATTTTCTCCAAAAGGTGTAACTATTTTTTCTTTTTAAAGGTGTATGAAATAATCAAAGAATTTACTTAATAAAATAAGTTATAAAAAATATGCTTCTACAATTTTTATACATAAAAAATCTAGCAAACTAATGAGAATGGATTAAGTTATAAATCTTTAAAAAAAATAGAAATTCAAGGAAATAAAGCATTCAAAATAAAAAATGGACAATCAAATTGGAATGATAATAGTATAGCAAAAAGCGAAATAAACTGCAAAAAAAAATTATATGGTAGAAACATTATCGAACAATTATAAAAGGTTAAAAGTAGTAAGATCTTATCAAAGAAAAAAAATATGAAAAATAAAGTACTCATATTAGAAAAGACTATAGTAAAATACAAAGAGAAAAGAAACATACATAAATATAATTTGAAGAGTTTTTTGAGGATCTTTTTATGAGACTAAAATAATTTAATATTTATGAATTATAGTACTAGATAAAAAGTAATTTAAATTTAAATTTTTACAGAAATTGATTTAATATTAGAAGATAAATGAAGAAAAAAATAATGAATTAACATGTGACAAATTATGGAAATGACACTTATCATAAAAAGTAAAAAATATCATTGCTAATACATAATATATAGATATGTAGATAGAAATAATATAGAGATAGCACTGAATTTCAATGTTAAAATGCTAAGGAGCATCAAAAGTTTTTTCCACATTTACATACAAAAATATTTAAGTTGATTATGGTGAGGAACGAACTACTAATAAAATTGATCTCTAGAAACTAAATCTAATATCTAACTAATATATTGAATATTTACTTAAATCGATGATAAATGTGAGAGTGTATTTAGGCAGTCAAATAAAATAACTTATAACTTGTGCATCCGTTTAATAAATTAAAGGTAGTTAAAGGATGTAATAATGAAGATAAAAAAAAGGCTCTATTTTAAATGGTCATGGAGTAATTTATAACTTCTAGATCTTCTTTCCAAATTTACCCAACTTCTTTTAAATAAAATAACTTATATGTTAAATATTTAGTTTGAGTTGTATGCAGTCTCATTGGGATGTTTTGCTTAAATGACAAGAGGGTCAACATATTAGCCCCCGTTGTACATTGAAGCAATTCAAATTTACCAAAGGCTGTATGTGTATGCTTTAGACCATGTATCTTTTAGTTTGATGTCCTGTTCATGTAGTTTGTTCTTTTAAATTTAATGAGTGACAATTAAGAGTCCAGGATAAAAGTATGTGAATTCCGATTCCTTTTGGAATTGGTAAATTATTGATAAAACAGTTACAGCAATCAATATTAATATTTAAATTCACCAAAATAATTTTTAATATTTCGAATTACAGATGACTTGATGGACAAAATAAACTCGGATTACATAATAATAAAAAAAAATCATACAATTAGGATTTAAAATATAGATCTATTTTTTGTTATTGTAAAAATAAAATTTCTTTCCATTTCATCCTTCATCAAATGTTTGTATCAATTTAGTCTCTCAAGATATTTTATTTCAAAATTTAGTCCCTCAAAACCAAGTCATCGTTTAAAGGCCACATAAGAATTAACGGTGCTAACTCAAATTAACTATTAAGTTTTTTCATCTCTTAATGTTAAATAATTAAATTTTGAGATGTAGTTAATTTTTATGAATCTTATACCAATTTTAATTGAGAGATGGAATTAATAAAAAGTTTATCTTACGAGAAACAAACATAGGTATTTATTTAGAGAAATACAATAGAATCAGATCCATTTGAATAAAAAGTATGTATGATTAAAATTATAATTCTTGATGATCTTAGTAATTTTTTATGGACTTCTAGACGACCTTCCTTCATTTTCAAGTGCTGGCATATGTTTAAAATTGACAAACGTTCATCATTTACGAGAAGACTTTTAGTGTTATAGTAATACTAGCTAAAAACTCAGTACTATTCTTATACAAATATTTCCAATTATTTTTTTAATTCAAAAATCTAAACGGACTGAAAATTATCTATTTTCAATAAAAAAAATCGACTATTTTGACAAATCAGATAGCTTAATTGAGAAACTAATATACTTAATAATATTTATATAAAAATAACATTGAGTTTCAATGCTAAAATGCTAAGTAGCATCAAAAGTTTTTTCCACATTTACATACAAAAATATTTAAGTTGATTATGGTAAGGAACTAATCACTAATAAAATTGATCTCTAGAAAGTAATTAAATCTAGTCTCCGAAGAATATATTGAATATTTTGTTAAATCGTTGATAAATATGAGAATGCGTTTGTCATTTAAATAAGATGAGTTCTAACTTATCGATTTCGATAACAAGTTACAGGTAGCTAAAGGATGCAATAATGAAGGAAACAGGCTCTATTTTAAGTTATCATCAAGTAATTTATAATTTTTATATTTTTTCCCAAATTTACCCAACTTCTTTTAAATAATAGATAGCTTATATCCTTATGTAAACCATACACTTTTTCTTTTTCCCCCCTAATATTATAATATTTTTAATAATATTTCCTTTTCAACAAAATCAAAGTAATTAAAAAAAAGGCATCATATTTGACCTAGGTCCATTATTTCATAATAAAAATAAAAATAAATAAATATGTAATATGATAAAATATAATTAAGTAAATTTTATGTAATTATATTCTTATTTTAAAATTTTTAAATACATCAACATAATTTCACCTGAAAATAATATAAATTAATTTACTTCATATATTTGCTGATATTAATATATTTTTTAATACCTTCCATTTATTATAATTTTCAGCTTTCATCTCAGAGCAAGTAAAACATCTAATAACTTGCTTATCACCTTTAACTTTATTTGCACCAAAGAGGACTTGGATTAAATGAAAAGTTCTAGAATATGTGATTAGCTCGAATTATTATTTTAAAAACATGATACTCTCCTACTTATGAATTGACCAACATGTGTTACATCAAAACGGTGTTATTTAAACAGGAAAAATATCATGTCTTTTGAAACACGAGCTATTCACATATTCTAGAACTTTTATTTAAAATGGTGTTTAATTATTTATTATTTTATTATTATCTTAAATAGGAAAAAAAATTATGTTCCTAGTTCGATTGTCATCACGCAGCTACGAAGAAATTCCATTACAACAAACAAATTGATTTTGACACGAACTTGACTGTTGATGGTATTCAATAAAAAGTGCAATATACCAATAGCAAAATAATCTTTAAAGCGTTTTTCTGTGGAACAGTGTTTTGGCGGCGAGTTCCTGCACCCTAGCCTTTGCAATCGGCGTGCTTGTTGATTTTTATACTGGTGGCGTTCTGTTCCTTTGAGGATTTACGTCGATACAGCTTCATTTTGCATTCATGATCCGTTATGTTTGATGGTCTGATTTTGTATTAATGATTTTCCAATGTAGTAATTGCTCAATTGAGCTTTCGGAGATTATTTTGTTTGCTTTTTCATTATTTTAAGATTTTTGTTTTCTTTCTTTGTTTTTCTTGATTTCTTGTGATTGTGAACCCGTGTGTCTACTATTTTCGTCAATTTTACGTGTCAGTATTCTAATTGCTTTATCTGTTACTTTGATCTCATCGTCCTATGTTGGAAGTATGAATTAAAAATTTTTAAATATATAATTTATCATAACAAAATTATGAGTATGCTTGGAGTATAATTTGATGAGACTATAACTCATCTGAATGACGATGATGAGTAAAATTGCAACCTACTTCGTCCTTTAGGTTATCTAGATAGAGAGAGAAAGGGAGAGAAAATTTTCGGAGTGGAAATCCTTATTTTTCAATATGAAAATAATAACCCTAATCTCTCTATTTAAGGTCAGACTTGTGATAGGAAATTACTAACTATTAAAGGGCTGTAGGTTGGGATCTCTACCTCCAACCTATATGAGCTTGTACATAATCTAACATATCACGAATGATACACATTATCTCTACCTATACTTCGCCCTTTAGGTTATCCAGATAGAGAGAGAAAGGGAGAGAAAATTTTTGGAGTGGGAATCCTTATTTTTCAATATAAAAATAATAACCTTAATCTCTCTATTTAAGGTCAGACTTGTGATAGGAAACTACTAACTACTAAAGGGTTGTAGGTTGGGATCTCTACCTATATGAACTTGTACATAATCTAACATATCACGAATGATATGCATTAAAACAGGGTCCGATCTGTTCTATACTTAATGTTAAAATATAAAACTAATTATTTTAATAAATATTTCAATAATTAATTAATGCTAATTCATATAATATTTATAATAAAATTAATTATTTTATTTTTAAATACAACAATCTCCCACTTGGATAGCATTAATTAATTATATGAAATAATTGAAGCATTAATAATTAAGCAATTAGTTATACATTAAGTTATAAATGTAATTTAAAAAATGAGAGTACACAGAATCACTGAATCTAATAAGGAGATAAGTAATATAATGTTTCATAATCTGAAAGAAACAGAATAGAGTTTAGTCTTTCAACTACAGTTTAGAAAAGAAACAACTCAAAATCATTGAATTTGATAGGAAAATAAATAATTTATATGTATGTATAAAATATATTACCAATGTTTCAATATCCAAATTGAGCAATGATTATACAAGTAGAATGAGATCATGCAGAATCACTAAATCCGATAGGAAGACAAGTGATGTAAAATTAATGTCTCATAATCCCAAAGAAATTGGATATATACAAGGTTAGTCTTTTAACCACAGCTCATAAAAGAAACAACTCAAAATCATTAAATCTGATAGGAAAGCAAATGATTTATATATATGTATAAAATATATCACTAATATTTTAATATGAGCAATTATTGGTCATAGACATTAACAAAATAAAATAAACATATCTCATATTCCCACTAAACTAAGGTTTTATGAAAAAATTTATCAAGATCCATATGAGTTACTTGATTTTAAATACTCCTATAGGTAAGCCTTAAGTCAATGAATCCCTAGCATGTCTCCACTAGGGCTATGTTCAATGCAAGTCCGAGATTCAACAATCTTCTCTCTCTAACAAATAGGGGTTTAACATCAAAAAATGTTTAATATGATTAAAATTCTTGTTGTTTTAAGAGAAGCACATAGTAAAAGAATTATCACAATAAAAATTAGTAGAGATCATGATATAGAATTAACCAATTGCATGCTAGATATCAACTTCCTTAACCATATAGCTTGACAAGTGGCCTCACAATATGCGATAAACTCTGCTTTCATAATTAAGGTAGCTGTGAGTATCTATTTAACACTTTCCCATGAAACAACTCCTCCAAACGTCATAAAGATATATCCAAATGTTGACTTATGATCATCTATGTATAAGGCATAATCGGAATCTTGAATAACCAATACCCTCAAATAAATTAGATCATCTACAAGTCAACATATTATTCTTGTTATCTTAAAGATACTTTATTACTTTCTTGGCTACTTTCTAATGATCCATCCTAGGGTCACTTAAGTATCTTCCAAGCACACTAATAGCAAAAGTTATATCTAAACAAATGCAGACCTATGCATTCATAAGATTACTAATAGCGGAAGTGTAAGGAATCTTATCCATTTCAGCCCTTTCAATATTAGCTTGAGGGCAATATGATTGAGACAACATATTGTCTTTCTAAGTAGGCATTAGAGTAAATGCACAGGTATCCATTTTACATCTTTCAAGCATCCATTCAATCAAATTTACTTGGTACAAACCCAAAATACTATGAGTTCTATCATGATGGATCCGAATTCTAAGAATAAAAGATGTTTCACTAGGATTAAAATAACATGATAACATGTGTTTTGACTCATCTAGAAAATGACTGAATTACTAGCCAGTAAAACGTCATCAATATAAAGTACTCAGATGACAAAATTACCCTTCCAAAATTTCTTCATTCAAATTCCTACAAGTACACAATGTAGTTATTCGGTATTGCAGGTCTCCGAACCCTTCTGGGATTGTCTTAATTCAATAGTTGGCTGATTAGGTTCTTTTTCATAAGGATTTTCATTATCTAAACTGGACTATCAACATTATCTCCTCTAGTAGTGAGGGAATTAGAATAGGTATAGGTAGAATGGTGGCCTTTCACATAAATTAATAGCCCTAAGCATCAAACTCACTATCTAAGTCATCCTCAAAATAAAATGTTCAATCAAACTCGATGATCTTGGTACTATGAGTAGGACAAGAAAATCTACAAACTCTTAATCCAATTCAATGCCTAATGAAAAACTTATTGATTGTTCTAGAGTCTAATTTCTTCAACTAGGGATTATATGGTCTTATCTCTTCTTTACAACCCCACACTTAAAAGTTTTAAAATATGAGAAATCTAGGTTTAACAACACATCTTTGTTTTATCAATCTTTCTAATCTCTCTCTAGAAAAATGGCCTAAAAATTAATCTCATAAAATGGAAGAATTCTAACTCATTCTAGGTTATTTATGCCTAATCGTAACATTGATGGGAATATTAGAATATACAAGAGGATAATCTTTCAAATTCAAATGATATGGATCATTTTGTTAGGTGGCATACCAAAAATAGCAAAATCATAATAAATTTTCTTTGTTAAAAGGAATAACTACAAAATAGAACTAGAAATCAAATTTCTTCTTGGTAGAAGGCATATTGACAATGTTATTCAGATCCATAATGTGTCTAGAGGAAAAAACATAAAGAAATTAATCCTATGTATTGAACCTCAACCTTACTATCTGTTACTCCTAAGATAGTTTTCCCTCTTTTATTTGGGATCCGCCAGTTCTTGAGCCCCTTTAAAGAATTTGTAACATGAACAGTTGCACTAGAATACAACCACCAAAATTCAAAGGATATTTCAAGATTATTGGACTTAAAACATACTAAAGCTAGACGAGTAGAATTGAATTTCTCTTCAATAACTTTCATGTATTCTACAGCAGTATCTTTGTCTGGGATACTCTCTTTAATTCCTTTCTTAATTGTGAACTTAATCACTGCCAAGCAAATCTAGTTTAACTCATATCATTGTTTATAATAGGTCTTATCTGCAATACTAGACTCAGGTAATAGATTAGCTAACTTCGATTCTCTAAGAGCTAAATCCTCTTTAGAGGTTGTAAGGTACATGTTCAAAGACTCTCTCCATTCATTATAGTTTGTTCCATTAAGAGTCCTCACCACAGATAGTTGTTGAAAGGTTAAGATTGATGCAACAGGATTGAGAAATTATTAATTATGCATGCACAACATAATTATAATACAAGATTCCCAATTAAACAAATTAGTCAAACAACTATATAATAAAGTGGTATCAAAATTACATGTACCATATGACTTGGTTTATACAAGAGTCTACATAAGAATGTAATCAATATAGCCATACCGATAGGGTACAAGAAATATTGAAATATTATAATTACTGCATGCCTATTCTAAAGAGTTTAAACCTTAAAATTACATTAACAATGTCACGCCGATAGGATGTATCCATCATCAATGCAATGTGCTCCTAAATATCCTAGAAGGTCATTTTTTTCTGGAAAATAGTCTTATTATATCCTTAATCTATCATTGGTATGAAATAAATGACTTTAGGTATCTTTATATATATATAATTACATAATTAAAGGCTCAAATTTTATCTAATATAGTTATGCTCACAACTAGAGAGAGTGACAACTCACCAAGCCTAGAAAAAATATGAAAAATGTCCATGAATTTTTTTAGGCCAAAATTTCATAAATAAAATATATTTTTATATAGTTTAAATATTGCAAAATTCAAAATAAATACTTACTGGCCTCAAAAATTTTTGGAAAAATTCCAAACAAATAGAAAATTAAATTCCATGCAACTAGGCCAAAACTCGACCCGAAATACCAAAGCGCGTCATGTTCATGCGCCAACACATGCTACGAATAGGCGTGGGCTTAGCTTTAGACCGATCTAGTTAGTTGACTAGCATGTGCCACTCACACTCCCTCACGCACGTGGCTCATGCGCAATCAGCTAACTGGGTCAACCTTCTGACACCTGACTTAACGCATGATGTTCACGCGCTATCGAGTGCGTGTCTTCCACACACACAGGTAGAAGCTATAACCATCAGCTTGTGTGACTCACGTGTACAACAAGCACGTGAGAGCCACGCGTGTATCAATATCAAGCCTTCCTCTTCCTTGTCTCATGCAGTTCGATTTTCATGGCTGTTTTTTTCGCCATTAATGGGTTTTAAAGTCCATAAAAATTTGTTTTTATCTCCTTTTAATCCCAAAAAATTTTATCCAATCTATTTTAATATAGATTTATGTATTTATCATACGATAAAAGGCTTCAAAATTGTGCGATCTATGTTCATAAATTTTCCAAAAAAAAATTCAAACATCAATCCACAATAATCACAAAATTTTAATACAATTAAACCACAGACTAATATTCTCAATGTACACAACATCAAGATTCAAGATTTCATTAAAAAAAAATAGATCCATTATTTCAGAATTAAAAATCCCTCAATTTGTGGCAATTCCAAGTACGAAAATAAAACAAAAAATTGAGAATTTCATGAATTTGCCAAGATAATTAAAATTGCTTGTAATCATATAATTCATACTGCTAACATGCTTTGATACAAGTTGTTGGGAGTATGAATTAAAAATTTTTAAATATATAATTGATCATAATAAAATTATAAGCATACTTGAAGAATAATTTGATGAGACCATGACCGATCTGAATGATGATAATGAGTAGAATTGCAACTTACTTCGCCTCTTAGGTTATCCAGATAGAGAGAGAAAGGGAGAGAAAATTTTTGAAATGAAATCCTTATTTTTCAGTATAAAAATAATAACCCTGATCTCTATATTTAAGGTCAAACTTATGATAGTAAGCAAGATTCAAGATTTCTCAATGTACACAACATCAAGATTCAAGATTTCATTAAAAAAAAATAGATCCATTATTTCAGAATTAAAAATCCCTCAATTTGTGGCAATTCCAAGTACAAAAATAAAACAAAAAATTGAGAATTTCATGAATTTGCCAAGATAATTAAAATTGCTTGTAATCATATAATTCATACTGCTAACATGCTTTGATACAAGTTGTTGGGAGTATGAATTAAAAATTTTTAAATATATAATTGATCATAATAAAATTATAAGCATACTTGAAGAATAATTTGATGAGACCATGACCGATCTGAATGATGATAATGAGTAGAATTGCAACTTACTTCGCCTCTTAGGTTATCCAGATAGAGAGAGAAAGGGAGAGAAAATTTTTGAAATGAAATCCTTATTTTTCAGTATAAAAATAACAACCCTGATCTCTATATTTAAGGTCAGACTTGTGATAGGAAACTACTAACCACTAAAGGGTTGTAGGTTGGGACCTCTTCCCATATAGGATTGTGCATAATCCAACATATCACGGATCATACACATTAGACTAAAGCTTGATCTATTCTATACTTAATGTTAAAACACAAAGTTAATTACTTAAATAAATATTTCAATAATTAATTAATGCTAATCTATATAATATTTCTAATAAAATTAATTATTTTATTTTTAAATACAACATCCTATTCTCTAATTTGTATTTTCTGGCTATGACGATGCCCTAATCCTATTATCGTCGAATGTTGTCTTTTTGGGTTTGGCGATACCCTAATTCTAAATATGATCGCTTTACTTGCATATTTTTATCGTATTGGCTATTATCTGTGTAATTATGCATTTTTACCCTAATCCTGTACGATGATTGTGATTTTCTTTTGTCGTTACTAATTTGTTAATCAAATGCTAGTTATCCTATGATTATCATCATTAAACAAGGACGCTATACTGTCCGAATTCAAATTTGAATTGAAATTGTTTTGAAATACCCAGAATTTTTTTTATTGTTTGCCTCCTTCTATTTCTATTTTATTCCGATCTCACTAAACGGTCTTTCTGCTTTGTCCCTTTTTGTCAACGTCCAAAACCTTTACTCCATTGCCTCCTTTCCTTGCATGGCGCTGCTTGGAGAGGTCAGCGATTCCTTACATTGTCTCCTTTGTATTCCATTCATGTTTTCTTCGTTGTTTGTTAATGATTTTTCTTTTTTTTTTCTCTTTATTGTTCCCTTGCTTTCATAGAAGTTGTATTTTGTGTCCATTGCTACCTCTTCATATACATATTTGACATTTTGCAATTGGTATCATTTCATGTGTTTTTTGTACTGTTTTGTTTTCTCACAAGGTGAATTTTTTGTATTAATTTGTTTTCTGAAATAGTGTATTTTGTGTATGGTTCTATTTTTCATGTCTTAGGTAAATCTATGCTTTTTGTTTTTTCAATCTTTTCTTCTTTAGCTCTTCTTGACATAGTGCTTTTTGAGATTGTTCTTAAAGTTTCTCTCTCCGTTCTTCTGTACTATTTTTTGGATCATGAAAGGCAGATATTTCTTCTGTTCCCTTTTTAGCCTATTTATATATTTGTTATGAAGTTGATTATAGAACTATTTTGGGAAAAATAATAGTAACGTTGATTATTATATAAAAAAAATTGACATGATTTTTTCAAAATGTGATGGAAAATAACATTGCACATTAATTTTTTTATAAAAAAGGCATTTAATATTTTAAATATCACATCAGTTTTGTTAAATAATAGATATGACATATTTTGCCACCTTTCCAATCCTAACCCCTACCCATATTGCTCCTTCCCTAATCCTCCCTATTCTTCCTTACATAACACACCACCATTAACCTCCTCCATCGTCCACCCCAATCTTTTTATATTCCTCCTTACAAATCACCCAAACTAGAAACAAAAACCAACACCTCCTATGACACTATAAAATTTCAATTTAAACAATTCTAAAAAATAAATTGAATAATAAAAGTGTTAAAGCAATTAAAGTTATATCCAATGCTACAATCAAATAAGGGTGCTTTGTTAATATATTTTGACATCTGTTATTCAATACATGACATTGACATTCCCTAAATAAAATCATTCTTAAATCCAATACTTGCAAATAGCATAAGCATTTATTAAAACTAAATGTATGATAATAGCTTTGAAGGCCAAAGAAGATGCATGAAATTAAATTTTTTACCTATGCAAACCTATAAAAGTTGCATCAAAATGATAAGTTATAAAATATGATTAATTATGAAAATAAAAGTTAAATTACAAGCACAAACATAAAACCCAAACAAATTATTACATTTATATGTTATATTTTTCTAGGGAGGGCTCAACCTTACAAATTTAAAACAAGCTCATAGAAGAACATTAGTTCTACAAAATAATTGATGATAATAAACACAAAATCAAAGATTTTGTAAATACAGACACAAGCATCATCTTGAAAACCTTCCTAGGATTGAGAGAGCTTTGGAATGAAATTTATAATTGGCATCAATGCTTACTCTATTTATTTTTTATTCCCATCAACGGGATTTTGTAAAAAGTTGTGAAGTGACATCATGTTCCTTTAAATGTCAATTATCTATACAAAACTAACTCCTAAAATGTTGATGTCCTCTGTTATAGATAGTAGCATAAATGTAAATTATAAACTAGAAAACCAACATCTAATTAACAATGATGTTCTTTGACTAAGAAACATTATGACATTGATTACTTATGATATAAATGACATGATAATTCTAACATTTCACAATATATATTTACTAAAACTTGACATCTTATCATGTAAGCATTGGTTTATGGTAAATAACTAGCATTGTTTATAGCACCCATTTTTTTAATCCATATCAACAACTATCAATTGACAACAATAGTTGAAATAGATACCAATTAACGAAAACAAAAAGAAACAATTATTCAAGCTTTTATATAAGGCTTTTAGACTTTCATTTATTTATCAAAATATAACAACAATAGTTAAAAATGGAAAAACCAAAACCTTATTCATCAAAATTTAAAACAAGTTTCAATCTTAACTTGACACTATATATTCAAATACACAAAATCAAAGACATTCATTGTGGTGTAGTTGTGGCCATGAGAAAATACATTATCCAAGGATCTTGCAATTCATCAAGATCATCCTTTAGTGTATAGTTATGTACAATCATTAAATCACTAGAATTTACACATAATTAATATGTTATCATCAAAACAAATTCAGGTAATTAAGCATATAAGAGCTATAAATAAGTAAAAATGATTACCATAGTTGGTTTTCATGAAATACATATTATATCAAACATGTAACATGCATAGTAGCCTCACTCAGCATTTCCATTTTGTCAAATAGTAGATTAGTTCCATCCAATTGATGCACAAACTTTCATCTACAACGTGTTACAATCTCACCTAAGAAACTTACACTTATATTGATTCATTTTACTTTTTGGCCTTTCCTTTTTTATACCAAGCCCTACTTATAGTATACATCTAAAGTATCATCTAGGACTTAGCTCAAGTTTAGTTGCATTAGGTGGCTTAAAGGATCCAACTAAAAAATGAGTTTCTTCATTAAGCATGCTACCATAAGCATTTAATGACACCTACAATAGAATGGTATAAGGAGATGTGAAAATTTATTTATGAAAACTAGAAAATTACAAATAATGCATAATTGAGCCTTACCCCTCATGGTACAATGTGAAATAGCTTACTTTCTAGGGCTTTACCAGTAATGCAACCTTAATGTATTGCCACCTCTTCTTATCATCATTCTAGGCATATTGGACAATGTAATACAAGTATAGGATTCCACTATAAGCTTTTGCCATTAGGGAGGCACAACAACTATAACAACACCTATAACCAAAAAGGCATAAGCTAAGTGCCTATTTTGACAATTGCTAAAAGTAAATAGTACTTATTCAAAGAAGACAAAACAAACTCATTTTACCTAAAGTTAGATACAATTGACATCAAACTCCTCCATCCTTAAGAGTAGCAGGACAACATCCTTTTTAATGAATATGACAAAGGATGCATCCACCATCTCCACTTCCATTGTGAGTTAAACCTGGTCCCTTGGAGCAATCAAGCTCTCCCCATAGTGTCTTTCGATCACAATTAAGAAGTTGGTGAAACACAAATCAAGAGTTAGTAAACTCAAATAATAAGACTAATATAATTTTAGTCATACAAAAAAAAGTAAGTGAGAAGGTATCAATTAGTGATATAGATCAATTAGCTATTGTAATCAATATTTACCTAATCTCTAATTATAATTAATTAGTGATATTTATTAATTAGTAATACTAATTAATTGGTACCTTGAGACTATATATATAGATGTTGTACAAAGCATTTTATACATTCAAAAATAAGAGAAACCCTTTCTCTTGTTTTATTCTCTTCTCTCTCTTTTTTTGTTATTCTATTTTTATTTTCATTGTAAGAATTTTCTTATTTTGGACTGTCATTAATTAAATCTATTTTATTTTTAAATAAAATTGAATTAGACATGTAGCTCAATTATATGAGACCTGAAACTAATAAAGTGATTCAATGTGTTATATATTTACCTCATCATTATACTTATTGTATTAAGAATGTGATTTGGACCTATTTAGGCATATTTGGTGTAGAGCTTGTTGTTGAGTCCATTATGGATGGAGTCAATTAGGGTTATATACATTATTGAGGCTAGGTCCCCTTTCCACACTGGATGTTTACAATTGTTCTCCCATCAGAGCATTGCAAATTGTAAAAGGTGTAGGAGAGGAAGACCTTATTCTCTACATAGATATTTGTGTGAAGAATTGAAGATCACAAATGGATTAAAAAGGTATGTAGTGTTGTTAATTTTAATATTCTTTTATTATGTGGTTATAGTCTTAATATATGATCTGTAAAATTATAAATTCTAACATGTAGTATTAGAGCAAGTTATATCAAACTAGAATCCTAATTTAATTAATTATAATTTAATATTATATATTACATATATATGTTTGGATGTCTTCTTTATGTATTAAATTAAAATTCGTTTAGCGTCTGGCATTTATATATATATGTTTTAGCATTCGATTTCATATATATGTTTCGTTCTTTGATGTTTTCATTCTTTTGAAACAGATATATAGACGTTATATATATATATATATATAT
The DNA here is from genome assembly GCA_020226215.1 of Sindora glabra. Lineage (NCBI taxonomy): Eukaryota > Viridiplantae > Streptophyta > Magnoliopsida > Fabales > Fabaceae > Sindora > Sindora glabra. Next base: position 93,210,920 of record CM035227.1, on the reverse strand, counting down.
ATAATGGAACTTTGACCTATAGAGTTTTATATTTAATGGATTCAAGGAGGTTCTAACCTCTAACGTTTTATATATAAATGGATTCGAGAGTTCTAACGTTTACTGCACAATTATTGTATATATGTTTGGCTTCCTTTTCATATACGTCTGTTTCCCCAATTTTTTGTACATATATTTTATATATGTTTCAGCATTCTATATATCATAATCATTATATATATTTGATGTTTTATATATATGTTTTACTTTTTACAATTCATGCTTTGGATTTTATTTTTATGAGTTTTCTTTTTATTTAATTTTGGCATGAATTTAATTGTTAAAATTATTTTGATGTCTTTTAAGAATGAGACATATCTTGGGAAAATTTATATGGAGGTGAAATTTTTTATGGGCAATTTGAATATATATTTTTCCTATTTAGAATTAAATTAGTGGAATTAAATATTTATCACTACAGTAATTATTTAACAAGCCAGTGAATTTTTTTGTGTTATTAAGGATGTTCTTGTTATTTAAATTAGTTCATATAATCACCTACCCATAGGAGACTATTATGTGAATTAATTTAGATAACATGGAGCTTTTATAATAATAGGTAGGTTGATGATCCTTCTGCCCATAGGTGTTAAATTTTTCAATTTTGTTTATTATTATATTAACGTGATATTTTAAGGATATCTTAAAGTTTATTACTTTTTTCACCCAGAGGAAAATCTATAATAATATTTTGAGGTACCTAATGTTTAAAAGAAATATGAGCTATCATTATTGCCTATGATATTAACTAAATTTCTACTATCATCATTGTTTTCAGCTCCATGTGCTTTTTCCCTGAATAATCAATCTTTTCAATTGAAACTCTTACTAGAGGAAATAATGAGAGATGGAAGAAGGATGTGGAATTAGCATTAACCATGATAGATGTAGACATGGAAATTGGAATTAAGAAGCCCACTAATTTAACTGCTTAAAGCACTATTGACTAGAAAACTTATTATGAGAAATAGGGTAAGGCCGATCGCTTAGCTTTGATAGTGATGACAAGATCAATCTTTAAGGGTTCAATTCAAGCTATTCCAAATACTAATAATGCCAAAACCTTCTTTACTTCCATTAAGGAAAGGTATATAGTTTCTGATAAGGTTGAAGCTAGTTAATTGATGGAAAAGTTTGTTAATATGAGGTATGATGGCACTGGTGGTGTTAAGGAGTATATTTTGAGGATAGTTACTATTTCTACTAGACTTGGTAAACTTAAATGCCTTGTTAATGATACTTTTCTTGTTAACCATACCCTAAATACCTTACCTTCCCAATTTAATGCATTAAAAAACTCCTACAATACCCAAAAGGAAAATTGGGATGTTAACACCTTGATATCCCTTTATGCTAAAAAAGAAGAAACAATGAAACATGAAGTTTTAGGAAGTGTGAAATTAATCAATCATTCACGTTCTAAGAAGCCTTTTAATAAAAGAAATTTTAAGTCCTAAGGTAAAAGTGGTCCTGAAAAAAACTTTAGTCATAATCACCATAGTCCTAAACCTATGATAACTAAGAATGAATGTTGGTTTTATAAGAAAACAAGTCATAGAAGGAACAATTTTTTTGCTAATAAGAAGTACTTGGAAAACAAAAATAAGAAGAAAAATAAAATTTAATCAAGTAATTCTTTTGCTCTTGTTTGTTGGGAATCTAGTTTAATAGATGTTCTTATCAATTCTTAGTGGATTGACTCTAGGGCATTTGTCCATGTTACGAATACCTTATAGGGATTCAAGAGCAAGTGAAAGCTAAGTAGGGATGAAGTCAATCTATGTGTAGGAAATGGAGAATGAGTGCAAGTGGAATACATAGGCATAATTGAATTGAAATTAGATTCAAAATTTGTTTTATCATTGAAAGACACTTTATATGTACCATCCATGAGGTGAAGTTTGGTTTCTTTATCAAAACTTTAGGATTTAAATATTTATTTGAGTTTTAATAATGGATTTTATTAGTTATTTTGTAATTCTATTGTCATTGGTAATCTTTTAAGATCTGATGGTTTGTATAAATTGAATCTTGATTCTAAATAGTTTGATTCCCTTCATATTATGAATGTTGGTGTTAAAAGGTCTTTGTCTAAGGAAAATTCTTTTCTTTTGTGGCATAGACATCTAGATCATATATCAAGAGAAAGAATCAATAGGTTAATGAAAGAGAATGTTATTCAATATCTTAATAGTTTTGATCATAATTGTGTTGATTGTATTAAAAGAAAGATGACTAGAAAAAACAATAAAGACTCTACTGGTAGTAAAGATCTCTTGAAGATAATTCACACAAATATAAGTGGTCCTTTTAAGAACACTTTATGTAGGAATAAGTATTTCATAACTTTTATAGATGACTTCTCCCATTATGGCTATGTCTACCTTATAGATGATAAGTCACAATCTCTTGAAAAGTTCAAAATTTTTAAAGTTAAGGTAGAAAAGCTATGTGGTAAAAAGATTAAAATTGTGAAGTCTAACCATGGTGGTGAGTACTACGGTAGAGCTGGTAATACAGGATAGCTCATGGGATCTTTTGCCAAATATTTGCAGGACTATGGGATAGTTTCCCAATTTACTATGCCCAGGACTCCTAAACAAAATAAAGTGATTGAAAGATGAAGTTGCACTTTGATGAACATGGTAAGATCCATGATGAGTAGAATAAACTTATCAATTTTCCTTTAGGATGAAGCCTTGAAAATTACTATGTATATCCTAAACAGAGTTCTTACTAAATCAATACCTAAAATACCTTTTGAACTTTTTAAAGGCTAGAAACCTAGTCTAAATCATCTTTGAATATGGGGTTGTCCTACTAAAGTAAAAATCTATGACCCCATGGCATCAAAGTTAGATCCTAAAACCACCAAGTGATATTCTATTGGATATCCTAGTGGATCTAAAGGCTATAAATTCTACTATCCTACTCATAAGATAAAGATAGTTAAGACATTAATAGTAAAATTTCTTGAAAATGATGTTTGTGATTTTAGTGACCTTCAAAATGATGATAATATTTTGGAAGAGGTGCTAATTGTTTCCTATGCCTATTATGAAAGAAAGAATTGTATATCAACCTATTAATAGGATGCCTAATGTACAAGATCATGAGAATGTTCTGAATAATGCACCTCAATTAGAAGAACTTGTTGTACTTATTGATGCTCTTGTTAAACATTTTGAAAGGGCAAGAAGGCCTATAATTCAAATGATTATATTATGTACTTGGGTGAGACTAATTATGATATTGGACAAACTATTGATCTGATGAATTATAATGAAGCAATTTCTTGTGAACAATTTAGTAAATGGATAGAGGCAATGCATGATGAGATTCAATTTATGTATTCTAATAAAGTATGGGAGTTAGTTGAAATTTCAAATGGTTTCAAAACCATTAGTTGTAAATAGGTGTTTTAAGACTAAAAGGGATTCAAAAGGTAACATTGAACAATTCAAGGCAAGATTGGTAGTAAAAAAAGTATACACAAAAGGAAAGGATAGACTTTAAGGAAACTTTTTTACTTATATCTTCTAGAGATTCCTTGAAGATTATTTTGGCTTTAATGGCTCATTATGATCTAGAACTCCATCAAATGGATGTAAAAACCGCTTTTTTTAATGGAGATTTATGTGAAAAAGTCTACATGCAACAACTAAAAAGTTTTGTTGAAAATGGAAACACATATTTGGTTTACAAGTTGAGAAGTTAATCTATGGTCTTAAACAAGCATCCAAGTAATGGTATTTGAAATTTGATAAAATTATCTCTTCTATAGGTTTTATTGAAAATAAAGTTAATCAATTTATATGCCTCAAGGTGAGTAGGAGTCATTTCATTATTCTTGTTCTATATATGGATGATATATTGCTTACTAGTAATGATATTAATTTACTTTATGAGACTAAATCTATGTTGTCTCAATTTTTTTATATGAAAGACCTTGGTGGTGCGTCTTTTGTTTTGGGTATTGAAATCCATAGAGATAGGCCTAGACACTTGTTGGAACTTTTACAAAAGGCCTACATCAATCGTGTTCTTGAAAGGTTCAATATGGATAAATGTAAACCTAGAGATGTTCTTATCTCTAAAGGTGATAAATTTAGTAAAGACCAATATCCTAAGAATGAAATTTAGAAAAGTTTGATGTAGGATAGATCATATTTTAATGTTATAGGAAGCCTAATGTATGCTCAAGTTTATACTAAGCTTAATTTATCTTTTGTTATGAGTTTTCTTGGTATGTATCTTTCTAATCCATGCGATAAACATTGGATTGCTATTAAAAAAGTAATGAGATATTTGCAAAAAAACTAAGGGCTATATGCTAGTATATAGGAGAGTTAATGATCTTGAAGTAATTGGTTACATGGATTTAGATTTTTCTGGTTGTGTAGATGATATGAAATCAATATCAAGCTATATTTTTCTTTTGGCTAGCGAGGTTACCTCTTAGAAGAGTATGAAACAAACACTTACTGCATCTTCCACCATGCAAGTAGAATTTGTTACTTGTTATGGTGCAAATACACATGCAATGTATCTTAGGAATTTTATTTCTAGGCTAAAAGTAATTGACTCCATTTGAGGATTTACTATGATAATTTTGCAATAGTAATGTTCTCAAAGAATAACAAAACATCTTATGGTTCTAAACATATTGAAATTAAGTACCTTACAATTAGAGATTGGGTTAAGAATGGTGACATTCTTGTTAAACATGTTAACACTCAAATAATGATAGTAAATCTTCTAACCAAGGCCATTCCACCTGTTGCTTTCAAGCAATACATTTCAAACATGGGTGTGTTAAGTTCTTTTGATGTAATTGGTTAATGGGAGATTTTATATTATAAACTTATTTATATTAAGTTTGCAATTGTTTTTGCTATAAACTTATGTACCATTTATTTTGCATACATGTTATGGAAACTATATGTTATTATTTATCTCAAGATATAGTTGTTTTCTTAGTGGAAACATTGTTTACTTTTGCATAAATGTAACTACAGTTGTCTCCTTGGGAAGATGAAATTGAAAATTAATATTATATTTATGAAAGTAACTGTAGTTGTGTCTTTAGGGAGATGGTTATTTATTTTATAGTGATACCCTTATAAAGGATCACAAAAAGGACTTTTACACTATAATATAAAAGGATCACTTGGTCATACTAAATGTGTAACTACATAATCACATTCTTGTAATCATATCAATGAGGTAATTAACCCTTGTAATCATGGATATACTATATAGTAAATTGATATATCATCATCCATAGTTTAGTTAGATGCTTCATTGGACCTAATCATGTTTTGAGGAAAATTATACTGAGCTATGATTTATTTTGTAGCCACTTATGTTGTTATTTGATCTAGAAGTCATTTTTCTTAATTGATTTTTAAAATTAATAAAGTCTAATTAATGTTGCCCAAGTGTGAGAATATAAGAATTTTCTTATTTTGGGCTACTATTAATTGGATCTATTTTATTTTTAAATAAAATTAAATTAGACATATAGCTCAATTATATAAGACTTGAAAATAATAAAGTGATCTAATGGGTCACATATTTACCTCATAATTATACTTATTGTATTAAAAATGTGATTTAGGCTTATTTAAGCATATTTGGTGTAGAGCTTGTTGTTGAGTCCATGATGGGTGGAATCAACTAGAGTTATTGAGGCTATATCTCCTCTCTATACTGAATGTTTACAATTATTCTCCCCATCAGAGCATTGCGAACTGCAGAAGGTGTAGAAAAGGAATACCTTGTTCTCTATATAGATATTTATGTGAAGAATTGAATATCACAAATAAATTCAAGATGTATGTAGTGTTGTTAATTTTAACATTCTTTTATTATGTGGTTCTAGTTTTAAATATGATCTATAAAATTATAAATTCTAACATTCATAACATATTACCAGCATGAATCTATTATTTGAGCATTTAGTTTTTATTTCATAAATTGTTTATTACACATTATATTTGTTAATAGTTTGTATTCTTTGCTTGGCTAGCCTGCAACTTTATAGGAACGCATGCCATTAAGTTAACAATCCAAGTTTGGGGAAGACATATTTTTGTTTTATTTCCTTCACTGAAGAAACAAAAGAGTTTCACTAATATCGAGTGAGACGATGTGATTTTTGTTTGCTTCGCTATAGCTTCTTTATCAACCTCTACAAGCTTTCAACTAAGATGGCAGCAATAACTTTATTGAGATACATTGGCACAATGATAAAGGAGATTTCAAGGAAAAGAAAGATTTTATAAACATCATAAGCTTTAATGGAATTAGTGATATGGCATTGGATTTTAATAAAATAAGGTAATAATTTTCTTTTTTTTTATTATTTTCTTGAGGGATTGAAAATTAAGTATTTTATAATAAAAGATTTCATTATCCTTTGAAGAAGTTTAAAGTCTAAAAGGGAGATCAAATGAGTAAATAAAGTAAAATTTCATCTTTTATCATCATCATCATCATCAACTGTATTATCTATTTTTCTCTCTTTTATTTGTCACAAAATTGTTCCTTCATTAATGTTTTATTGTAACTAAATATAATAGTGAGTTTTTGATGAAAAATATGAAATACATCCAAGGTTTTATTGAATTCTTGAAGTGAATGCATCAATAATTAAAGTCTTTTATGAAAAATATGAAACTCATATAATTGGTTTCATTGTATTTTCTAAAGTGATTGATTTCATGCATTCTAGTTACTAGACAAAATTTTAAGCTTTTAGTGAAAGCATGAAACCTATTTAACTAGTTTTATTGCATTCTTAAAAGTAAATATCTTGATGATTAAAAAGTTTGGATGAGATTGCAATTATAACTATTTACATGGAAAAGGCCAAATTAATTTATACAATTGTGGCAGTAATAAGAATAGTACAAATAAATATAAGATTAGCTTTTACCACTATAATTTGGAAAATATAAAGAAAAAGGCCTATATAATAAGAAATTAAAAGGTTTCTAAAAGTATATGTTATCAATGCGATGTGAAATATCATTAGAAGTTCTAAAAGTATATGCTATTAAAGCTGGCATGCAAGGCATTGTTTATGTACCTATCATATCTCTAAATATATTATCGAACTTTACAAAGCCTTAATTTAAAAAGAAATAAAAAAAGACTAATTTTGTTAATGAGAATGATGCTTACAACCATAATTTTATATAGCATATTTCAATGAGGTAAATTTCTTTGTATATCCAAAAGAAAGACTTGATAATTTGATTAGTAATGATGGTAGCCAATTTCATTTTCTACTGAATTAATATTAAATATTTTTCTTTTGTGGATAGTATAATAATGCACACCATTCTTCAAAATAGAAAATAATTTTTCCTATTAACAATTAGTAAAAATTATGTCAATATAACATTTAGAGTACAAAGTTGATTGAGGACTCCTAAAAAACTAATATAATTTTACCAAGAGATATATAATGCTATAATATTATGAATTAAGTCTTCAAAGATATTTATTAAGTTTTAGAAACATATGATGAAATGGATACCATATTAAGACAATAAGATATTGAATATTTTAATGGTCACCTCAAGTGAAAAAAATGTGTTGGAAAAGTTCATATCATTTTCTTTTGATATGTGCTATACATATATAAAGCTAATTGAAAGAAATGTCAACCAAAGGTTCATTGAGCAAAATATTTTTAATACATGGCATAATGTAAAAAGTTATTAAAAATTCACAAGGTTATCCATTAAAAAACTAGAAAATTTTTTAATTTAATAAATTTTTATGTGCTACTTATTATTAAGTAATTTAATTATAAGGCATTAAGGTTATTGCTAGCTAATATTGGGACTAGATTTCTAATATTTTTGAAATAAATACAAGGTGACATATGTGGATTATTTGAATATTTCATGATTTTAGTCACATGAATTTATTATTAATTTGCAACCTGGTGTTTATGAGATTACTTATCAAATAATTCAACTTAGAGCATAGCTTCTAATTATTTAATTAGGATAATATGTCTTAATAATACTAATAGAATTATATCTAAAGCCTTTAAGAATTACCATGTTCTAATAGGAATAATGGTTGAACATCCTAAAATGTTTATATGTAAAATGATTTGATTAAAAAAATTTTAATATCTTAAGTTACTAGTTATGTCATTGTTCAAGAGAATAGGATTCCCTCTATCATATTGAAAGGCATACAACTTTATATATTGCAATACTTATACACATCAAGTCAAAAAGTTATAGCTTCTCTTTATAATTAACTTTGGTTAAGAGTTAAAAAATTTTCATATATAGGTAATTTTTGAATGGGATATATATTTTCTCCTCTACAATGCACATAAATGATCTTGAAAAATGACAAAAACTATAAGTTTATATGTGAAACTATATTCCTAAAATCGATGGGAAAAATACAATTGTAGAAATAATATGACATGCAATAATCTTAATTCTCACACAAAGCAATATGAACCTGAATTTTTTAAAATGGTTGATTTATAAACTATAAAAAATTATCAGATATATTACTAACCAAAAACAAAAAAATAAATATTATATGTTATTTGCAAATGCTCCTATTCAAATTGATGCCTAAGTACAGTATTTTGTTTTTCAATAAAAATTAATTTTTGAATATGCCTAAAGTATAATAAACATGTTGGTTCCAAATACAAATATCTTCAAAATAAGAAATGAGAAAATAAATAAAATTACCTTATTGATGAATCAAATATTATTAAAAAGATTTGAGACATAATGAGAAACTTCCAGAAAAAGTTTAGGTACCTAAAATTTATAAAAATGAAGAGATCTCAATTGATTATATCTCTAATAAAAAAGATGAAACTCATTAGAAAATAATTGTCAACAACATTTACTTTTATATACAATGTAACCCTAAAAATTATAAAAAATAATGATTAGTGAGAATCTTAAAATTATAAATTAATGATTATTACCCAAAAGAAAAAGAGAAAAGATGCAATTCAAATAGAAATACAAGGTTTAAATGTACTTATAAAGTGAAGAAATGCTCAAAATTAAGCCAATAAAACACTTTGAAAGTGTGAAGTTAATGAGGTACAAATATATAATTGTACCAAGAAAACAAGCACATTGAAGTTGCAAAAGAGAAAGTATGATTTGTGACATAAGAGTTTTTGCAAAGATTGCCAATCACTATGAGAAATATTTATTTTTATGTGATTGATATAATTTTTTTTTTGACAATATATCAAAAGTTGACATGCATATGATGGATTTAATTAAATTCTATTTCATGTATGACAATTAATAATGGTATTATAATACTAGAAACATTTTAAATTCTTGAAGGATGCAATTTGAATATTTGAGAAATATATTCAATTTAATTACAAAGTTTGTTGTATGATTTTAGAACAAATGTGAGACAATAGTCTGAATAAATATTTTCCCCTATGTTATTATCTGAATATGAATTATTGCATATGTTGATAATTTAAATATTTTTGGAACTCATGAAAAACTCCTAAATGTGGCAAAGTATTTGAAAAAAGGAGTTTGAGATGAAAGATTTTAAAATCTAGAGTTTTATTTTAGCATGTAAATCAAGTATTCAAATGATGAAACATTTATTCATTAATCAATATGTAAAGATCTTTTTACATAGATAAATCACACCCATTGTGTGTTCCAATAATTATTCAATAACTTGATACTAATAAGAATCCATTTAAAACTCCAAAAAATAATGAAAAATTTCATGGTTCCAAAGTACCATATTTTAGTGTAATTAATGCACTAATATATTTTGCTAATTGCACTTTTCTTAATATAGTTTTTTGAAAAAAATTATTAGTAAAATATAGTTATTTTCTAATCAAAAGATTTTGGAATAAAACTAAACATATATTTTTTGCATCTTTGTAGAACAATGATTTGATATTATCTTATTTGTACATATGAATTTTAAGTCATAACAATTTAGTTACACAAATATAGAATGTTTGATATACACAAATTTTGATCTCAAATTACTATTTATGATAATATATCTATATTATACTTCTTATTGAGATAAATTACAGTTGCAATTTCTCCAACATATATATATAATAGAGAATTAATTCTCTTAAGTTTCAACAAAGAAATTTAAACAAATTTATATGAAAATAATGCTACGTGCAAAAGTTCCATTGGAAGGATAATGCATAAAAGGAAATAACCCTTTCTTATGCTTGCAAAAGAATAGTGATAGTTGATCATAATAATAAGTTTATTTAAGTGGTTCCTAATTAAATTGTTAACAAAGATATTGACTTAGATTTTTAATAATATTTTCATCAAGGAGAGTTTAGTTTACACTATACTCTTTTTTCTTTGATCATGTTTTTCCCCTATTAAGTTTTCCTAAAAAGATTTTTAATAAGGCAGGTTATTTATTAAAAAAATAATATACTTTTTTTATTTCACTAAGACTTTTTTAGAATAATGTTAACTTTTTCTTTCACTAAATTTTTTTCATTGAATTTTTTCTAGTAGAGTGTAATTAATTAGTGATTAGCATTAATTAGTATACCAATTAATGACACTGATTAATTAGTTTCTTGAGACTATATATACATATATTGTATGAAAAATTCTATACATAAGAGAAATTCCTCCTCTTATTCTAATCTCTTACCCTATTTTTATGCTATTCTACTTATATTTTTATAGCAAAAGATGGATTTTATATCCGGCTTTCATTTTGTAATGGCCACACGATAACCATAAATTAAATGGTTAATTACACTCAGACGTGGAATTCAGTGGTCAGATCCAAATGTGAAAATAGCATAATACATTTTAGAGGAAAGGAAAATTACAAACAAATATAATTTTGAATTGTGATTGTGATTCCGTTATAATTTTATTATAATTAATAAAATTATAGAAAAATAAAAAAATATAATTTTTGTATGTAAAATTGATATGTCTGCAACCTCAATATTCATGCAGATTGGAATTTAAAACCTTGAAACTAAATTCAATTGGATGATAATTTGGACTTTTTGATTCAGTGGATTTTAAGCACGCTTTTGATTTGATTTGACGGGGATGGTGACTCGTGGAGAGGAACAAGTTAAAAGGTAAACTCGGAATAATATTAAAAGGAAAAAAAAAAAGACTCCAGTTAATCCCCAAAACATATGAAAACAAATTTTAGTCCAATATAGGAGTTAGATAATTATGGTCCAACATATATTAAATCCTGTGTTACATTTCAAATAGAGCTACCCAGTGTTTATAAAATACCTTTTTGAAAAGATGGGATGTGATTGTTTTTTTAACATCAAAACATTAGGAATAAAATAGATTACTTCAAGAATAGGAGGACGGGCAATCAGCCTATTTGAAAATTTATTATCATATTTATAAATTGTTTAATTTCTTAAAATTGCTGAAAATGAAAATTGAATTTAAGATATGAGTGGTAGAAAATAATGAATCTGACTGATTAAGATAATTCAAGAAATTAAACTATGGCCTTTTAATTAATGATAAAATGGCATTTTGAGTCCTCTAAATTTAATTGAAATGTAATTCCCATCACTTAAAATTTTCAAAAACATGCAATGTCATTCAATTGTCTAATACTATTAGAATTTTTATTGGAGATGCTTACACAACGTTTAACTTGACATTTTATATAACTCACATAAATAATATTTTTATATTTTTATGGTAAAATACCCTTTACCTCCTCAAACTTCCTAAACATAGTGTGACCATATTTGTAATTTATGATTAAAAATATAATCATGGTCATAAACATACGAAAATTAAAATTTTTTACATTACATAAATAAGATCTTTTTGTTACCCATAAAACAGTTGCGTACAAAAAGAAGAGACAAACCTAGAACATAAAGATCACATGAACAAAACACAAGATCTAAACTTGAAAAACTAACATATATATAATATATAATATCTTTGAAACGCTAAATAATAAAAAATTTATCCATTGTCAATGAAAATCCTTTTACATTTATTGTTAATGTACAATTCAATGATAAGTTATTAAAAAAAGTAAGAATAAATAAGAATTCTTCATGTATAAATAATAATGCATATTTTTATCAATTTTTTTGATGTGGCAACATATTAATTAATAATATTGTAAAAATTCTTTAAGCTATAAAAAAAACTAAATATACATCTTTTATATCACGGTGTACCTTGGTTTTTCATATTTTCCCTCTATTAAATCTGTATTAAAGATAAATAATTCACTCATTTGAATGATCTGATATTTTTTATGACATGTCAATATATTATTAGATGAAAAGGTAAATCTCTTTTATAAGGGGGGATGATGGAAATTAAACTCTTCCAAAAGAAATGTTATATCATTCAAAATATATCTGATATCATTCAGACTCTATGAAAGATTACCCATCTATTGTAATTGTAATTGTCTATATATAACTTGAATTATTAATTTATACATGCTTGGTGCAAAGGCCACATATATGATGAGAAATTGGAGAAAATTAAATATAATAACTTCTAGTTATCATATTCATGATGTATCTGAAGTGAAAATCAAAACGTAACAAAAGAAACCAACTGAGAAATAAATTTAAAACTCTTCATTGAAATATCCGATAAACTTAATCATGGGTTTCAGCTATGAGACCGGGAAGATATGAATTTATTTACATATATACTAATATATTTCATAAAAATAGTTACATTTAATTATTTTTAGAGTAAAAATATTTAATTTGATATAATTAATTTTTTTTTATCATAAGAAACAGAAATTAAATTTCTAAATACAGTGGAAGGGACAAAACTTTTAAAAATGCAAAATAGCTACATTTAATTATAATTAAATATTGTATAAGTTTAAGTGCGTGTTTTTCACATAACAAACTTAACTTTTACCTAAAATAATATTAAAAATAAAATTAATTGAACTTTAAGGTTAGATCCTAAATTTCATGCAATTTGCATGAAAATTTGACTTATATTATGAAAATTATCACAACTAAATTAAATGTACCAGAAGAAAAAGGAAAACAAAGCAACAGTTGGCTGAAACTCCCATTTTATTAATGCCATTGGATGCAAGTATTGTCCTCCTAAGCATGGGTTATCATTACTTTTACTGTCACAAATAGAATTCAGCTCGAACTTGAAACCCTCTTTCTTCACCCTCAGCAAATAAGAAATTCTTCATCCCAAAACGTCATTATATGCAAAATCTCATTATCTCTCCTTGATTTTTTTGTTCAGATTAACTACTGCAATTTGAGATTCAGATAAATCTGCAAAATCTCTCGGTCACCCATAGAATATGTGGTCATTAGCACACAAAATAAATAAATAAATAAGAGATTAAACCAGAAATTGTGTTTATCTCCCATAGGACATTGCAGAAACAATTATAAGAAGGCTAGGCTTGAATGATTATACCTCCAATTTGGCACAATTTGTTCATCCTGACATACAAAATTACTTGATGCCATTGCTCAACCACCACCCCTTTTGTTGCCAGATTCGCATTGCACTGAGAATTCTTGCTTTTACAATCTCATTAAACAAGAATTGCTTCACTCGAACACACCACTACACCTGGAAAATCAGTTATGTAATAACTCACTAGATGGTTGATTGATCATGGTTGCATTTAACAAGAATTCTATGACCAAATAAGTTTTTCTGGAACCATGTATCTTGTGGTAGAATTAACATCGCATCAACTCTCACCCCTTCACAACACTTGTTTAAAATGGTGGCCTCTGCTTCACGGGAAGATCATGACAAACAAGTTTGTAGTGTGGCAGGTATAATTTTCAAAGCTAATTTGATAGCTTTTTGTAATGTTTTCAGGAATGAATCATGGAACATATTGAATCGGATAGAAGAAACAAATTTAAGGATTTCATGTGGTATTTAATGATGGCCATTCATTAATTGCTGAGAATGTATGTAGCTTGCATAATGGTTTATGACATCCTCCGAGTTGATGGAGCCTGTTGCTAAAATGTTGTTTCCTATTGAACTAGATCCACTTCATTATTTAGAAAATCAGCATTTTAGAGGAGACAATATTAATATGGTTGATGTTCCAAGATATTTCCTAGCATAGCAAGAGATTCTATATCTGGAGATTTGGTGATGATCCAAAGATATATGAATGTGTAGTAATAACGAGAGTCTTAAAACCTTCCATAATACAAAGGATATTCTATTTGTTATTCCGCCATGAGTAAGCAATCCTGTACTGCCACTTGTCTTTTGATAACTAAAACATCGACCTCCTCCATTTTAGTGGCGTTAAATATCAAAACATCTTATTTGTTAAAATATAAATGGAGGTAGCACTGAAATCTCAATGCATACACTATCATATGACTAAAAATATTTCAAACACATTGAGGCTGGACAAAATGACGCAAAGGTTAGAGAGAAAACTCACAAATTAATCAAACATTTTCTTAATTCAACTTGATGTTTACCATTCAATGGAATGAAGTATTTATAGTTTAAATTAGGAAGGAGGAATATCTAACCTATAATCTAAGCAATGTTATCACCTATACATGAATTATTCATATCTAGATACATATATGTTCATGTTCAAAGTGTATATTAACACTCAATGAACCTAATTAACATCTTCCAATTGAAACATTCATTTAAGTATATAGAAATTATAAAATTATTAATTCCTGCATTTTTTAGATCTATTTGAATGGGCTATTTTTCCTCTGCCACAAATCCACATCTCTCGATGGGAGGAAGTGGATGACTTGGGTAATCGTTTGGCATTTGTTAGCTGAAGAATCAACAAATTGGTTTCAAATATTTTATCCAATTGTTCTCAAGAACGTTTTCAAAAGGAATTGCATTTATTTTGCTGATGTTTACCCTTGTTTTGGTCCTTCTATGCAGTATAATGTAGAGCATAGTGTTGGGCTGTTCTGCTTGGATGACAAAAGCATCAATAAATTTAATATTCATGTCAAAAATGATCCTACATCAGTCTGGTTGAGCCATGGTTACCTAAGAAATTTATGTCATTTTGATGAATTTCTTTCTTTTTTTTTTTCATTTACATTAGTTCCCTTTTTGTATTAACTTGGTTACGTGTTGACATTGTTAAAGTCTAGAAGATACTGCTCAAATACGCAACTTCTAATTCTAATATTCAAATTTGGTTAATTAATAGGATCCTTGGGAGCCTTGAATTGAGCACATATCAATTGGAAGTTAGAAAAGTTATAAAATAAATTAAGGAACATAAAAAATTCATTATGTGTATAATCGGATACCTTTGGTATTGAATTTTCAAGTGTAGTACACGCGAGAAACGCATATATTAGCATACTTTCTCTTATTTCAAAGCTGATTAGCCTTCTCTAGAATGCATTTTTTGCCCGGAAAATATCAAAGAAAACTCAAAGATATAGCACTAATGTTTAAATTCTCAAGTTTAAATTCTTGTGTGTTATCGATTCTATTCAGAAAAGGGGGAAAATAAAAGATAATTATATTACCGATGTTAACTTTAACATGAATAAAATTATTAATATTATTGATATATATTTTACTTTTTAACTAGTATTATGTGCAATTTATTTGTGCATTTCGTTGTCATTGAACCCTTTGTATAACTAAAATAACTAATGTCATGTGAATGAAGTTTCTGGGGTAGGGGGGAGAATAAATCACCAAACTGGTTACATCAAATTTTTTATAAATGATAGATGTTATATAAGATTTCATATATATATATATATATATATATATATATATGATTGGTTTATGTAAATAAATTTTCAGAAGAAATTTGATGTAATTTCTATCTTTTAACAATCAATTTGTGGGTTTAATGAGGAAGGAAAATGAAAAAAGAAGTATTGTAATCATAATCAAAGTTGGCTTCCTAACAAGTTCTAAATTGTATTTTGTAATTGCAATATTGCATGCAATTGAGGAAAGCATCATATGCACAATTTTGTGCCACAATGTTGTATTTTCCCACACTTGACCATAATTTTACTAGTCGCTGTAAAATCGCAACAATAACAACAATTTAGAATTGTGTTTCCTGACCTTCATAATAAAAGAAATCGAAGGCCCATTTCTAAAAGAAAATCCTAGAAATTAGCAAAACGAAAATCCCAGCAGAAATCTAAAGCATTCTGATTCTCATCTTGGTCCTACCTTTTTCTTATAGTAACTTTGAGCTTGTGCCATTCTCCTTTCATTTCACAAAGGACATGTTTTTCTCCTTGTTCACCATGTCGAACCAATTTTCATATGGCCATTGCAAGTAAGCATTGCCCTCCACAACCTCAATTGCCACTGCTTTCGTTGTCAGCAATAGAATCCGACGAAAATCCTTCCATATTCAGCCTCAATAAACAAAATTTCCTGCGCCCAGAAACTCCACTATATGAAAAATCTTAGTACTGTGTCCACTAATTTGTTGGCTGGCTAATCATGGTTGATAAAGCTCTTAGGCTATCAAAAATCTAAGAAATCAAACCAAGAATAGTTTTCATATTAATTAATTATTGTATCAATTTGTTTTAATAATAATGAATGGCAAATTTTTAGGAGCAATTGTTACACAAATTGTGTATCCCCTAGGTAAGAAAAAAAATTTCATTGATAAGGCTACACTCACTCATGTTTTATAGGATGCTGTCTTCTTCATCACCAAAGGACCAAAATTGCAAAGTCATAGGTTAGGGTGAAAACAGTGACTTCTTGACTTTTTACAAGAAAACCATTGACTATAACTCAATGATCATTTGAAGAAAGGATAATTGCTTTTGCATATAGAATTCCAAGATAGGAAGCTACATGCTCTAGTGATTGGTGTATAAAATATGATAATGGTTTATGACTTCCTATCAGTTAGCATCATTGAGAGTTGCCCTAGGCCTAGTGTCATAGGTGGGTAACTTTTTAACTGAAATCATGTAGCACATGCTTGTTACTTTTGACAAACATGCCATCTTTCCCATCAAACTCATATGGCATATTTGGAATAGATAGCAAAACTTACAATATCATAAGTCACAATTGAATGTCATTGAAACACCCATGCATACTAAGTTGCAAGATTTCCCCACACAAGGAACCTCTGAGTACAACGAGCTAAAAAAAAGGACAATTTTGAATAGGAAAAGTGACACCCTATTTTCTTAGTATATGCCTCATTCCATAGTTTTGAGTATGGAAGGAATGGTCAACACACCCAAATCCCTAACTCAATACGAAGTTTCCCCAATGAGCCTCCCAACACTCTATATCTTAAAATGTATTTTGAACAAAAGCTCACTTGACACAAGTAGACATACTTTTTCTAAGTTGTCAAAAGATCTTTTCAGTATGCTCTATGTGTCCAATTGGCATCATCATGCACTAACATGAAGATAAAAATGTGAAGATCATAAATACAAACTTTTTCAACCTTTCTAGGTTCTTTTACTATGTTAAAATTTTCAAAATATCCCTAAACTTAAGAAAAATCAAAAAGAAATTGTACACAAGTTGGATTGATTCTAAATTTTAGTCATAAGACTTTTATAGCATGTTTGATTTTTCTGCTAAGTTTCATCCAAAATCAAGCACATTTGCTTGTCAAAATCATTACAGCTACCATCTTGTGACATTCTCCCCCTCTTCAAATGTTAATGCCCTTATTGATGTCTTAATCTAACATGGCTTCATAAGGAATCTATTTACTTTCTCAAAACTTCATATTAGTCTTTAGCCTACTCTTCTGAGTTACTACCTCAACCACTCAGACCTACTTCTTTAAGCACTATGAATGTTCCCTATCTTGAATTCAAGTTGTCACCTTTACAACATTGGTATCATTTTAGCTAAATGTATCCTTTATAAATTTTTTCAAAGTACTGCTTCTATAAACTCCTTTCAAAGTGTCCTGACAACCTCTAGTACTACTTCCCCACTTGCTCTCCCATACCCATTACCTTTATAACTTGTCTGATGAGTCATTGCCTTTTCATTTATGTACTCACTACCATTACAACTTGCATAAATGCCACCACGTACTAACACAATAGCTTGTAACAATGCTCAGCACTCTAAATTACCTACTAACAAATGTCTTATACCTAATGTCCCATTACACAAATGCAAAAGGCAAGACTGACGCTTAATCTACGTATAAACCCTATAACCTTACTCATAAGTCCACTTATGTTGCTTTTGATTAATTCATTATACATCACAATGCCACTTTCACACTTGATTGAATCTTATGATCCTCTTTAAATAGATACCTTTTGGCATCTCATTAACTAGCATAACCCACTTAAAATTGATGCTTTCTAACACTATAGTCCCCACAACCTCTCTTATATGTGTCATTTGATGGCTTCTTTGAGTACATTCTCTGATGGTTTCCCTACTTCAACATCTAGAAGGGGGTTGAGCATAGAGTATCCTTTACTTTAGCTCAAGCTCCACTTTACCTATGCATGAGCAAATACGAACTCGTGGTTATTGCCATATCGATTATATGATTATGCAGTGCTAACCTGCTACCTCTCTTCTAAGTCATTGTTGTTGCTCTACAAAATAACTATATAGGTTAGCCCACTGCATTGATGAATCTTGCAGGAAAGCACTATGTCTATTCATTGCCTCATGTGATTGTGTATATAGTATTGATTCCTTCAAATCTCCATTTCACCCATTAACTATGCTCTTCTAAGCAATCATTCCCCCTTGACATAACTTTGGACTCCTCTCTTTAGAGTAATCCAATTGTGCCCTTTAGCTATGGCTATGTATTTCTACATGACCAAGTTTTTTCCTTTTGGAAATGGCTAAGCTAATAAGCAAAACCAAGGCTTTTCCTTCTAAATATGATGTTAATTGACTTATCCCTTTGAATTATGTTTTGTACCCCCTAATGCCACTATTATGAACAAGTGCATAACTAACTTCCTACATGAATAAGCAAGCTAGCCCTTTGGCATAGATGCTTACACCTAATGGACTAATCCACATTGCCTCAAATGCATCATCCTTTTGCACAATAACTTTTTGAACTAATCTAACCTTTTTACATCCTTTGGTGAAGTCCTTAGCAAGGAATCCTCTAAGTTTAAGAATAATTGCTTTATACATCCCTCATATAGCATTTAGCAAGCTACATCTAAATCAATTATAGCCTACCTGATCTTAGCTCTCTAGCATAAATTGAGCATTGATATCATCTATCATAGGCTTGTAACTCATTAACTATAATCATATAATACATGCTTGCTATTCTTAGTGAATATACCAGCATTTGTATTAAACTCACATGGCACACTTGGAATAAATAATGGAACCCACAAGTCCACAAGTTTGCAAGCCATAATTGAATGTTGCAAAACTACCCACATGCGCCAAGCCATAAGATCACCTTACATAAAAAGCCTCTTGGTACAACGAGCCAAAAAAGAGATAAATTTGAATAGGGAGAGGGCACCTTGTGGGTATCCCTAGCTCAGTGTAGGGGATGGTCATAAGGCAATGCACCTAGTCCTTAGCTCAGTGCCAAGTTAGCGCGCCAAGCCTCTAGATATTCCACCCTCTTAAAGAACATCTTAAACAAAAGTCCATCTAACACAAGTAGCTATACTTTTTCTAAGTCATCATAAACTCTTTTTACCATGCTTCGAACATCCAATTAGCACTATACTATATTAACATGAAGATAAAAATATGAGAATCATAAATACTTTGAATCTCTTTGCATTCTCCAACCATGCCAAAATTAAAGTATCCCCAAACTTAAGAAAATCAAGAAAAATTATACACAAGTTGGATTTATCTTAAATTTTAGCTACAAAACCTCTACAATATGCTTGATTTTTCTACCAACTTTCATCTAAAACCAAGCACATTTTCTTATCAAAATCATCATAATTGTCAATAACTAACCTATTGATTTTCAAATCATCAAACCCGATGCATGATATAATCAATCATTTTGTTAAAGCATATAATGGTTATCCTTTTGATGATTTTGTATATCACTAGCTAATGACTCAATTGTTGATAATCCATTATTTTAGAACAATCCTAGGCTATAAAGAATCTAAAAGTTTCTAGAAAATTCAATTAGGAGTCTCTTTAAAGTTTTACTATGTAAGATAACATAGAAGTTTGTGAAGAAATGAAATTGGATTAATAATACTAAATCAAATTATGTAATCACTAGAAAATATTTTACTTAGGAATTGGTGAATTTTTGCTACAAATAGCCATTCCCTTTGTACTAAAGAAGTCAAGTAAATTAGAGGCGATAAACTTAACCTATTTTTATCTCTCTCTCCCCCTTACGTCATACACACAGAACCCAAAGTGTTTTGAGCTCATCAAAACTTCGAATCAATTTAGCAATTCCTAATCATATTCACCACTATGTAAACTCTTAACTTCATTTCATACAACATACAAGCACATCAGCTTTTATACTAACAATTGTTCAAATATTGTTATTAAATTTTGGTAATTGACAATTTAGCCTAACCAATTGCTCACAAAGGTCAAAAACTATAAAGAAGGAAAAAGCATCATGTGCTTTTCAACATGTTAGATGATGTCCACAAGGGCTTAAGGGCTTAATCACATAAATCTCAAAAGGATGAATAAAACACTTGGGAATTAGGTATTATAAGGATAATGGCGAAATTCCAAGGATTATAGGTGGCTTCCAACAACTACTTAGTCCATATGGTGAACCCACTTCATGAAAGGTTTTCAACCATCCAACTAAAGGTTATATTTACCTATGCTTCAACATGCAAAAGACTTCTTTTGCCAAACTTAATATTCATGCCCATTTTACATTCATTTCAACACTCTACCAATAAGTTGTAGAACTCTATTGCCATTAAACACTCATTTTTTATAATTGAACCCATCACAAATACTACATCTTTGAGTATGAGTAAGAGCATTAAGGAGTTTCTAGCCTTTACACCATTTTCATTGTGCTCTTGCTCTTGAAAGGACTCTATAAAGATTTCAATATAGACTAGGTTTGGTTTAGCCTTTTATGTATTCTTCTTATGTAATTGTGCATTTATACCTTCATTTCATCCAAATATTGCTTCCATAATTTTCTTATTGTTACAAAAGATAATAAATTTTCCAATAAACTATATACATAATCCCATCTTTGAAAAAAGTCAAACTACCATCATCATTTCTATTGCAGTTTTTTACCACAAACATCTATAAGTAGAGAGTTGTTATTGATAGTAAGGGCTATAAACATCCCTTATATGGATTTTAAAACTAAAACAAGAAAATTTCAAGTGTTAAAGCTAATTGAAATTAGTGATGATTACTAAAGGTAGGTAGAATAAGGTTACTTGGTCATCATTTGGTTTTTGTCAACAACAAAGGAGAAAAAGTAGTATAAGCACTTGTTAGAAGGTATTGCATTTATTTTTTAGCTATCTACAAATGTTTGGTTTTGTTAGAATTAGCACACTTTTCTAAACATATCTAGAATAAATAATGTTTTCCTTATCATTAGAAAAAATTAGAAATATCCTCTTGAAAGTTGTAAAAACTAGAATTATCTTCTTGAAAGTTATAAACCAATTAAATGGTAGAAAAGCCTAGAAAACCACTTTACATAGGCGATGTACAAGCGTATAAATAGGTAATCATGTATGCATTCCAACCATGTTGAAATAAGAATCATTCTTCAACAACTAGTTCTCTCCAACTACTCAAAGTTACGTCTATTTCCTTTTTCTTCTTTTTACCTACTCCATGTCCATAACTAGCCTTGACACTCTCTCATACTTATCAAAACTAATACACTTTATACACATTCTATCTCACCATATACATAAATACCAACTATACTTATATTTAATTGTTAATAGTGGTGTCAAAGCTAGTTCTTTCTACCTTAGGGCATGAGGCTCATCCATAAATTTCTTCTTTCAACTATTCTTCATTTACTATAAACTTTCTTTAAACCATGGCCACACCAACTATTAATTTCTTATCTGTCTCCTTACTAAATTTTACTAGTGAAAACTATGATTTTTGGAAGCTCAAATTAAAGATATATTTTATCTCACAAAAATTATAGGATATCATTCAAAATAGGTATAGCAACCTAAATGATGCTATTATTTTGTCTGAAGCAAAGCACAAGAAATTGGAAGAAAATTAACAGAAGGATGCACAAGCTTTATTCGTTCTTAGGATGCACAAGTGTAAGACCATCTTTACAAGAATCACGGTTACAAACACTGTAAAGGAAGCTTAGGATATTTTGGAAGAGGAGTTTCAAGGAAGTAAAAAGGTAAGCACCATTAAACTACAATACTTGAGAAAAGAGTTTGAAATTCTTAAAATGAAGGAATCTAAGACCATAAAAGAATACTATGGTAGAATAAAAGAAATAATTAATTAAATGAAATTATATAGGGAAGATATATTTGATAAAAGAATGGTAGATAAAATTCTAATCACTCTCATAAAGAAATATAACCCTATAGTTGTTTCCATAAAAACAATACTAGATTCATCTTCTTTATTCGTGACTAAATGAGTGGGTCTTCTTGGGCCCATGAAATAAAATTAAATAAGCATAATGAAGGATCAGTAGAAAATGCCTACAGAACTAAACTAAATGTGCAATCTTAAAATTCCAAAAATAGAGAAAGAAAATTTACTCAAAATACACATAGAAGAGAAAATTTTACAAAAAATGAAAATAAAAAAGAAGGCCAAAAGCAAGACAATAGTAAAGCCATATATCCTCCATGTGGAACTTATAAAGAGAAGAGCCATCAAGAAAAAGATTGTCAATTCCAATGCAAGCCATAATGCAACAAATGCAAAAGATTTAGGCATGTGGAGAAGGATTGCCGCACTAGAGCACTTATCAAGCTAATTATATAGAAGAAAGCAAGAAAAATGAAAATTTATTTATAATGAGTTAATGCTTGTTTGTGAAGGTTCCTGACATATGGCTCCTAAACAGTGATTGCAACAATCACTTAACACCATACAAAGATATCTTCTTAAAGGTAGACATGATTTTCAATCAAAAATTAAATTGGGGAACGATGAATTTCTTGAAGTAAAAGGCAAAGGAGTTATTTTCATGGAGACAAGTCAAGGTATGCAATATATTCATGCTGTGTTGCCATTCCCTAGCTTTGCATAAATTCTACTTAGTGTTGGCCAAATAGTGCAACATGGATATGTATTGCACTTTGAAGAAGATACATGCACTATCTATCACAACAAAGGCAATAGTCTTGTCATAGCTAAAACAAAAATGAGGAAATACTACAACTTCCCTATCTACTAAAACCATAACATTGCCATGAAAGCTCAAATTGACACTTCATGGCTATAACATCAAAGATTTGGGCATTTCAACTATTTTGGCCTTAGTATTCTTTATCAGAAAAATATCATAAGAGATCTGCCTTGCATTAAAGCTACTAAAGGACTTGGTAAGCAACGCTAATAATCTTTTCCTTCTAGACGATCATGGAGAGCTAAAGAATCATTAGAGCTTATTCACATAGATATTTGTGGCCAATGAAGACTCCATCACTCACTTAAAATAGGTACTTCATCCTCTTCATTAATGACTACACTTGAATGACATGGGTGTATTTTATGTGAGAAAAATTCTAAGTGCTCAATATTTTTAAGAAGTTCAAGTAATTTGTAAATAACCAAAGCAGCTATTATGTTAAGACAATACGAAGTGATTATGGTAAATAATACACTTCAAAATATTTTAATAAGTTTTACGAAAAAGAAAGAGTAGAGCATCAACTGACAGTAGGTTATGCATTAAAATAAGGTGGAGTTTTAGAATGAAAGAACAGAACCATAATAGAAATGGCAAGATCAATGCTAAGGGAAAAAAGATTACCTAAAACATTTTAGGTTGAAGTAGTTTGTGTTGTAGTTTACTTACTAAACAAGTGCCTAACTAAAGTTGTACATGACAAAACTCTAGTGAAGGCTTAGAGTGAAAGAAAGCCATTTCCAAAACATTTAAGAATTTTTGGTTGCATATGCTATGTCAAACTTCCAGACCAAAATAGGAGTGAGCTTGATGAAAAGACCGAACAAGGAATATTCTTAAGTTATAGCACTAAATATATAACTTAAAGACCAAAAAGTTAGTCATTAATCGTGACGTCATGTTTAATGAAGATGTTGCTTCAAACCAAGAAGAAGGAAAAATTAAGAAGAAGAATATATATATACACCCATCGATCAACCAACCACATCAAATAATGAAGACAATAGTCAAGGCATCACCATCACTCTAGACTTTGCAACTACTCCAAAAAAAATTCCAATATAAGAAACATTTTCATTAGGAAGTCCTTTAAGAAAAATACCGTCATTAAGAGAAATTTATAAAAGGTGCAACTATGTGACTCTAGGGCCAGAAAGCTTTGAAGAAGCTATAAAACAAGATGTGTGGATAAAAGTGATGGAAGAAGAAATCGGAATGATTAAGAAGAATGACATATGGGAACTTATTAAAAAACCAAAAAACAAGGAAATCATTGGCGTCAAATGGGTATTCAAGACAAAATTCAACTCTAATGGGTCATTACAAAAATACAAGACGAGATTAGTTATAAAAGGTTACTCACAAATACTTGGCATTGACTATAATGAGACATTTACTCCAATAGCTTGACTTGACACTATAACTAGATGTAAAGTAAGCTTTCCTAAATAGGGTACTTAGGGAAGAAATCTTTGTGAGCAAGTTCGTGATAAAAGGTGAAGAAGATAAAGTATTAAAACTAAAAGAAGTTCTCTATGGACTAGAGCAAGCACCACGAGCCTAGTATAATTGAATGGACAAATACTTCATAGACTAAGGCTTTAGGAAGAGTAAGAGTGGCCTACTCTCTACATCAAGATCAAAAGATTCAAAGAAGACATAATGAAGAAGTTCAAAATGATTAACTTGAGATTGATGCACTACTTTCTTGTTATTGAGATAATACAAGATGAAGAGGAAATATTCATATCCCAAAAAAAGTATTGTAAGAATCTCTTGAAAAAATTTAAAATCCATAACTACAAGGTAATTGCTACTCCACTAGAAAGCAATGAAAAGCTACAAAAAGAAGACGGATATGACAAGGTGGATGCTTGATGATTCAAAAGTCTCATTGGAAGCCTCCTATACCTAACTGCTACAAGAGTAGATATAATGTATGCAACAAGTTTGCTATCAAGATTTAGGCAAACTCCAAGGGAAAAGCTCATGGATCAGTAAAGAGAATATTGAGATACCTACAAGGCACAAAAAAAATTTAAAATACAATACAAGCCTATTGATAATGCAAGACTACTTGGATATACAAGCAAGGATTTAGGTGGATCAATTGATGAAATAAAAAGCACCTCAAGGCACATATTTACACTTGGATCAAGAGTATGTTCTTGGGCTTCAAAAAAAGCAAGAAACTATGGCATAATTAATAGTAGAAGCGGAGTATATGATAGTAGCAGGCATAACAAGTCAAACAATGTGGGTAAGGAAAATATTTGAAGACATGGAGCAATAATAAGAAGATCGTACAAAGATATTCTATGACAATGTACTATCACAATTGCCAATAATCCAGTCTAGCACAACAAGACAAAGCATATTGTGATCAAATATCACTTTGTAAGGGAAGCAATTTAAGAAAAAAATAATGAAGCTCAAATATTGTAGTACCGAGGAACAATTAGCTAACATTTTCACAAAAGCATTACCAAGACCAAGGTTTGAAATGCTGCGAAGCATGCCTGGAGTTATGGAAAAATTTGCTAACGAGGAGTATTGGAATTAGTACACTTTTCTAGACATATCTAGAATAAATAATGTTTTCCTTAGAAAAATTAGAAATATCTTCTTGAAAGTTGCAAAGTTCTCCCCAACTACTCAAAGTTACGTCCATTTCCTTGCTTCTTTTTGCCTCCTCCACATCCAAAACTAGCCTTGACACTCTCTTATACTTATCAAAACTAATACACTTGCACACACTCTATCTCACCCCCCCCCCACACAAATACCAACTATACTTGTATTCAATTGTTAACAGGTTTCTTCTGTGCACTCTGAGATTGCGAGGTCGAATCAGAAGCACCCGTTGTACATTGAAGGAATTCAAATCTACCAAATATTGTCGGTGTTTTACACCAGGTATTACAGTTTGATGCCCTGTTCACGCATTTAGATCGATAAAACTTTACTTTAAATTATTATTAGATTCATAAGTTCAGTTTATTTTCATCTTGAATTAGCTTCTTGTACCTTTTAGTTTTGAGATTTTCATGGGTAATTATCTGATACAACAATGAATAACTTTTAACTGGAATGATCAATTGTTGCGGTTTGACAGAAATATAATATAATGTAATATAATATAATATAACATAATTGAATCTACCAAAAGATTTGTGAATGATTAAAATTAAAATTCTTAATTTTTTTGACTGGAGATCTACTTCGTTTTCATGTCTTGATATATCTGTACAAATCAACGCTTATCACATTTACATAGAAAATATTCACTTTGATTAAATTGATAGAGAATAATTACAAACAAAATTAAACTCTAGGAACTAAATCTAATATCTTATTCAACATTTAGTTAAATTGGTAATAATTGTGAATAGAATAAAAAGTCGAGAACACGAAAATAGGTCACATTATTGTTTTAGAGAACTAATACTCTTCCTCCTAAATACCTAACATTTGTTACCTTAAAACGGTGTTAATTTATTGTCTTTTTTATTATTTCAAATATATAGAATCCAAAAAAAGTTCTTATCCATTACTCTATTATGTCCCTAATTTGATTGTTATCATTCATCACGCAGTTTCGAAAGAAAATTCTATAAAGAAACAAATTGATTTTGGCAAGAACTTCAATATTGTATTCAATAGTATATAAATTAATGTTTTAATCCTCAAAATAATTGTTTCACTTGATCATCATTTTTAATTACCAAAAAAATAGGCAAATGCTAACCATAATCCTAAAAATTATACTTAAGAATCAGTAAATGTCCCTCATAATTTATTATTATTTTCAATTTTCAAGAGAACCTTATGCATAATTTTAATTGAGAATTTGACTTATAAATATATTATAATTATTCTTAATTAATATTATTCCAAAAGATTCTTTTCAAAATTGAAAATATCAATAAATGAGGGATATTTACTATTTGTGAAGCATAGCCCTTAGAGTTACTATTAGCAAACCCAAAAAAAATATATATATATATATATATATATAATTTTACAATAACTTAAAATTAATATTGATATATTTTACCTTTTGTTTAATATAATCTACATTTCATTTACTTACTGTAGACTTGGCATTGAACTCTTGTATAACTAAAATTATATGTCACCAATCAATGACATACGCTGAATTTTATTGTACCCAAGGGTTTTTATATCTGAAATAATGTGGCAATCTCAAAAATGTTAATTAAAATTATTTAATCATATTTGTTAAAAATAGATAATCGTAATTAAATAATTTTAATCTAACAATATAAGTATACGTTACATCACCCTGAATTTTGAAATACCAAAAGCACCACAGCAAGTATCATGAAATATATCTCTAAGTTTCAGACTTTGTATAGATGACTATTTCTATTAAACAAAACTTCAAAAAACAATCAAAATCAAAATATAACTCTCCCAATCCTAATCAAACTTTGCTTTATATAACCGGAAACCAAGGCAGGCATGCAACAACTTAGCTGTTGCCACTCTCCATTCTTTGCTTACAGTATATGTATGCTTTTTTCATCCGAAGCCACTAATCTTTTATGTGCATTGGGTTTTCAGAATTCTTTTTCTTTCTTTCTTCTATGTGTTTGTGCCTGCATATTTTATTAAACACATACACAGAGCGGTTTTTTGCAACAGTGTTGTGCTCGTAATATTGTGATTTTTTTCACTTGATATGATTATATTACAATTGCTTTTCATTATGTTATATTACAATTTTTGGCAATCACGTCAAAAACTATTTCGAATTGCTGATACATATGGTGATGTATCAAAACTTGCAGGCACACCATGAAAATTATCACAAGCAACCTAAATGTATCAAAAGAAGAAGAAAAACAAAGCAGCAATTGGCAGAATCTCCCACAAGATATCTATGAATATATTCTAAGTATGTTATGTCTGGCTGATTATCTTCGACTTGGTTCAGTATGTTCATCATGGCGAACCTATTTTCTTAATGTCATTGCAAGCAAATATTGTCCTCCTAAGCCTCAACTGCCATTACTTTTGCTATCATCAACAGAATTCAGCTCGAACATGAATCCCTGTTTCTTCGTCCTCGACAAAATGGAATTTCTTCAACCCAAAGCACCAATATATACAACAACTCAGTGTTGTGTCGGCGCATTCGAAAGTTGGTTGATCATGATTGATATGGCTCTCATAGATGCCACCGCAACAAAAAATCAAAACAATCGGGACAACGATATAATTGATGTTAACTCCAATCCTTCTTGCTCCCCTTTCTTTCTCTTAAATCCGGTGTTGGGTACTCGAATTGCTCTCCCATCGAGTTTCTCTCTTCCAGAAAACCAAAAAGGCTTGCTCTCTTTTGCCTTCTACAAAATGGTGGCTTCATCATCACCAAATTATCAAAATTGCATCGTGGTAGGTATGGGTGAAACACATGATTTCTTGGTCTTTTGCAGGGTTTCAAAAGAGCCATGGACTTTAATTGAACTGGATGATGAAATTTTAATTGCGGACATAGAATTCCATGAGGGGAAACTATATACTTTGCTAAATAACAATATAAATTTGATGATTGTTTATGACTTCCAGAATGACGGCGGCCCTAAGGGCAAAAATCTGACTCTGGTTGGATATGACCCGTCTTGTTATCCACGGTATTCTATAACAGGTAATAATGCAGTTCTTAGAGATGTTTCAGTGCGTTACCTAGTTAATGATCCTGTTTCTGGAGAATTGTTATTAATAATAAGGAATGTAGATGATATTATTTATGGTATTAATGACGTCGAGAATAGACGTGGTGCACCTTTCATACGTGAATATGTTGTTCCGCCACAAACAATAGGATTTCGGGTGCTGAAGCTCGTCAAAAGTGACGACGAAGGTGATGATGGCAACAATAGCAGCAATTATAGATGGACGGAATTGGATAACTTGGGTGATCGTTTGATTTTTGTTGGCACCAGAAGCTGCAAAGTAATATCAGATGTCGCAGACAATTATCCTCAAGACCTTGTTGGAAGCAATGGCATTTATTTTTCTGCTACCTACCAATGTGGGCATTCTTATAGATATTGTGAGATTGGAATATTTTGGTTGGATGACAAAAGCATCACACTCTTAGCTCCTACTTTACATCAAGGTGATTCAGATTTAGAACATTCTTCATGTGTATGGTTCAGACCAAGTATTTGGTAATCCTTGAAATATGTTTTTTGGTTATATATAGTAGCAGGGATTTAAATTGCGGTTGCGGTCGCGTCGCGATACGGATGAATGCGGAAAAATGCGGCCATAACGGTATAAAATTGCGGGAAATCGCGGATGCGGTCTCCCCCAAAAACGCAATATTGCGGTCGCGGACCGTTTTTTAAATCCTAGTATAGGAGGATAGAATGCTCTATCTAATGCACGTATTTGTCACAGACTTCTTTAACGATTTAAGATTTATAGTGATATTTACATATTTTCAAATTTATTGCTGTTAGCAGCTTCAAATCTGAGATATATGAGTGATAAGCCAGCACTGTGCAGTGACACTTAATATTACCTTAGTGATTTTGTTTTCTATTATGCCTAATGTTCGGATTTAAAACCTTACATATATATTAAGTAAATTATTATGTGTATCATTAAAAAAACATACACATGAGTGATAAAAATGAAAGATTACTAGTTGAAGTAAACGAAGACAAAATGTAAGAAAATTTAGTTTTGATGTTGCATAGTGTATCTCAACTAGTTTTTTCTTTTAACGAAACATTCATTTTTTGGTATTTAATGCGAAAGATTGGATGTGGATCAACAGAGAAATTGGTAAGTTAATATATATGTCAGCATTTGATGGACGATTGAAATGCAATAATTATGATGGTTACGGACCAGTTTAAATCGTGAAATTACTCATATTAATAAATGATTTAGAGACTTCGAAAATTTCTAAAACCACATAGTGCGCTTCCGTTTGCAATTTATCACTACTATGGAAGCACGTTTTAATATCAGTTATTTAACAAATTGAACATTGAATATTACCTGATGTATACAGACGTCGTTGTATATTAGAAAATTATACATCAAATTTGTAACTAAGATAAAAAAAAGTAAAATAACATTCTTTTCTATATGTAGAAAACTATCATCATTTCTTTATGAAAATATAACATGAAAATTTTTAATAACATTAAATGTAAATCTTTTATAAATAGTAGATGTCGTATTTCATATAAAATTTCAGTTGATAAAAATAACCAATGTAGTATGTCATTCCCCCCAAACCCTAACCCCCAACATCCTCCCATCCTCCTAATTCCTTGTATTTCCTGCACCCTGATCAAACCAACATTTCCATCCCAATTTTAATAATTTTAAGTAAAAAATAAAGGTTTTGAAAATAGTGAAAAGTTACCTCAACCAAAGATGAGTACTTCACTATAGGTACTCATTGCTCTATGTATAATGTAAGCACTCTCTAGAAAAGCACTCAAATTCAAGACCTGCAAATGTTGAGTAATATTCATTAAACTTTTATGTATGATATTACATTAAATGCTAAAGAAAATTAATAAAATCAAGTTTCTTATCTATTCAATCATGTAAAAGTTGCCTCAAAATGAAAGGCAATAAAATATTGCCTATTATGAAATAGAAACTAAATTACAAGAATAAACACAAAATATAAAACAAATCCTTGCATATATATTATATGCTTTTCCAATGAGTGTTAAACTTCACATATTTAGCCACAAATTAACAGAGCTCTAGTTTTACAAAATAATTAGTGAGTATCATCTTAAAGTTAGAAAATAAATATACCTTATTAAAGAGAAAAATAACAGGGTTGGAAAAGTTTTGAGACAAATTTTGCAAGCATCATGGTTTCACCTTATGATTTTCAACCTATAACCTACTTTTCACACTATTTTAAGTTTATATGTTGGTTATGGGAAAGAAAAACCCAACATTTATAACTAAATTACATCATGCTACTATAAAATTTTACACATTGATTATTAAATAAAAATTAATATCATAAAATAAGGTATTTGTCTAGCTAACTATTTCCATAATATTTTAAGCAACAATTTTATAATTTTATCATAATTTATAAAAACATTGACACCATTATATGAACTTTAAGTGAAGTCAATAACATTAAAATTATTTTTTGCATTACAATGTTTTTCATTTGCTTGAGTAAATTGAAAAAAAAAAGGCAATAGATTGAATTTTAATGAAACAAATGAAAAATTGATGATCTATTATGAAAATGGTGTCATTTTATTTATATATTAGTGCATCGATATATACAGCAAAAAAAAACTATAATTTACAGTGAATAACAAACTTTAAAGTAAAGGAAAAGTAGATATCCTCTTCTTGTAAGTCCTTTTATATTGTTTAAAGGCTTCTAAGTTGGATGATGTATATGGAATTAAATTAATGATAAATTATAGTGAGATGAAGCAACATGACCATTTTTGTAATGAACTCAAGCTTTCCAATGTAAAAATAGACATATTACTTCTTTTCACTACAATTTCTCATCAATTTTCTCAATTGTGTTTTCTGGATGTCTCTACTTGTGCTTCTTGAAATAGAACTCAAATGCTATAATTTAGAATGAACAATAAAGATAGATTTAGAGGGCAGATAGTTGTAAACTAATGAAAAATTATGGTGACAAGGAGCAGCATATCCAATCATACAATAAACTTAAACCTTCCAATGCAAAAATGGATATGTTGTTTATTCTCACTAAAACTTCTCATTAGTTTCCTTATCATAAGGCATATATTTTTCAAATAGAGAGTGAGAACAAAATTTATAGGTAACATGCAAAACTTTAGACACCAATTGTTAACCAAAAATTGACATATAATGTATGTTTTAATTCATATTGCTTAACTATTAATATACCTTGAAATGTAATAATTTTTAGTAATTTTTCAATATATATTATTGGTAAATGTGCATAGTATTTAATACACATTAAAGGCCATTGATATACCATTAGACATTGGTTATATAAGTCACTACTACAAAAATGTCTTTTAATTGGTTCCACATCAATTATTAACAGACTCCTATATGGCCATCATTGTATGCCTAGTATATTCAATGTTGATTTTAAAACTAATGTTGAATACTTGTAACAATATCATTTTTTATAAGAAAATTGACATGTTTAATTCCTAGATATTATTGAACCTTATATATATGTTGTCGATTTTTGCATTTAGTAATAAATATTATTATTTATTATGTTGAAAATGATTGTCAATTCATTTAAATAACTCATGTATAATATGTAATAGGATGATATTTTATTAAAATAACCAATGTTAGTTTCTTATTCTTTTTTCTCTTTAAAATTTTCCCAAACCCTACTACCCTTAAAATAATGAATCGAACCTAATTCCATAATCTAGCAACTCATATTATCATACAAGTAGTACATCAATATAAACCCTATTTGAAAGATTCTACTCAAAAATAATATCCTAAATATAATAAATACCTAATAACAATAACTTCATACATTTATTTAGGTCTAAATAATAGAAAAAATATAATATATAGATGTTGTAAAAACCAAAAATAATACTTCTAAATATAAAGAAGGAACTCATATTATCTTCCAATGACATGGCTAATAACAAAAATCCTTATGAATTACACTATGACAAACTAATGACAATAGGATCTCAAAATTGATTCATAAGTGAAACATTAATACAATATGTTATTGAAGAAAATTTTATTTACCTAACTTATGACATTAAACTTTGGTCACGTCATGTATTGTTTGAATAGTAATCCTAACATTCCATGCCCTTTGTATAGAAATTTTTATTGATTTACTTTTGTAAGGAAAAAATCGGCCATCTTTTCTTCAAGAAACCTACTTCACCTAAAACCCTAAATAATAAAATCTGTAACACAAAACTTAAATAAATCAACATAACACATAACAAATAAACATTCTTAATTAAGTTTAAAAAAGTAAAATATTTGAACAGAACTTAACATTGAGAAGAATATGCCAATAAGAGCAAAAAAATGGTTAAACTCAAGTTAAAGTGATCTTTTGAGTGAAAAAAGTTGTAGCAAACTTCCTACTTACAAAAGAAAATGAATTGGTTAATCTCTTTATAAGGCACTAAGAATTTCATGAGGAAGATGCTTTCACTTTATAATCTACAATTCAGTGTCAAGACAAGATTCCTTTATATTTCAACTCTTGCCTTTGCTTTTATAAGTTTTGAGGAAAGAAAAATGATGTCATTTAAGTATTTCACATTGATTATATACTAAAATCAACATCATACGATAATGACATCCTATTTACCTAATTATAGCTTTATAATGTCTAGACTAAATTTTACTTTACCACATCAATTATAAGATAAAACTAATGTAGAATTCTACTTTATTATTTTTTTTATTTCATGTCAATTATTATTACAAAACCATCATTGTATATAAACCACATTAGTTATTAATAAATAACCAATTGGTTTATAATTTTAGAAAAAAATAAGTTTACTTTTGTTACTGCCCTAATGATCAAAACTAAACCTATTGCATAAATAGTCAGGTAGACATAGTTACTAGTGTAAAAGAGAATCACCTTTCAAGCATCATTAAATCATGTAACAACACATATAAAAAAAATTTATAACACATAAAAAACAATATATATACATTTACAAGTAATTGTATTAAGTATTACAAGCATAATCATATATATTTTCATTTACAATTGCATCCAATAAGTTATACAACTGGCAATGCCCCTTCATGCTAGTGCTTTCCTTTCTCTTGATAAATATGCAACTTATTCCTCCTACAAGGCTACTACACTACAGCAAAAAAGACTTTAGCGGCGACATTTGTCGTCGCTAAAAAGTTCTCGGTCGTCGCAAAAGAAAAAGTCGTCGTTAAAACTGTCGTCGGTGAAGGTCCGTGCGTAAAAGTGTCAATAGCGATGACAATTTGTCGTCGCTAAAAGTCAGTCCTTTTGCGACGACTCTGTCGTGGCAGAAAATAATTTTAAAATTAAAAAAAATTTGAAATTTAATTTTTAGCGGCGACAATTGTCGTCGCTGTAGGGTAAAAGTCGTCGCTGAAAGCCGGCCTTTCAGCGACGACTTTTTGTCGTCGCTGAACGTCCGCCATTCAGCGACGACTTTTGTCGTCGCTGAAGGTCCGCCCTTCAGCGACGACTTTTTTCGTCGCTGAAGGTCCGCCCTTCAGCAACGACTTTTGTCGTCGCTGAACGGCTAGCTTTCAGCGACGACTTTTGTCGCCGCTGAAGGTCCGCCCTACAGCGACGACAATTGTCGCCGCTAAAAGTTTCTTAATTTTTTTTTAAAATTTTTAAAATTAAATTGTCATATATTTCAAATAATATATTTATTTTAATTAACTTGAATTGTTTAATAATTTTTTAAATTTAATTTAATATAAATTATACAGTTATAATACATCAATAGCATTATTAATAATGTTTAGCAATTTGATCCAACATAAAAAATTAACACTCATAGAACAATGGTAAAAATAATTTTTATATGAATAAACTAATATATATACATCATCTATATAAATGTGCACATATAAAAAATATAAAGATACATAAACAAAATATACTACGGGGAAGTAGGGAGATGTAAATATCACAGTGCACCACAATCATCATCATCATCATCATCATCATCATCCTGACTACGAGGATGATAAAATGACGGTGGCGGCTGAGCGGTAGGTGCAGGGGCAAATCTACTCGGCCCAGGCGATGTAGCAGCAGCAAATGGAGGCGGCGGTAGGACGATACCCTGCTGTCTATGGATCGAGGTCATCTCAGAAAGATAAGTCCCAAACTGCTGCTGCATCATCTCCTGCTGCTGCTGCTGATCAAGCCGCTGCTGCTGCTGCTCAATCAATCGCTGGCTCTGCTCAACCTGCTCCCGACTCTGGTGTAACTGCTCCTGCAACTCACCGACCTAAGACACGGTCTGTGAGCTCGTCGCCGTGCTAGAAGTCCCCATCGAACGATAAGTCTGACCAGCAAGTACACGCCCAACAGCCTTCCTGTACCCTCGACGAGTGCCAAGTACCTCATCGGCAATGGCAGCCTCATTTAACTGTACAGGAGTCGTAGGTAAGCTAGTGGATGATACACTAGACTGTACATGCTGAGTCATGAGCTCAATCATCCTCGCCTTAAATTATTAAAAAAAAGTAATAAGAAATCTATCTTGGAAGATATATTTGTAAAATTTTATTTAAAATATGAAATTCAAACAACTTACATGTTGCCCCTGAGGGATCGGATGCACCCACTCCCCCGACCTGTATGTGTGTCGGTCCCTAAAGTTATCGGGCACCGACTGCAGCTCACCAGTATCTCTGTTTCTCTGTTCAATTTTTGTAACAAAAAAAGGATGAAGGGTAGTAATGCTATTTAACAAATGGATATATTTAAAAAAGATAGAAAAATTTAAATTACCTTATCAAAGCGATGTGCAGTAATAGACTTTGACCCATGCCGGTCATTCACGACCTTCTATGCTCTATTATCTGTATTTCTTGCAGACAACTCCTGCAAATTAAGAGAAAAAATTTAAATTTAAATGTTCACAATCTACTAATTATGAAATACTGACATAATACCATAAAATATCATACTTACCCTGTACTCGTCACTATCAAAGAAGTCCACACACCTCTGCCATGTCTGCGGTGAGACAGACCGAGGCACACAACGTCGAGCTCGATCCAAGTCATACTCCTGGTATCGATCACCTCCATGCTCTAAGAAATGCTTATTCAACCTGTACTTCCAATCTCGGTACAGGTCGGCAGCAGTCCGCATCAAACCAGAGAGTGCTCTATCCCGATCACCCTCGGAGATGCCCTGGAACTCGAAATGGGACTGCATTATAAGACATTTAATAAATTTATAAGTCATATATTTAGAAATTTCAATCTCAAAAACATTAATTCAAAAGAAAATGGATACTTACGCAAACCTCCTGCATAACTCTATCTCGAATCTCCTGAGGTACAGCCCGCCATGACTTATAATAGGGCGGCACGTGGGCGCGGATCATGCTGCCAATGTCATGAGGGAGATGACTGGCATTCTCACCAACCGCATGCCATGTACCAGTCGTATCAAACTGTACAGGCACCGGTCTGCCTCCACCCCTGCCAATCTTCTCATGCAGTCTTAGGGACCTATTCGGCCCCCTCTTCTTAGCAGGTGCTACTTTATTTAATAAAGAAAAATATTAACAAAATAAACATAATATTTAATCAAGTTTAGGTATGCACAATTTATGTCAAATACCTGAGCTCTCACACTGAGATGGAATATGGCTGGGTCGCTCCGGTGGGTCACCTCCAGCGTCACCTCCGTGGTATCGTGCCTCGACATCCGCCATATCTAAAATAATACACATCATATAAGTAATTAAAAAGAACTCAATGTCCAGTTGAAGGATGAAATGGTTCAATCTCTTACAATCACATTTATTATTTTAATAATCATGCTTACATAATTATGAGTTGTAGTTGTAGTTTGAATATGTTATTTTTTCCCTAGTCAGAATCAGTGTCAGTGAACCTAACAGACTGATGGTCATTGGATTCTCCTTCATTATCAGATTGTGTGGGCTCCTCATCCATATAATCATCAATTGTTTCGTCTTCAAGGCTCTCGTCATCATCCATGAAGGTGTCTTCTCCATGAGCACCAAGTCCAGCATTCCTGTGCGTTGGAACGATTGAAGGACTATTTCTTTCATTACCTAGATGAACTAGATGGAAATCTCCCAGATCAACTGTGAGGTTGAAGTTAGACGAGTTACTATCCTGCAGAAATAACAGGTCTTGTGCATTATCTCCATCACTGGGTAGATCCCATACATCGCGATGTACCATATTATGGACGACCCTCCAATTTGGTCCATTAAGGAGATCCTCAATGTAAAACACTTGTTTTGCTTGAGTAGCAAGTATGTAAGGATCATCCTTGTACCATTGTCCGTTGATGGAGATACTTGTGATATTCTTGTCAGTATAAAGTTTCTTCTTTGTTGGATCAGTGTCATACCACTTGCATTTAAATAAAGTCACATTGTACTTATTTAAATAAGTTAACTCAATTATTTCTTCCAGTACACCATAAAACATGTTGCCATCAATCCCCGGGACAGAAATGCCACTATTTTGTGTTTTATGCTTCTCATCCTGAGCTTTGGCTACAAAACGTACTCCATTCACAACACACGCAGAGTATACCATGTTAGTGAAACTGGGATCGGATGCTAATGATAGTAACTCTTCGGTGGCCTCTGGGGAACCGTTCCTATGTAAATAGTACATCTACAAAAGTAGAAATTATTCCAAGAATTAAATTAAATTATCAACAAGACAAATGAACAATATTTAAGATATCCGTTCAATGGATTTGGGAAGAAAAAATCCTTACCTTCAAGTAAAACCAGGAGGGGAATTTGGTTCTCTGTAAGTTATCAGTATCTTCAGCACCACTTCATTCGAGTTCCAATCGATGCTCACTGTTGAACATAACAATCTTAGTCTATTGTTATCAGAAAATGGAGAAGAACATAATTGAAGTTTAAGATACTCACTGGAGATATTTTTCTATCTCAGAACAATTATTCAAGATGTACCATACTGCAATATCCCGATCCTTCCTATCAAAATGAGAAACTATCTTCTTCCCTATCGGTCGACATTGGGACTGGAACACCGACAATGTCCTTCTTGGTTCGTGGGTCGGTGTTACATCTTGATTTCTATCAGAGCGGTTGAATCTAGTTTCCACCCCTTCCAAATACATGGAGAAAAATGTTAATGCCCCATCAACAATATATCCTTCTGCAATTGAACCCTCCGGTCGAGCACGATTTCGAATGTAATCCTTTAACTTTTTTATATACCTCTCATATGGGTACATTCACCGAAAATGAATGGGTCCTCCTTCCAATGCTTCGTTTGGCAGATGCATCACCAAGTGAACCATTATGTCAAAAAATGCTGGGGGGTATATCCTCTCAAGCTTGCACAAAATTATGATGATGTCTTGTTTGGCTTGCAGAATATCCTCCCTGTTGAGAGTTCTAGCACATATTTGACTAAAGAAATTGCATAACTCGACAAGTGGATATGATAATTCCTTTAGCAAAAAAGCCCGGACACCTGGTCCTAACAGTCTTTGCATAATAACATGACAATCATGTGATTTCAACCCCTTTAACTTCAGGTCACGATCTGTGACATTCTTACTAAGACTCCCAGCAAAGCCATCTGGAAATTTCACATTCTTTATATACTGGCAAAATCATTTTCGCTCTTCTTGGTTAAGCGTATATCCAGCATGTGGCTTGAAAAGTTAACCCCTCTGCTCATACAGATGCAAGTTAGGCCTTATCTTCATGTCTGCCAAATCTCGTCTTGCATTGTCTGTATCCTTTGTTTTGTGCTCAATCTCCAATAATGTACCTAAGATGCTATCACATACATTTTTCTCAACATGCATGACATCAATGTTATGCCTTAAGTTCATTGTTGGCCAATAAGGAAGATTAAAAAATATACTTCTCTTGCTCCAATTAAGTTCGTCGGCACCTCTCTTTCGCTTTACACCACCAAATTCAGCATGTTTTCCTGGAAGTCTCTATGGCACTTTGGCCAACTGTTCCATGATAATATTATTGGTAAGAGGTCGAGGAGGGGGTCTCCTCTCTGACCTTCCATTGAATTCCTTTATATTTCTCCATGTGTGACTTCTTGGAAGCCAACGACGATGACCCACGTAAGCTATTTTTCCTCTAACTCGAATCGACGGAGTATCCGAATTACATGTAGGACATGCTTTGTATCCTTGCCCGCTCCATCCGGATAGACTACTTCGAGCAGGAAAATCATTAATAGTCCAAAGCAATGCTGCCCGCATATTGAACACTGTATTTGTATTTGCATCTCGAGTTTCAACTCCTCTCTCCCAGAGATCCCTCAACTCTTCTACGACCGGCTGTAAGAACACATCGATATCTTTACCTGGCGATTGCGGCCCTGGGATTAATAGGGTCAACATGAAGAAAGATTGGTTCATGCATATCCATGGTGGCAAGTTGTAAGTAGTTATAACCACTGGCCACATGCTATAAGATAGGTTCCTATCACCAAAAGGATTAAATCCATCTGCACTTAAACCCAACCTGACGTTTCGTGGGTCAGCGGAGAAATTAGGATACCTCTTATCGAACTCCTGCCAAGCTTTTCCATCCACGGGATGTCACATTACCCCCTCTTCTTTTGATTTTCCAGTGTGATGCCATATCATGTTTTTTGCAGTATGTCTCGACCGATACAGACGCTGTAGTCGAGGAGTTAAAGGAAAATATCGAACCACTTTTTGGGGCACCTTCTTTCCTTTTGTGGTTTTATTTACCCATCGACTTTCCCCACAAATTGGACAATTATCTTTGGAAGCATGATCTTTCCAAAAAAGTGTGCAATCATGTTTGCATACATGGATTGATTCATACCCCAACCCTAACTTGTTGAGCCATTTCCTTGCACCATAGTACGATTCAGGCAATTTATTATCGTTTGGAAGTGCCTCTTTTAATAATTGAAGAAGAGCATCAAATGACTTGTTTGTCCACTTATGCAGAACCTTCAAATGCATAAGTTTCACCAAGAAGTTCAATGCTGAAAATGCTGTGCAACCTGGATACAACTCTGTTTCTACTTGCTCGAACAGATTATCACAGTTACTATATTTTGTTCCAATGTCTTCGTCAGCCGCATTCTCACCCCTGTACTCGTCATTGTGAAAATCAACTTCAGTTGCCTCAGGGCCAATGAAATCATGTATAATATCTGCCAGCTCATCTCTATTGTTAAGGGATATCTCACTAGTTCCTTTAGAAGTCGAAACATCTACTTCACCATGATGTACCCAATTTATGTATAATGGATGAAATCCATTATCTATAATGTGCGCCTCCAATGTCAGTAATGTCTGGAATATTAAATTCACACACTTTTTGCATGGACATCTTACCATACCCCTTTCGTCGGTAAAGCTTTTTGCTCTTTCAACAAATCTTACTGCACCATTCTAATACTCATCTGACAATCGATTTGGTAGGTGTATCCAACTTTTATCGACAGACATTGTATCACTGAACAGGAAGGAAATTGCTTTAGGTGAAATAAAGTATGTTGATTAATGTTTGACATTCACCTTAAATGCACCGTATCACTCCAATTTTGAAGGGTAGGATCCTATCCCATTCGAGATATTTCTATAGTTATTTTTTTTTTCAATTTATCCATGCTCATCGATTGACTCGTGCAGAAATTTCGGCAGCATCTCCCTATGGTTCTCCAAGTGCCTAAACTATACACTTGTATAGTTTATACCTGGAGAACAGTTAGGATGCTAAGATATTTCCACAATATCAAACAAGAGCCAGATAAATTGTTAATAATAACTACATGATAATATCCCAAACTGTCCAACTTTTCAGGACAATTCAAGGGTTGACTGATGTTCGGCAAACAATCAACCCTTGAATGGGTCTAAGCTTAACATTTAAATGTAAATGTTGTTCTAATTTAAATTATTGTAAAAATATATTTACAATAATTTAAATTAACGATACAACAATTTATAAGGTGTATATTATTTATAAGATGCACAATTCAACTTCTTTATTTAAGTAAATGTAGTTTTATCCAAGAGGGGTGTGATTTTTAGGTGAACTTCCTAATGTTTTGAAATTTTTAATTTTTATGAGACGTAATAAAAATTAAAATGCTAGGGTTTCATTTTTATGTAGTCTCTAGTTTAATTGAATTTTTCTTAGTATGTGAGGTAAATACTAGAATTTGAATTGTTAAGTTTCAATCTCAATTAAAAAATAGACTATATTACTGTAATCTCTTACTGAACCTAAGATAGATTTATATATTTATTATAATTATCTATCTTACATTATTTCATTGAATCTAATAATTTTGAAGTTTCCTAAATTGCATCACAAATGGATACATTTTGTGAATGGACTTCCTAGTTGTAAATTTAAGTAAGTTTAGTTTTATAAGGTGTATATTATTTATAAGATGCACAAAGTCAGCATCTTTATTTAAGTAAATTTAGTTTTATCCAAGAGGGGTGTAATTTTCATGCGAACTTCCTAGTGTTTTGAAATTTTTTAATTTTATGAGATGTAAATATCATAATTTGAATTGTTATGGTTTCATTTTTATGTAATCTCTAATTTAATTGAATTTTTCTTAGTATGTGGGGTAAATAATAGGATTTGAATTGTTAAGTTTTAATCTCAATTAAAAAATAGAATACATTATTGTAATCTCTTACTTTCTAAGATAGATTTATATATTTATTATAATTATCTATCTTACATTATTTTATTGAATCTAATAAGTCTGAAATTTCCTAAATTGCATCACAAATTTTAGATTTTATGAATAAATTATCATAACTATTTTATCTTGATTAGTCTAAATGAATAATATACACATATATTGTATACTTCAAAATTACAAATTGAATGATGCATAATAATAACCAAATTTATATTTATAAAATTAATGCTAAGTTAAATTTACATAAATAAATTTAAAATTTACAACATACAAAATTAAATAATACAAAATTTCATATTAAATTAAACACACTATCAATTCAATTAATTCAAATTAAACATACTATCAATTCTATTTATTAAACCCTAAACTATTTGAGTAAATTAAATATATTAGTACACAAAAAAAAATTATAATTTTTTATTTATGTACCTCAATGGCAAAAATCTACTGATCAACTCTGAATACTCCTCGCAAACTACGCCAAGTACTAATAATAACTAACAAATTAAAAAATACAACATACAAAATTAATACATATTAACATATATAAAAAAATAAATATACTAAAATTAGAAAAAATTAAAATAGAGAGAAAGTTTAGAAACTTACCTGAGTTCCAGAAACTTCAAACGCACAAATGAGGAGGAGGAGGCGGCGCCGCGAATATATAGGCGCTAGCTTTCAACGACGACATAAAAAATTCGGTCGTCGCTGAAGCTTTTAGCGACGACCGAGTTTTTCTTCAGCGACGACATTGTCGTCGCTGAAAGTGGACCCTTCACCGGCGACAATGTCGTCGCTAAAGGCTGGAATTGTCGTCGCTGAAAACCGGAGGACTTTCAGCGACGACTTAGTCATCGCTGATGTATCAACCTTCAGCGACGACTATGTCGTCGCTGAAAATTGGACACTTTCAGCGACGACTATGTCGTCGCTGAAGGGTGAAATTTTGACCGTAAATTTTTTAGGGCTTCAACAACGACCGAGTCGTCGCTGATTGGTCCACCTTCAGCGACGACATTGTCGTCGCTGAAAGCCTTATATTTTTAGCGACGACAATGTCATCGCTGAAAGTGAATTTCTTCCCGCCCTTCCGCAAACTTTGCCGCCGAAATTTTTTTAGGCTTTTAGCGACAACTTTTGTCGTCGCTAAAAGCCTAATTCTTCCCGCCCTTGTTTCGATTTTCCTCTAAAAAATTTTGCATTTTTTACCGACGACTCTGTCGTCAGAGATACTTTTAGCGACGATCGAAATTTTGTCGTCGCTAAAAGAGTCGTCGTTATTGCTGCTTTTTGTTGTAGTGCTAACTCTTCTACATTATAGGGGTCTATCTTTCCTTGGTAGAATTACATGTTTAGACTTGAAACTAAATAAGAAGATAAAATTAAATATTTCCCATAAGCGTCTACCTAACCAAAATACAAATGAATTACTATATCAGGCTTTTCATTGTTGTCCATATGCTTGACCATGTGTTACATGTATTTCATCATGCAGTACCTACTCTCAACATTACCTATTCATCTAAGGCACTTCAACAAACTAATTCAAAATAATATTAATTTTATTCAATAATGATCAATCACTATATTAAGTACCTAAACATGCATAAAAATGTTACATTCACTTACACTTATTTGATGCTAAGTATCTTACTAGATCTTTTCATCTTATAATATATCATCCTTGCCTTTATGAGCATATCTTTCTAATCCTAGCATGATTGTTCCCCCATAAGTTAAATTTATATGTTATTTTTTCCTTCTAATCGATAATGCTTAACATCCAATAATGCCTACAATAATACTAATATCAAAGTAAGACAATAGGTGAGAAAATAAAACCAAAGCTGAAATAAGGCATATCTTTGCATCCATATACTATTCGTAATATGGCACCATGGAGCATTATTGCTTTTTGTTTATATTCGCACAATTTACATACTTGTTCCAATACTTCGCCATAGTCCC
The DNA here is from genome assembly GCA_020226215.1 of Sindora glabra. NCBI lineage: Eukaryota > Viridiplantae > Streptophyta > Magnoliopsida > Fabales > Fabaceae > Sindora > Sindora glabra. The sequence goes on along the minus strand of CM035227.1, from coordinate 93,167,117 downwards.
TACATCTTGATTCCTATTTAGATTTAGGAAAGCTAAGGAATAACATAATTTCTTATCCTCAAAAACACAATGCATAAAATTAAAGAATTAAATGGCTGAGATAAACACACCTAATCTAAATTATAACAATAAAAACATCTAACTCCTCCCCATTCAAAAGCTACAAGATGCCATCCTTGGATAGGAGAATATCATCAACATGTCCCCTAACATCCAAGGTAATGAACAATGAAATAAGACCTCCTCCTGATATCTTCCATGTAATGGATCATAGCTCCTAAAATGTTTCCAATGGTTTTTTCTTTTTTTTTTTTTGCTAGGGATGAGCTACCTAACTTTTTAATTTTTTAGACTCGCCATCATCATCCTTGTCCTCCTCTACTGTCTACTTACCTTTGTCTTCCTACTAAGATACCTAAAAATGGATTGCAAAGAGATATAAGGATAAAAAATACTAGTAATATTTTATATAGCTATAAACAATGAACTTGAAGTAATGGAAAACCTCACCTCTGTTGCTAAACCCCAAAATTACAAGATTTTTTTATTTATTTAATCAGTAATTCTATATATTTACCAATAATTACAAAAAATTATGGAAAAGATTAGAATAAATATTTAGTTATAAAAAATTGAATTTTAATATGAAAATGAACATAAATGAATTAAATATAATATTATGTAAAAATAAGATGCTTAAAGGGGATTTAGGATTAAGGTCTCTTGATTTACCCTTACAAAACCTAAATTCCTAAGCTACCCTTAAAGGCAATAAAGCCTTCCAAAGCCTTTATATTCACTATTTTCTAATAGGAAATTTTAGAACTTCCTCCCTCATATCCTTAAGTTCTATTTCATCAATTTATACTTTAACTCTTCAAGATCTTAAGAGAAATTCAATTTTCCTTCTAAATAATTGAGTTAAGTCCTTATAAAATGAAATTTTGTGTAATCTCATGGTAGGTTTAGATGGTTGGAGTATAAACTAGATATTTTGAATTGATTTCAGTATTAGAATGTTTAGGACCAATTTTCCTTCAACCCTATTTCTCATTTTCTTCAATTCTTTCAATTTGAGGTAAATAAATGATTTGCTTACTCATTTAATTGATTAAATTAGGGTTTCTTATTATTTTCTTAAGTGTATGAATGATTAATGATAAGAAATGGTGTGAAAGAAAGCTATATGGATGTTTTAATGGTTCAATTGAAGATTTTTATGCATTGTATGCATTAAATGGCATTAAAAACTAGAAAATATTGAGTTTTTCTGCAAAATCTGGAAAATTTCAAGTAGAAATCAATTATGCAATCGATTATAGGTGTCCAAAAGCAAATTTGGGCTAAAAAACTAATTGCATAATTAATTCACAAGGAATATATAAATTTCTCATATAGAATCAATTGAATAATTGAATCACTTTACTAAGAAGAGATAACAAGCCCATGAATTGATTGATCAATCAATTCCTGAGGTCTAGAACCAAAACTACCTATTATGAATGAATTTTGCAATCAATTCATGGTGTCCTTATTTCTATTTTTACATTTTAAACAACACAAATTGGTTTTTTAAGGTGAATTTTTTTATATCAATAGCAAATAAACATCTTGTTAGTGGTTGTCACTCTTCTCCTCCGATATATGAATGTATAATTTATGATTAAAATTATGGATTCTTTTTCTTTTGTTTAGATGGTATGATTATCAATGGAACAAATTCTTGAAAATTTAAATCTACATGATTATGAATAATAAGTGATAAGAGGAATAAGGTTAGGTTTGTGGTTGATAATATATCGGAAAAGATAAAGTTAGATTTGCAACTGATAAATACCAAAAGGCATAAAATGAGTTATCTGTTATTGATTATTTATTTTTTATCATGTGCAATACTAATTATGATGCATTTTGTAAAATGGTTATGAATATTTTGTGTAATGACTATGAATTATGACATATAAGTTAAGAATTTAATGTTAACTATACTAGATAAGTAAATTATCCACTTATTAGGACTTAAAAGCTCACTATAATTTTTAAATATTTTTTAGATACTCAAGTTTAAGCTCCTTAACCATCTTCAACAATTTGAGAGTAAAAGCATCACTACAACAAATTAACACTTATACCACAAATTATGCCACAAAAATATAAAAATCCTGGAAATTTTACCATTTGCCACGGGAACAAAAATATTTTAAAAAAAATTATGCTACGAGAAAACTTTACCTATGGTAAAATATCACTTGTGCCATGAATAAAGTTACGGGAATACAATTTCTATGGCAAAGTATTACTTGTGGTACAAAAAAACTTTATCCGTGGCAAAATATTACTTATGCCACAAGATTAAGATACGGGAACACAATTTCCGTGGCAAAGTATTACTTATGCTACGAAAAAAAAATTTATTTGTGGTAAAATATCACTTGTACCACAAATTAAATTATGAGAATACATTCCTTATAGCAAAGTATCATTTATGCCATAAATTAAATTGCAAATACATATTTCATATGACAAAGTATCACTTATTCTATCATATATGTCAGAAAAACTTATCTATAGCAAAGTATTACTTATGCCATGAATTACTTTTATGAATAAAATCATAGTCAAATGTATCATTTTTTATAACTATACATATAAAAAATATTATTTATAATAAATGCAACATGCTGCAATATGATAGACAATAAAAAATATAAATATTTACATATTATAGATGTTTAATAAATAACTAACTTATCATTTGATCAATTGATTAGCCCCATCAATCAAAATAAAATAAATATAGAATTTAACATTTTCAAATAATTAATTCATAAAATATATATAAAAAGATAGAAGTACCCGTAAATTGTATAATTATATACCTTTATTATTTTTCTTAAAATAATTTAAATAGGAATTGAACCCCAAACTTTAATATATGTAAGAAAGAATTCAATTGTTAAGCTCTTAAGTATTTTTATATACATATGTACTAAATTTAATTTATTAGAATGTAACTATTTTTTATAAATAATAAATAATTATTTAACTTTACATTAATTAAATTTATATAATAAAATTAATATATATCAATAAAATAAATATTATAATATATTAAAGATTATATTATATAATTATTCAATGAATTTAAATTCTATACATACTAAAATTAAAAATTAATAAGATTTACATATACATATGTATAATACATATGTATATAATAATTTTTCAATTCATTATTCAATCCAATTTTTAAAATATCAATTAAAAAAATCATTCAAAGTATAAAATATTATAAAAATTTATTTTTATCTCATCACATTATTCTAAAAAAAATATGATAACAAAGAAGATATATATTATGAAAATACTAAAATCATTATATTATATATAAATAGTATAATTTATGAGATAAGTTATAACAAGTTTTATTGTAGAAATATATAATAATAAATTTTACATTAATCACTTTAATATCAACAAAACTTTCATTAAAAAATTGAAAATAATAGTTATGTAAAATTATGTATAATTTAATAATAATAAAATTATTATATTAAAATATTTTTAAAAAATTATATTTGAGAGAGTGATATATACAAAATAGTATAAATTTTCATGTTCATCTGTTATTAATTCTAATTATATTAATTTCATTTCTTACATATATTTTGTAATAATTTCTTTCCTTCTAAATAATAATTTAATTAATTTATTCTATTTATTTATAATTTTATTAACAGGTTACTAACTTGATAAGTGAAAGAATAAAAATTAAATAAAAATAACTTATGAGTGAAGAAATTAATATAAAAAATTTATAAAGGTTTGAATGATTTAATTTATATTTGTGAATGACAAAATATGTATTATTAATGAAAATTAAAAGTAAATAATTTATAATAATTTTAATTTTAATTTATAATTAAAATTTAAATATAAATAATAGTTCAAAATTATAATTTATATGGATGCTTATTTCATATAATTCAATCTTTATTGAAGGAATTTTAGAAAATAAAAAAAATTACCTAAAAGATAGAAAAAATTTACTTTTATGTTGTAATAACTTAATTAATAATAATTAATAAAAAATATTAATAAAAGGATAAAATTAACTAATTAATTATTTATGAGAGATAAATTTGATATAAGATATTTGTAAAGAATAAATTTGATATAAGCAAAATTACTAATAAAATAAATGGGAATTTAGTTTATAAAAAATTAATTTTAAAAATAAAATCATAAAATATTTTAGTATTAGTGCATTTTTATTATATGTATTTGTGTAATATTTTATTATTATATAATTAATGTCATATAAGTGTAATTTTATTTTTGAAGTCAATCGGTCAATTAAAATTTTATATAAAATATATTATATTATAATACTAAAGAAACAAACTAGCGCAATGGTAAGGCATAGCATTCCTTAGCTTGGAGATTCAGGTTCGATTCTCAATAAATGTAATTATAATTTCTAGACAAATAGAATTTCAATAATTTATCCTAACTAGATATGGGTCAAAAGTATTAATAGATTTCAACAGATATATAAATAAAATTATAAGATAACACTTAATTAAATTGGTTAGATAATCAATCTAATTTAGATATATAAAAATTATTTTAGCTAAATATATTAGTTTTATAATTATTTTATTTTATTTTTTGCCACGATTTTATTCGTGGTAATATGAATTACTAGCCATGAATGTACCTTCCTTGCCATGTTTATACTCGTGGTTAGAAGAATCTATTAGTCATAAGTGAATCCGTGGCAAAAAAAATCATTTATGTCATAGGACCTTTTTTTCCCGTGACAATTTCCTTGTCACGCTTACTTATGCCACGGGACCATTTAACTAGTATTTCTGTGGCTAAATAGCATAGCCATGGAAATTTTGATCTTGTGCCATGATTTTAACTATGGCACAAGTGTTAATTTGTTGTAGTACATTCCAAGTAACCATTGATAATAGATAGAAAGTTAAAATAGAATTCCATGGGGTTTTTAGTGAAGTTTTATAGATATATGGACTAGAACACATAACCAACTTCTACTATAAATATTCTTTTGATAATGAAGCAAATTAATGAACCATGTTAATCTAGTAGTTACTATATGATGTTACCATATTAGGTGTAAGCCAGCTAATGGATACCAATAACAAGATCCATGCCGACCATGACTAAGCAAGTCATGTCATCTGTAAAGAATGAAATCAATGCCTTTAGCTAAGCTAGGTAGATACTAATTGCTTGGGCCATCATGGTTACCTTCTTAGTCAATTATGGAACACTAGTTATAGGGTCCTCAATAGCGCTTACCATAACCTTACATTAGTTCTCTAACAATACAATGGTGTGAAGCAAGAGATTAAGGAAAACTACGCCTTTTGACAAATGCCTAATTTGGGATGTGATAAAATAAAAGTACATATCTACATCTACCTTAAAATGGCAAATAAACTAGTTAATCAGCATTAATGTAAAACTACAACATGATTAACAAATGCTTAGCAATAAGCAATGGGGTGACAAGATTTTATCTATAGTGATTGGGCAAAAGGATTGAAGTTATTAGGGCAACAATTGCCTTACTATGGCATAAGGCTTGCCATTCATACCTACTCCTCCTCCTTTCTTGAAGTAATCAACAACCTACTAGTCCATTCAAGAATAGCTAGTACATGCTACAAAATCAATTCTTATAATTCCTTCTATAACTCTGCCTTTTCTTACTCAAATAGTCATTTATTGCATTATGTTTTGTAACTCCCTCAAAGTATTTCTTAATGCTAACTATTCCTCCAATGCCCTTCACATGCCCAAGATACTCTCAAGTTCCTAAAGTATGTATGTATGCTTGTGCTTGTAAGACATAATACATTACTTATAAATATATATAGTGTTTGTATGCATTATTAAAGTTATTTAAAAGTGTTGTCATTTGATTTAATATTATTTAAAAAGTGGTTCACTTTTGCATCAAGGTGTGTGCACATTTTTATATAACAAGTTTGGTTTCTAGCTTTCAAACATTAATGATATTAATTTTTTAAAAAAAGCTAAGATATGACATTAATTGTTTATTAAGAACTAATGTGAATATTATGTGACATCAATTTTATACAAGAAAACTAATGTGTAAGACTAAAACTATGTCTCACTCTTAATTAAGCATTAAAAATCAATGATTTGATGAAAATAGAAACAATGTTGGTTTTATTTTGTAACCAACATGGAATTATTAAACAACGTTATTTTCCTTTCCTCAAAACTTGTAAAAATAAAGGTGAAAGTTGAAATACAAGAAAAGCATGTCCTAATGCCAAATCGCATATTACAGAGCGAGTATGTCTTCGTCACAAAATTTGTAATGCCTTACAGAAAGATTAACCAATTGATATTCTTTTGTAAGCAAAAAGCTTGTTGCAATTTCTTCACACAAAATATTACCTTAGCTTGAGTTCAACCATTCATTTGCTCTCAGTAGCATCTTTTTCTCAACATTAAGCTCTGTTAGAATGCTTCATTTTTCCTCTAAACCTAATTAAGAATTTCTATTTATTGTGTGTTGTGTTAATTTGTTTAGATTATGTGATTCTAATTTCATTATTTAGGGTTTTACATGATGTGGGTTTGTTGAAGAAAAGATGGTGGATTTCTTACTTATAAAAGTAAATTAATAGGTATTTCTATGCAAGTGGATAAAAAGAGAACTATGTAAACAACACATGATATCACTAAAATTTAATGGCATAAGCCAGGTAATAATTTATGTTTGATAGAAGCATATTGTATTAATGTTCTAACGTGCTTGTGCCCTTCTTTTGTCAAAATGGGATTTACATAGATTTTTGTCAATAACCATCTCATTGGAAGATAATATAACTTCTTTTTGTGCATTTAGAGATATTATTTCTAGTTTTTGTAGTATATATTATATGTTCTCTACTATTTAGACCTAAATGTATGTTATTGTCATAATTAGTTATTTATTGTATTTAGAATATTATTTTTTATAAGAAACACATTGAGATTGAATTAAATATTATTATCTTACTACTTGTGTAATAATATGAGTTGCTAGATTTTATAATTAGGTTCGAATACCACTCTAGGGATAGTGAGTTCAAGAGAATACAAATGGAAAAAAATGGTATATAATGATGGTTATTTTATAAAATTATTGTCCTATACTACATTGCATGTCAGTCATTTAATGAAAATTGATGTCCTGTGTGAAATTTAAAATATGAAAAAGTCAATTATCAATACGTCTGATGTAAGCAATAACATTAGTTACTTAACGAAAAAATTTCATATTGTATTTTAGTTATTCCAACATCCAAGAAGTAAACATGGCGGTTTTCATGTAAGAGAACTAACATTGTTACAAAAGAAGAAATTGCAATGGACTTCCTTCTTACAAAAAATGTTTTATTTTTATACAAAAGAAATTGTTGAGAAGAAATTGTCCACTACAATTTGTTTTCTCAAAAATATTTTTATTTTTATACTATATATAAATAACATACTATAAAAAAAATTAATTACATTAGTAATGGTTGGGATTACATGAATAGGTACAATGCTTTGTTTGAAATAATTAACTTTTGTCAAATGTAATTGTTGACATTATGTGAGATATTTTTAATAAATTTGATGATTATAGGAAAATTATATTAATAAGTATGCAATTGAAAATTTTGATGTTTGGTATATTTGTGAAAAATAAGATTTTATTTGATCAAATTTAGGCTTAATAACAAACTATTCAAAGTTATGTAAACTTGTTTAGATTCATATTTGTTAAAAACTCAAACTCAAATTTGAATATTTCAAGTTAAATGGGAAAATTGGAACATAATAACATACTACTCCAATAAGTTTGTTCAAACTCATTTGAGCTTGCATTCAAGCCAGGCTTGAATTTGAGTTTGAATTATTCAAACTTAATAATATTTGACTCAAGTTCAAGATTGAACTCGTTTATTTTTTGCGAGTTCAATCTTGAACATATATATGTTTAACTTGACTTAATTTGTTTGCACCCAAAAAAAAAAAAACAAAATAGATTTTAAAGAAAGCTAAGCTATAACATAAATGCTTGGAAGTTTAAAGTGCTTAATTAGAAGAGGAGGGTTGAATGATATGCAAATTCGTATATAAAGGTTCCATGGTCTAAAGGAACCATTTTAATTCTATTCTAGATAAAATTTCACCGACACACATATAAAAATGTGTGTGTGTGTGTGTGCGCGCGTGCGTATGATAAATTAGTAAAAAAATAGGGAATTGATTTAATAATGAAATTCAAATCTTGTATAAAATCTTAAAAAATATTTAAAAAATAATATGCATTATCCATAATTATCATAAACATAAAGTAATGTCTTTAAATAAAAAAATATGAAACCAAAATATAAGGGGCTAGCTACATTTTAATTTTAGAAGAGACATGTGTGAAGTATACGTAAGAGAGAAATCAAAAATGAATTTTTTTTAATTTTAATAGTTTAAGATTTACCTTCAGGTGACGTTTGGTTCATCGAATCTTACATTCTCAAGAAAGTATATATTCCTGGAAATTTAATTAATGGGAATGTAATATTCCTATATTTGGTTCACTATAAACTTTCCTAAGAATATTTTATTAAATTCCTAAATATATTATATTACTATATTTGGTTCATATTTGATATTCTTAGGAATCATGAGATTGTTTCAAAAATATCCTTGTCAAATTTTTTATTATAAAATATAATATAATAAATTATATTTTTATTTAAAATTACATAAATAATAAAAAAAATTTAATATTCAACATCTAAAAATTTATTAATATATATATAAGTATTTTAAACTTTATTATATTTTAATATTTAATGTATTATATTTTTATATATTATACTTTGTTATATTTTAATATTTTATACTTTATTATTATAATTATTAGTATTATTATTATTAGATCAATTTTCAAAATGAAGTGAAAATAATTTATTCAATTTATTATTATAATATTAAATATACTTAATATTTCTTTTTTATAAAATTATAAATTTTTACAGTTAAATTATTTTTAGAATTATATTTCATATTGATATTAAATTTTATATTATATTTTTTTAATATAGGAATATTATTATTTTATATTTTTTATATATAAATATTTATTTTTTAAAAAAACTCCAAGCTATTATATTATTTTTTAATAAAAAACTCATATATATATAATAATATTTAAAAAATCTTTCAAATATTAGGAATAACAATAAAAAAGAAATTATAGTTAAAAAATTAATGTTATTATATTTTTTAATAATAAAAAATATTTTAAAATAAAATCATAATTATTTTCCAATCTAAATTAAAAATTATTTAATAAAGTAATAAATAAAAAAATAATTAAATATGAGGATAATTCTATCCTTTTATTTTGACATTAGCATTCCTATACCATGGGAATCTAAGATTCCCATCTTCCCCCATGGGAATATTTTGAGGAAAAGTTGGGATAAAAATATTTCTGGAAATGTGATATTTCTAGGCATTTTTTTCTTAAATCTTGAACCAAACATGAAAATATAATATTCCCCTACAACATTCTGCAAACCAAATACCACCTAATAGTAATTTATTAGGGCTTATCCTTTTTCTTGTAGATAGCTCGAATTTGACAACATAAGAGAAAATTTTTTAATAACTTATTGAATTCAATTGATATCCCAAGATATTGTATAAGTATTAATTGCATAATTTATCACATAATATAGGGTTTTATGCGGTACACCAAATGTTGGTCACAATGACTCGATTTTCTATTTGAACAACAACTCTTTGATATTATTCGAATAATATAATATACTTATTTAAATTAAATTTAGATACTAATTAATTAAAAATCTATTAACATAATTATCTAACCAAATAAATATTTTTGTCACATATTAGTGATCATAAATTATTATTATTCTTTAAAATTATAGGAATTATATAAAATTTTATTTGTATACATCAAAATGAATCAAGTAATACTTTTATACATCTAGCTTATCAACTAAACCTGTCTCGAGAATCAAAATCCTAATTAATCACTGCATGCCCTAAATTAGCTAACAACGGTCTTGTGTACATAGGCGTTCCCCTTCTATAAAGCAGCTGCTGCTATATATACAAATTTAAGTCGCAGTTACTTTTTCTCTTGGTTTATTGTTCTTAGGATTACTCCAATTCAGTTTCTTTTTTTCTTCTGTAAAAATCACAGCCACCATGAGAAGAAGAAGAAACCAGAAATTGGCTATTATCTCCCCCCGGACATTGCAGAATCAGTTCGAACGCTATGCCTGGTCGATTACCTCCAAATTTCCAATTCGGCTCAGTATGTCCATCCTGGAATGCCGCTTTTCTCGATGCAGTTGCAAGTTGTCCTCCTTTCCTTTTGTTGTCACCGAGGTTGCCAGTATGGAGAACAGATCCTTGCTTCTACAGCCTCAGTAAACGAGAACTGCTTTACCCAGAAACACCAATATGCTCGAGAAACCAGTTTTGAATCGGGTCAGTAGATGGTTAGTTAATCATGGCAGATCATGCTGTTTCAGATGATCAGATTCATCAGAATATTCGTTTTGACGAGAAAACTGTGCCTAATTACTTCTTCGGGAACCCTGTGTCTTGGGGTATAATTCCGATACCACCAGCTCTCACTCTTCCCCAACGTCCCCTCAAATTAGTGGCCTCTGCGTCAGCAAATAATGATGGAGAGCAAGATTGCGCAGTGGCTGGTGTGGCCGAAGATCGTGATTTTATAGCTTTCTGTCAGGTTTTCGAGGATGAACCATGGAACACCATCGAAGCACCAAGTGAGACAGCATTTGTTGATATCGAAGCTCATGAGGACAAGTTTTATGCATTCAGGAATCTGGCAATGTCTTCCATAATAGTTTTCAAGCCACTGATGGCGGCGGGCCGGTTGCTAAATGGTTGTTTCCCATCGAACCACATCCGCCCCATTATCCACACAGGATTGTCTGGACTGAAAATATAAAGGTTGTTGACGTTAAAAACAGTCTTCTAGTAAGTGATACTATATCCGGAGATTTGTTGCTGATCATAAGGACAGCTGATATGGAATTTCATGTTAACAATGCCGAATTCACACCACAGCCTAAATTTTTTTGACGTTACTGAATTTTTTGTTCCGCCGCGAGTTAAGGGATACCTAGTGTTGAGGCCGGACCAAACCAGCGGCCCTCGGTTGCAGGAAGTGGGTAACTGGGGTGATCGTTCGGTGTTTGTTAGCGAACGTCGCTGCAAAGTGATTTCAAATATCTCATCCATTTGTTGTCAAGAGGTTGTCGGAAAAAATTGCATTTATTTTTCTTATGTTTTCCCTTGTTCTACAGGTCCTTCTCCAGTAGAGTATAATATTGGAAAGTTCTGCTTGGGTGATAAGACCATCAATGATTTTAAGATTCGTGTAGAAGATGTTGCTTCTTTAGTCTGGTTTAGACCAAATCTTTGGTAAGCTAAGAAATTTGTAATTTTGATGCAGTCCATGTTTATTCTCAATTACATCATTTTTTTTTCTTATATATATATATATATATATATATATATATATATATATATATATATATATATATATATATATATATATATATATATATATATATATATATATATATATATATATATATATATATATATATATATATATATATATATGTATGTATGTATGTATATATATGTATTTATTGAGGAGTGATTGAATAGAGAAACTAAGTGTTAGTATTTATAGAAACTGTAGATGAGTTTCTCGACCATGTGTTTATGCTTATGTTAGCTCTTCATTGTTTAAACACTTTTATCATATAGCATGATGGTCTTATAGCTTTCTTCTCAGTATGATGTCGTTAATTCATGCCATAAAATTAAGGTGGAGAAACTGCTGGATGTTGATGACATAAAACAAACCTCCTGTTTTATTAGGATTAGGAATTGAATTGGCTATGTAAAAAATATGACATTAATGTACCGTACATGCAGTGTAATGTTCTGACTTACTTCGATAGCATGTTGTTACAATCAGGGTTGCTTAATTCGTTTACACACATGATACGGTTAAGGATGAAAGATACGTATCTATTGGCTCTCATTTGATATGCAGTATAAAATTTGATAGGATAGATAACCTATACCAAGAGGAATTATACTATGCTTGAAATTTTAAATATATTGTTGAACTTATCCATAAAGTTTTATTTTATACTTAAGTATAAGATTATCCACTTTACAAAGAAGAAGATAATGTTAAGATAAATCTTAAATTATTATAATCAAAAGAATTACTTTATAACTTCTCTCACATCTCTCTCACTATATATATATATATATATATGCGTGTGTGTGTTAGTAAAGCATGTTATGTTATTTTATTATCATGGTGCAATACTTTTAACTTATATTGTCTTATTTTTTTAAAATGAGATTATTATTAAAGGGCATTTTGGTTAAATTATACACTTCATATTCATTTGAGACAATTTATTGACTTTTTATTCGTAAGGATATTTTAGTCAAATTAATTATTTTTTAAATTTATATATTCTTGTATAATATGATAATAAATAAAAAATAGAATAATTATATATTCTATAGTATACTATTCAATTGTCCTTTATTATACTATATGATATATCGAATGAAAATTCAGATTTTTCATTTGTGGGGTATGTTTAGTTGGTATGGTGTGTTGGGTATCCAATACATACAAAAATATTATTTGATTTATTTTGACAATATGCAAAAAAAATTATATAACCTTCATAATTTTAAAAATTTATATAATATATCATAATTAATATGTACAAATTTTAGTTATATAATTATGACTAAGATAGTTTTCACTACATTTTTTATTGATTAGTATAAAAAATTATATTTATAATTAATTAGATAATATAATATTAATGAGTCCTTTTCCAAATAGGAAATTAAGTCTTCATGATTTATTAAATTTTTAATATTTTATTCAAATGAAAGGATTCGTTTATTATAGCTTATCAACTGATAAATGTATCATTTTTTAGTTCATGTAAATTCGATTTGTTATTCATGAAACTTACCCATGAATCGAGTAAGCTGATTACACTCACAAACTATGGATATCCTAGATGGGTTGAACCTTCAGTGTACTGTTTTCTAAGTGATGAAGCTACTTACATAGGTAAGACAGTTTAACATAAGATTCATCTTCTAGGCGTAGGTGAGTGTAAAGTTGAGGATTCTTGATTCATCTTCTAGGTGTAGGTGAGTGTAAAGTTGAGTATTCTTATAGTGCAGCCCATGATCCATTCATTCATTGTATATGATATATTGAGCACATTATGTAGATCCATCTCATAAATATTGTTTTGGAAATAACTATAATATATCATTGACACAATAATATACTAGTATATTATTAAATTTGACTATTAATTTATTGTTGTATAATATGTTATATTTAACTTAAAAAAATAAACTAAATGCATAATAAGATTTAGTGACACACTACTAATCCACTGCATCAATAGTATATTATAGTCTTTCTCTACCATTGCTAAATATTGATTTAAAATGCACACTATAATATATACATGCCGTTGCGACCACAATATTGTAATTGCTGCAAATATTAGAATCGCATCACATCGTAATTTCAGTGCTTTTATGAATTACAAATGCTGTGAGGCATTGTAGCCATAACACCGTAATTTTGCACATTATTGCGATCACAATGCCCGCAGTAAACCGCAATATAACTAATTACAAAATATTTTAGCAAAATAAATGTTAAAAGCTTTGATATTTTACTTATAACCAAATTTTATTTGGTATATTATTACGTCAGATTAAAAGAATGAATACCTTGTAGTATGAATTAGTAGTTACTATATAATTTTTATTGCATTTTATACAAACAAAATAAAATTTTTATGGTCACAATGTTCATAATCTACATTTCACTTTCTCAATATCCGTAATCGCAACTATGATCACAATTGTAATTTAAAATCCTACTTTAAGTGTTGCCTTAGTTGTACACATTGATTGAAGAAAACAAAAATAGGAATGCATTGATGGTAAGAATAAATACACTCCTTAGAAGATATTCTCTGAGTAATACCTCTCATGTAGAGTGGGTATGCATTTTGTTGGCGCCACGAAAGAATAATTAAACTTGAGATTGAAATGGTGAGGTGCAAGATAAAGAATAATTTCTCTCATCTATAATGATTTAAAAAATAATAATAAACTACAATATGAATATTTTCCTACGACAGAACCACTGTAATTCGTGAATTTTATAGAAATTATTTACATGGTAAATATTACCCTTCAATAATCTTTTTTAAATGCTAACAGGTTTTTTTTAATAGATCAATAAATAGTTAGAAAATATCCCAGAAGTACCTTCAAGCACAAAATGCCAAAGAATTGGTAGGTGCATGGACTGAAATTTTCTCGGAAGAAAGGTATGAAGCTCGACTTTAGCTCCTTAGACTATTTCAGATAGAACAACGTTAATTAGTTCCACTAATTCTACAAGAATTTCAAGCCCTCCGAGAATCTATATATTTTCACTTCTAGATCAGTTATTTTCAAATTTCAAAGCAAAAATAATAATTCAATAGTAAAAATATTTAACTTTCGAGGAATCTAAACTTCACGAAGAATTACTGAATTAAAAATGAAAACCAGTAAAAGGATTTATATAAAGCAGGCAAGCAACTCTAGGTCATTCTCCTTTGACCTTGTTAGTCAAGTGGAAAGAGAGATTAATGATTTTATACTAAAATAAAATAAAATAAAAGTGGGTTGAACTTCGGATACAAGACATGTAAAGAGGGATTCTCAATTTCTCATCCCAAGCAAGCAGCAGATATCTTAACACTGAGCCAACCAATATCTGTTCAAGCAAAGAATTTATCCAACACAGAAAACAAAAAAAGCTGCCTTCTTTAACAAGTAACCGAAGAATTAACATACTTAAGAAGAAGACATCAACAGTGACGTGCAAATGAAGAAAAAAATGTAAAATGAGAAGTCCTCAGTATTTCATAACACCAATGACAAAAAACCAAAATGTGATGAGATTCAAAACATAGAAACAGATTTTGCTCATTCAATCATGATATCCTCCTGATCTTCCTTGTTGCTTAAATTAAGATCTGCCAGCTGCTCCTCCAATGGAACAGAAGACACATCTTCTCCATGAGTCGCAGATTCCATTTCAGATGGTTGGTATTCTCTATTTGGATACAGTGATGTACAAAACCTCATTTCAGGGTTTTCTTCAAGATTATTCAAGAATTTTACATATTCTGATTTCATATTCTCTTGTCCATATTCTTCCGTGTCAAGGAATAAACGCCGCCACGTGCGATGCTGGCGCAAATCTTCATCCCACGTCTTTATCAAAATCGCTTCTGGCAAAACAAGTCCTCTATATTTCTTTAATTCAATGTCATCAACGAAGGCTGTACGAAAGTCATAGCCAAGAGCAATATCACCGGGACTTAAATGATGGCCCAGATGAGTCCTGATGGAAAAGAATCTTTTTTTCTTTGTCCTCCCATTAATTGTCAAACGACCAACCTCTGCATCAGCTAATGCATATTTTGTGCCACTAATGAAAACATCGGGAGAAACAATCTTCACATCTACCACAATATATTCAGCTAGAACCAAGGCAGTAAGTAATGGCTCAAAGGACACCCTCCAGTACTGATCAGCATCCAAAACACAGTGCCTCAGAGAGAATGGATCAAGTAATGCAATGCTATTGGTAACGTCAGTACAAATCACAAGAGGGCCAAGATTTCCCAAGCTACTTGAAACATTTGGAGGCAGACATCCCCATGGCAGATGGGGCTGATTTCAACTGAAAAGGTATATTTGTAATTGAAGTTATTACTCATGGTATCATGAGATACAAGCTGCTTGCCAAGGTGGGTCCTTATGGGAGCAATTGTCCCCACAAAATCCACAAATTTTACAGCATGGCTTTGATTAGAGAAAAAGAAATCCATACTTTTGTCCATGCTTTTTTTCATCTGCCTTATACCTGTGTTACTAGTAGCAGCACCGTGTTTCCGAATCAGCTGCTCCAAATAAAAAAAATCTGGCCGATGATCAATTTGTTGCCGGAGTTTCACAGCAGCAACCCACTGGTCAGGATTAGACTGGATTCTAGAACAGTATGCACACATATGTTCTTGTAGAACATATTCAACTGTATAAGACTTCTCAAGTATTGCCCCATGCACAACCTCTTTCCAAATTTTGGCCTCGACTAACATCCAGTTTATTTGACTTGCGATTCTTTTCTAGTTTCTTCAGGCAAAAATTTAGAACATCCAGCTGATCAGATAGCAGGTACCAACTTTTTGGTGGCTCGAAGAATCTGTCACACGCAGGACAATGCACTAAGATTACTTGTTTCAGTAATCCTTCTGAAATGTCAACTTCAGAGCCTAAACACTTGACACACATGTTGGCAGCATTTGGTTGCATTGAAATTCCACATTTGCAACACAAAACACTGACAATTGTTTGATTAATCGTGAACATGCTAGCTCCTTCTGCAATGCCTGATGATTGTGCATAGTAATAAGTGACATAAGTAAGCCAGCCAAAATGTAATTTCCATCGTCGTAGATTGATGAAAGGAAACCACACAGTTCTTGTACGGGAAACAATAGCAGAAATTGAGAGGGGGGGAATGAAGAGACAACTTGAATACAACTCAGCGCAGAAAAAACGTTAAATGAACAAGAACCAGAATATATTTGGTTGCTTTTATATGCAATTTTTCTAAAATTGATTTATTTCATTTCAATAAAAATAATTTCAAGTTATTTACAAATGAATTCTATCATTTGAAACTTTCATAAAAAATAATAATTTTAATTTATTTATAAATAAATTATTTTATTTAAAACGTATTAAAAAATATATGAAATTCAATTGAAAATAAATTTTAATGATACAATGTCAGACAAGGGGTAGATTTTTTATTTTTTACATGATAAATATTTTGAACTAAATAAAATGAATCATAGTAAAATTTTTATTAAATTTGATGAATTATATAATTGTACAAATATAATTAAAATAAAAATTATAAATAAAGTGAAATAATTTTTTTACTTAAAATCATGCATCATATTAAAAAGAAATTTATTTAAAAATAAAATAAAATCTTATTTTTAATTGTACAAAACAAATTCTAAATGATCAAATTAAGAATTCATTTTCATAAATTATGCTACCAAAACATGACCATGCCTACAAATGTAATCTTCTTTTAAATAAAAACGAAATTAACTTATACGTACTATGTAAGGATCACAATATTCAAGAGAGAAATAAACTAATCAAATTCAAAACTCACAATATGAAAGAGTCAAGAAAGCACAGAGACTGAAACTTCAATTTAGTAAGTATGCGAATGCGAACTATCATGACTAGGGTAAGAAACCAACAATATGGTGCCAAAAAGGATCCTGAGATCCAGTGCAGGACAAGATCCAATGATACTGCATCATTGCTTACAAACCTATAAATAATATTATTTTTTAATCAAAAAGACGATGTCTTCCCTTGAGAAGAATATAATAAGACCACATGAATTTCTTTTAAAAAAACTCAAAAAGAAAAAAAAATGAAACGGAAGAAGAAAAGTAAGTTATTAAAATTTGAAACTATGGCTACCAACAAAAACGAATGGGGATTACCTTGAATTAAAGAGAAGCAATGCCGTTTGCATAAAGAGACACGAAAATAATATAATATAAACAATGAGCTTACCAGCCGCCGTAAAAAATTCTTGTAATTGGTCCGATGCACGATTTTGGGTTCTCCTTACTGGATTTAACTCCCTAAAATGTAGAATTCAGAGGATAAAATATATCATTATAATTATTAATAAAAATTTTAAAAATTAAATAATTATAAATTTAAAAATTATTTTTTATTTATTATTATTTATAAAATTTTGACTTTTTAATTTTTAAATTTATGATTATCCAACCCAATATTTTTTCTGAAGTGAATTTTACATATATAATAGAGGAGCGAAATCCCTCAAAATCACTAATAAATCCACTTTAATAAGTGCATTTTTAAAATAGTTATTACATGATTGTTATTAAAGGGCTTGTTGCATAATATAATTGATCATAATCATTGATTGCTGATTGATTATTAATGATATATTTTGAATGATTTATAATATATAATTTATTTTATATACAGCAATAATTTTTTACTAATTAATTATATATGATTTATTTTTATTTAAATCATGCATAAAAAAATTTAGTTTTAAATCACTAAGAAGGAAAAAAAGGGAAAATAGAGAGTTTCGTTTATTATATTGTTAACAAAAATATAAAAAGCAAGAAAAATGAAATTAATATAATATAAATTTTAATATTTCTCTTTCTATAATTTCAATTACAGTAAAAGATTCTTTTTGTCAGAATTACACACTATCTATAATAATTAATTATTCAAATATTTTAAAATATAATCAAACATACCTAAAAATAACTATAATCAAGTATAGGAAATTCTAATCCCTGTTATGAGCAAGTGCATAATATGAAGAGATATTTGGGCGGGATTATTATGTACAATAATGAACTATTTAAGGACTTTAGAAAAGTATATACAAAAATTAGTTTATAACTTTTAAATTTCATATCTAGCATTATTGAAGGGTGAATTCTATGGTGCTTCAAGAATTTCAAAATTTAAGATAATATGAGGATCTTAAAAATTATTAGATTAAATTTGCTTGATTATAGCTATTAAAAATGAATAATTATAATTAAATAATTTCAATATAATGATTTCAATGCTCAAATTTGAAATTCTAGGGATATCATAACAAACACCCTATTAAAGTGGATTGTTAAGTCTCACTTTAACAATTTTAAATACATATTTATTTTTATTATATTTTTATTTTTATCATTTATTTTATTATTAAAAGTTATAATCCTATCAAGTTTCTCTGGATGGACAATGTGTAGAGCGAAATATGATGAATTAAATATTTTTTTCTTTCTTTCTTTCTTTCTCTCTTTCTTTCGTTCTTCTTCTTTTTTCTTTTTTTTTTTGGGGGTCAAGTTGCATGACGCTAGCCTGTAACCCAAGTGAGGGCACTTCTCTCCTTCTAGGTTATGTTAGGCCTTCGATAGACAATGTAAAACTTTGTTAAAATCTTGTATATGGATCACACACGATGATTTATTAGTGCTAATGCTAGGTCATTACCCATAAGTAACGTGCTGTATGACTCAAGTATAGTATCAAATAAGTTAGAGTCACTAGATTGACACCTGGATGTAGTGTTAAATGAGCAAGAGTCCTCACATTTTTTTTATGGATGCAAGTAAAAAAAACTAGTCTGGAAAAGCATAATTAGATTTGCTACTTAGAATATTGGCATGCTAACAAGTAAGTTTTTGGAGGTTGTAGATACCATGATTCAGAGAAAGATTAACATCATATGTCTTCAAGAAATTAAATGTGTTGGAGAAAAAGCTAAAGAGTTAGATATGACAGGATTTAAATTATGGTGCACAAGAAAAGTTAGAGGAAAGAATGAAGTTGGTATTATTGTATATAAGAATTAGAAGAAGAATGCAGTGAATGTAAAAAGGATAAGAGATAGGATCTTATCTTTAAGATTAATAGTTGTATGGGAGACTATTAATATTATTAGTGCTTATGCACCATAAGTAGGATTGGAGACACATTTGAAGAAGAAGTTTTGGGAAAACCTAGAAGGATTGGTTCAAAGAATTTTACAAGAAAAAAAGATTTCATCGAGAGGGATTTAAATGGACATGTTAGTAATGAGGCAAGGCAATTTTTAGAAGCACATGAAGGATTTGATTTTAGAGCACTAAATGAGGAGGGGCAAATTATTATTGATTTTTCAGTAGCATATGATTTCAAGATTGCAAACACTTGTTCTAAGAAGTGGGAGAAGCATCTAATCATGTACAAGAGTGGAACTTCAAGGTTGTAAATTGAATTTTTTTTTGTAGGAAGCTTATATAGAAGAATTTATAAGGATTGCAAAGTGATTCCATGGGAGAGCCTTATCACATAGCATAGGATCTTGGTCCTCGATGTTCATTTTAAAACCTATAATGAAAAAAAATAACAAGTTATAAATCCAAGGATCAAGTAGTAGCAGCTCAAAAATGAAAAATAGATAACTTTTAAGAGAATATTATTAAAGGAAGGTAATTGAGAAGCACAAGAAAGTACCAACTATATTTGGAATGCAATGGCTAAAAGGGTTAAAATGGTTGTTAAGGTAATTTTGGGTGAATCAGAAAGTTTTAGACTAAGAGATAAAGGATCTTGGTAGTGGAATGAAAATGTGTAGGAAAAATTTAAAATCAAAAAGGAATATTTTAAGGCCTTACATGTGTGTGACAATATCGAAAATTGGGAAAGGTATCAAACGGCTAGGAATTAGACCAAAAAGGTAGTGAGCAAGGCACAATAAAAAAACTTTTAAGAAGTTCTACTAAGATCTAGGAATAAAGAATGAAAAATAAAAGATTTATAAGCTTACCAAAAATAGGGAAAGGAAATCAAAAGACTTGGATTAAGTAAAGGTATTAAGGATGAAAAAGGAAAAATTTTGCTCACAAATGAAAATAACAAAAAAAGATAGGAAAAGTACTTTTATAAGTTTTTCAATGACGAATAAGGAGTGGCTATGGATATGAAAGAATTAGAACCTAAGAGGGCAAACAAAATTTAGCTTATTATCGCAGGATTCAAGCTAAGGAAGTAAAAAAAGCTCTTAAGATGATGGATAATGATAAAGTCATTAGTCCTGATGGTATTCCTATTAAAGTTTGAAAATTTTAGGAAAGTATGATATCTTTTAGCTCACTAAGTTATTTAATGAGACTTTGAGATCTAAAAAAATGTCAAATGAATGGAAGAGGAGCATTTTGGTGCCTATATATAAGAACAAAGGAGATATCCAGAACTGTGCAAATTATCGAGGGATAAAACTTATGAACCATACTATAAAATTATCGAAAAAAGTGATTGAGCGCAAATTAAAAGATAAGATTAGAATTATAGAAAATTAATTCAGATTTATGCCAAGAAAGTCTATAATAAAGGCTATTTATCTTCTATAGGGGTTAATGAAAAGGTATCAAAGTAAAGAAAAAGACTTACATTTAGTTTTTATTAACCTAGAAAAAACCTATGATTGAGTACCAAGAGAAGTGTTATGAAAGGCTTTGAAAAAGAAAGGAGTTCGCGTGACATATATTCAAATTATACAAAATATGTATGATGGAGTAACTACAAATGTAAGAACTCTTGGAGGAAAGACAAAGGATTTTCTTATAAGGATAGGTTTACATCAAAGTTCAATCTTGAGTCCTTACTTATTTAATCTAGTTTTAAATGCTATTACTAAGGACATACAAAAGAATATCCCTAAATATATGCTATTTACAGATAATATAGTTCTAACTGAGGAATCACAGGAATAGGTTAACTATAAACTAAAGCTTTAAAGACATACATTGGAATCAATGGATTTTTTCTTGAGTAGGAGTAAGATGAAGTACATGCATTACAAATTTAACAAGAAATAAAATAGAAATGATTTGAAGGTAAGAATTGGAAAACATATCATACTGTAAGTATTTAAATTTAAGTATCTAGGATTTATTTTACAAAATGATGAAAAAATTAATAGAGATATTACATACAGAATACAAGCTGGATTGTTAAAATGGAGAAAGGCATCCGAAGTTATTTGTAATCGTAAAATACCTACTAAGCTTAAAGAAAAGTTTTGTCGAACCGTAATACAACCAACTATATTTTATGATAGTAAATGTTAGGCTCTAAAGGGATAATAAGAGCAAAAAATAAAAATAATAGAAATGAAAATGTTAAAATGGATGTATGGTTATACGATGGCATATTGGCATGACACCTATTAAGAAGAAAATGACAAAAAATCAGTTAAGATGATTTGATCATGTGCAAAGAAAGGCATTAGAAGTACCAATGAAAAGTGTTGATCACATGCTATTTAGCCTTGTAACATGATTTTCATTTAATTATTATTTACAATAAAAATATAATTACTTAAAATTTAATTAATTATAATTTATGGCATGAAATATTTATTTATTTAATTACTTACTTATTTTTATTTAATATTTACACTTAAATTATGATATTATATATTTGTTTATTTTTTAAAATATGAATATAATTATTTATTAAGTATATGACTTGTAAATTGATAAAAACAAAAAGGATGAATTTGAAAAAAATTGAAAAACTATGAATTTATAAGTTATAAACTACTAAAAGTAATTTATTAAATTAAAACTTATTTTTTTAAGTTAATATGTAAATATTCTTAAATATTAATTTATAAATTTTCATCAAGTTAATAAATTATAAACTTAAATTATTTATTATGCAAAATAAAACCAAAAATTTTGAAACATCAAACTATTTATAAAGTATAAAGAATTTTATCTAACCATTATAATTTTATAATTTAAATTATATGACTTTATTTTTTAAAAAAGACAACCTTTCATCTTATAAGTATAATTTTTTATAGACAAATTATATTGACCTCATTTTTGGTTTGGTCTAATGTACCCTCATTTTTAAAATTATATACGTCTACTCCCTAAAGCACTTCCAAATTATGTTAAATTTTTAAATTGCAATATTTTCTTTAATGTTATCTCTTATAACTAAAAGTTAATTTCTCTATATTTTTATGTATATATATATACTCTTTCTAAAAACACTATCTTCTCTTTATGTATAGTGTTACAATAGTTGTACATAAAAGTATAGACAAATAGTCCTCTCTAATTATGAGAGATAACATTAAAGGGCGAGTTGTACTTAAAAGTTAATAGTGTCATATTTCATAGTTGTGAAAATCTTTCAAAGGAGGTGTAAGTATATAATTCTAAAAAATAATGAATGTTAAATATAAGTTAGATCAAATTTTAAAGAATACCTGTGAAAGTTACATTTTTTTTATTTCAAAAGGCAACAGAAAACAACTATACCAATACTCACATTTATTTTTAAAATTTATATTACAAATAATCACCACAATTTATTCCATTTTAAATGATGATTTACTATTATTTTTAAATAAATACTAGAAATTATAAGTTACTGTCTAATAATAAGTAAAGTAGTAAATTAAGACCGTGCTAATTTAAATAAAATAATAATATAGATTTCAAAATATAATAATTTAATTACATATTAAAACATGTTATTTAATTTATAAAAAATGTAATATCCAAAAATAAAAATTATGTGTATTTTTTATTATTTTAAATATTATTTTAGGTAATTTTCATATAATTTTCAAAAACTAAAGATAAAAGAAAAGAATATTTATGTCATATTTGATATGATGAAATAAGATAGAGAATGATAATAGAACAGAAAAATATTTTCATAATTATATTTAATACATGAAAATAATGTAGAAATGGAATGAAGAATGAATATTTAATAACAATAATATTCATAATAAAAACTATAATTTTTTTAAAAAATATAATTCTGACACCGTATTAATAATACCATTTATTCTTTTAACTTAATATTAGCTAACTTATTTTTAACATAGTTATAATATTTCTATGAAATAAATATTAAATTATTAATATTACTAAGCTGTAATCATTTTTTCTTCGTTTTTGAGAAAAAAATTTGCGTGCAATTATTTTTTTCAATTATACGTTGTATAATTCATGAATTTTGTTTAAAACATATTATTGTTATTCGTTCATTCTATATATATTCAAAATTTACTATCTACTTTCATAACTTTACTTAAATTATAATTAATTGAAACTTTAATATATAAATAGGTTTTATACCACTGCTTACTCATATATTATTATATTGTAAGAAATTTCTATGGTTTTTGCTTTTTAATATAAATTTTAGTCATATTATTTTTCTATAACATAACATCTTCGTACTCACCAATAACATAAGTAATTTTCAATTCACAATCAATTAAATTAATTTAGCCATACATGACATCATTTAATCAGTTAAAACAGTATCATTTCTCAAGTATTTTTATATAAATGTATTTCATTATACATTTTTTCAAATTTTACATCTAAATAAAAAATTTTAATTTGAAAGTAAAAATATGCAAAATGTTTTAATAAATAATTCTGTTAGTTTATTTTATAATTTCTTACCATTTTTGAATTGATGAATTCACCTTTCTTCTTAATAAAAATAGAATAATAAAAAAATTTTAACTTATTTAAAATATTTTTATAATAAAAATTCTTACAAATGATATTTGAAAAAAATATTAAAAATTTAAATAAATCAATTTAGGATTAATTCTAAGATGTTTTTATTAAAAATAGAGTATCTAATGACTCAATATATTTATACATTTTATAGTAAATTTTTAAATTATTTAATATATTTTTATAATAAAAATATTTATAAATCATATTTAAAGATGAATTTGATTAAAAAAACTTTTTCTAATAAATATAAATAACTTGTTCATTGACAATGTAAAGAATAGTATATATATCTAACAAAGCAAATATAAAATATAATTTCAATAATTGGCTATTATTTTTTTAATCATTTCTATTACTATTTACATTATATATTTTTATAAATAAAAGCAAAAATTGTTAGGTATTACTCCATCTTTAGAAAAATTTACACAAATCTCTTTAAATTAAATATGTTATACAATACAAATGATAAAAGAAAGAGAAATAGTACATGAATTTTAAAGTATAAATAGAATTTATTTGATGTGTATTTAATTTAAAATATAATACTCAAATTTTAATATTAAGACAATATTGGTAAAATTTAAACAAATAAAATTAATCTAATTTTAAATATTTTTATTAAGAATTGGATGCATAAATATTAATTAAATTAATACTTTTTATAACCTTAACTTATTCATAATTTTTTATAATAAAAATAAAATATATCATATTGTATTTATACTATTCAATGATATTAATATTTAAACTATAAATAACATTAATAAACATAAAAAAGGGAAAAAGATGTAACCAAGCAAATTAAAATAAGAGAAATAATGTGTGAACTATAATGTAATAAGAGTTAAAAATGCAATATACAGTAAACTAATTCAATTAAAAATGTTTAACTTATCAAAAACAATTTATAATAAAAATAACTTAAACTATATCAATATTATTCAATATAATGCATCCAAACTTTAAATAATATGAGTGAATATAAGAAAATAAAAGCATATAATAAAGTAGATAAAATAAGAAAAAAATAATGTATGAGTTGTAAAACCTTGATAAAATTTCAATTGATGTATTTTTAATTTAAAACATAATACTTGAAGATTATTACAAAAGAAAAAATAAGGAGATATTAATAAATAAAATTTAAAACATCTTTAAATAGTATTTTTTAAAAAATGCAATTAGCCAATTTTATTAATAAGTTCTATATTAAAGATTTATTTATAATGTTTAAAATATTTAAATAATTTAAAAATAAAATATATCATATTATATTTATATTACTTAGTAATATTAGTACTTAAATTATAAATAATAGGAATGCATGTGAAAAAAAAAAGGAAAATATGTAGTAGAGAAAATAAAAAGATGAAAAATAATATAGGAGGGGTAAAGTAATTAGGAAAATAGGACATACAATAAATTAATTAATTACATAAAAATCTTAGAATACTTAATTTATTTAAAATATTTTGATAAAAAAATAATGTAACATACCTATACTAGTCAAAAATATTAGTGTCTAAGCTTTAAATATGATAAATGAATGAAAATGGATAAGAATAGCATACAATGAAGTAGATAAAATAAAGAAAAATAATAAATAAAATATTAAGACTTTTTAAAATCCCCCTAATTGATATATATTTATTTTCACATATAGTACTTGAAAGTTGATATAAAAATATTGACAAAATTTGAATACATAAATTTAATTTTAATATTCAAATATTATTAATAAAAATATAATATACAATTAATTGATTCAATTTATAATGATTTTTATACAAAATTTTAATTTATTTAAAATATTTATCAAATTTAAAAATAAAATATACAGTATCATATATATAATACTTAATAATATAGATATTTAAATTACAAGCAATATAAATCAACATTAAAAATGAAGCAGAGCAAATAATAAAAAGAAATGAATCAATGTCTAAACTAACAAATAATAAAAATTAAAAATAAATCACATAGTGAAATAAATTAATATAATTAAATAAAATATTTAATTTATTTAAAATATTGTTACCATAAAATGAAATTACTACTATAATAAATTTATATTACTTAATTTTTTTCAAGTTATAAAATATATAAGTGAATAAAATAGAATATACAGTATGTGAAGTATAAAGTTTGACAAAATTTTAATTGATGTATTTATAAAATTTAAATATAAAATATTTAATGCTATATATATACTCTTAATAATATTGGTATATGATTCATAAGAAACAAAAATGGGCATAAAAAATAGAAAAACATAAAACAGAATAAATAAAATGCAGAGAAACAATGAGCTATTGAACAATGAAAGTTAAAACTAAAATATATAATAAATTAAATTAATTTAATTAAGTAAATTTTAAATTTATTTAAATTATTTTTTCATTAAAAAATTTATTATATTAAATTTGTATTACTCAACAGTATTTAACTTGTAAATAATATTAAAAGAGGAAATAATGAAAAATAAATGTGAAATAGTATATGAGGAAGTATAAAATCTTGAAAAAAAATTTGAATTAATATATATATTTAATTTGACATATAATATTTAAAAATTAATTTAATTAAATAAAAAATAATTATTTGGAATATTTTTATCCAAAAAAATATCATACTATATTAAATTTATAATATTTAATAGTATTTAAATTATAAATAATATAAGTAAAAAGAAAATGAAAAAATATAAAGAAATGGGACATTGTTAAGGTAGAAAATTTTTCTCCCAACCCAACACATGTCTCAAAAAATAAAAAATGTGTACTTAATGATATTAGTATATGAGTTATAAGTAACAAAAGTAGATATGAAAAATAGGAAAACATAAAAGAAAATAAATAAAATGTAGAGAAACAATGTTTGAGTTATAAAACAATGAAAGTAAATTAATTTAATTAAATAAATTTATTTAAAATATTTTTATCATAAAAAATTATATTATGTTAAATTTATATTATTTAATAATATTTAAATTGTAAATAATATAAGTAAAAAGGAAAAATGAAAAATAAATGTGAAATAGTACATGAGAAGGTATAAAATCTTCAAAAAAAATTAATTAATATATATTTAATTTGATATATAATACTTAAGAATTAATTTAATTAAATAAAAATTTTAATTATTAAAATATTTTTATCCAAAAAATATGATACTATATCAAATTTATAGTATTCAATAGCATTTAAATTATAAATAGGATAAATAAAAAGTAAAAAGGAAATGAAAAAAATAAAAAATGGGACATTGTTGGGCGGGAAAATTTTTCTCCCAGCCCAACACATGTCCCAAAAGAAAATTACCCCTCCCCACAAAAAACTCTAAATTCGTGGTATGTATGATGTATGATGTATGATGTAATACAAATTAAGATGGTCATTATCTGAAAAGGAAATTGAAATTTTTTTCTTCGATGGGTCGCCCTTATTATCTAAGTGTCGGCCAGGCTGCTAAGCTGGGCCCACAAGGAAATAATTGTGTGCCAACCCAACCCTTACTGTTCAACTGTTCCCTCAAGCACCCAAGAAGAACGAAACCCTAACCTGCTTTGCAAAGGACGTCCTCGTCAGCAATTCTAATTTTTCAGCCTTTAAGTGTCAAACCATCGGATGACCCAATCTCGTGGCAATACATATCAACGACCCATATTACTTTCATACGTCCTCAGCCACTGCCACAATGTGTTGCATCACATGCAATAAGTTGCCCCATAAAAATGGCCTGATTTAATAATGTTTTTTAATTTTTCATTAATAATTAGTCCGTTACCAATTTAAAAAAGTATAAAATTAAAAAAAATTGCTACGAAATACTTGCAGCCCTGTCAAACGAACCAATGATGTTGGGTACACTTCCTTTTAGGGGTGAAAATTTTAGGCTAAATCAATAGAACCATCCGGACCAACCCAAAAATTATCGGGCAGAAGTAAGTACTACTCAGATTTCAGTCCACAGGAGATCAACGTTATCGCAGCCACTTAGATCCAATACCAACTGAATTGACCCCAAAACGGCATCGTCTTGTTCATGCTGCAGGCCCGTTGCTTCAAGTAATGCATTGGGTGGAAGTAGAGCTCTCATGTTGTTCCTTCATTTTTCGGCGTAGAACTTGTTCTAGTAAATCTCTGGCAACTCTTTGCCGCCATCTGCGTTGTTTTGACAGCATGATTCTCCTCCAAGTTTCTCACTTTGTCACCAAACCCCACTCACATCCGCGATTAAGATCACTCCCTGCCTCCCTGTGCCATAATTTTACTTTTCTTTAATTTCATGTTTTAGATTTAGATCCGCACCATCAGGATTTCAATTTTGGAAATGTTCATCACCTCATCTGATATTTCTTACTAATTCATTGTTTCCCAAGAAAATTCCATATTTTCTGCATTAAATTCCCTATTTGACCTATGAATCATTTTGGGAATAATTTGTCTTTCATATTCTTAATTTATTGTTGACTGAATTGCACTAAATATGTTGGACCTATATATAACAAATTTACTTCCCAGAATTACTGCTACAATTTTTTTCAGTGACTTCTTCTCAGAATATATTTGTGTACAGAGTGAATGTTGCTTGAAATCATGGCTTGGCCCATTTCATGGTGCAATTTGGACAATATGGAAAAATGGAGGCTACAAAATTTGGACAATATGGGAAAATAGCAAAGGTTTGGTTGTAATTGGGTATCTGAATTGCACTAAATATGTTGGACCTATATATAACAAATTTACTTCCCAGAATTACTGCTACAATTTTTTTCAGTGACTTCTTCTCAGAATATATTTGTGTACAGAGTGAATGTTGCTTGAAATCATGGCTTGGCCCATTTCATGGTGCAATTTGGACAATATGGAAAAATGGAGGCTACAAAATTTGGACAATATGGGAAAATAGCAAAGGTTTGGTTGTAATTGGGTATCTGAATTGCACTAAATATGTTGGACCTATATATAACAAATTTACTTCCCAGAATTACTGCTACAATTTTTTTCAGTGACTTCTTCTCAGAATATATTTGTGTACAGAGTGAATGTTGCTTGAAATCATGGCTTGGCCCATTTCATGGTGCAATTTGGACAATATGGAAAAATGGAGGCTACAAAATTTGGACAATATGGGAAAATAGCAAAGGTTTGGTTGTAATTGGGTATCCGCTCTAAACTACTGCAACTCGACCCAAACCGAGCAAATCGGTTAACGTCGGAATGCCATTTAATATCAGTAAGAGTCGGGCCTCATAATAACGCACTTAGATTGAGTCGGTTTGTTTGGTTGGGCCACCTTAACTGGCCCAACCTGAACGACTGCAACCCTACCTCCTTTGATAAATTTGTTTAAGAGTGCACATTCAAACAAGCGAATCTAGACCCGTTTAAGTATGTCCTACCCGTTTTAAAATTTTGGGATTCAGCCCAACCCCTCAACTCTCCTCATCATTCACATTGCTTGCGTTATGTTTTGTGGAAGTGTATAATTTGAAAAAAAATTAAATTTTAATTAGAAAAGAATTATGAAGAAGAAAAAATTTTAAATTTAATTTTTATTATCTCATCCAAATATGAGTCAAATTCAGAATTCAAGAACATTATCAACTAGGAAAAGGTATAGTGTGTTTTAATTATGATATTTATTTTTAATTATTTAACAAGTAAATATTAATTATTAATATTTTAAAAATTAAATTTTTGTTTTGTAATTTCTAGGAAATTGAAAATTAGATAATAAAATTAAGAGTAAATTATATTTTATCTATTTATGATTTTTTTCATTTTTTATTTAATGTACATGTGATTGAAATTTATTTACTTGTACTTCCATTAACACTTGATTAGCTAAAACAATTTTCCTTTAAAAATTTGATGAAAAATTCATATAAAATGCACATGCTATCTATTTCCCTAAATCCGGCTTGTTCTCAAAACTAACTTACTTCCCCCTAAAATCCTAACCTTCAAGACGGTCATTCATGGGCAATCTCAGAGCTAATTATTTTAATAAATCTCCCATGAATGTTATTATTATTATTATTATTATTATTATTATTATTATTATTATTATTATTATTATTATTATTATTATTATTATTATTGATTCTAAGGCTTTCTAAGATTGGGTTTCAAATTTGAAAAACATAGTGAACATGCGTATCACATATATTTTTCATTAAATTTTAAATCGAAATAATTTGAATGGATTAAGTTTTAACAATTAAAAATATAAATAGATAAACTTCAATACTTAAAGTTATTTATGATTAATGGGAAAGAACAAATTATAAGTAAATAAACTATAACTTACTTTAAAAATTAACAGTCAAACACTTTCGACCGAAATGAAGTTGCATATACCGTAAACGCTTTACTTTCTTCTTACATCTTAAATTTGATTTCAAATTTTTGGAGTGTATATCTAATAAATTATTATTATTAAAAAATAATAAAATTAATTGTTGTTCTTTATTTATTTCATTATTTGGTAGAAATAAAAATAAATGTTATACTAGTCTTAATCGAAGCATTTAAAAATTTGTCAAGAGAAGCAATTATGTATCACTTGAAAGAAACCTCCACCCAAATCACTTGAAAGAAACCCGGCAATTACGTCCTGTCTCCCTTGAAAGAAACCCGGCTATTATGTCGGCAGACGCTGTGTCCCTCCCGTCCTCTCGTCGGGCTCTCTTGCACAGCCAAACACGGCTTACGATTTGGATCAATGCCACGTGCCTCCCAGCTCTCCATTTATAAGAAAGATAAAGATAATTAAAATTAATTAATCATAATAATTAATTAATGATGTCCCCACCACATTACTTTCAAAAAATAAAGTTTTTTTTTCTCGAATTGACAATAAAAATGATAATTTAAGATATATTTTAAAATTTGTATGCTAATATTTAACATTATTTTTTCTTTTTAATATTTAAATTTACGCCTATATCTTAAGTTATTTGCCTTTTTTTTTAAATAAACCTACAATAAAATTTTAACAAGTCTAATACCATATTTTCTTTTAAAAAAAAACTCTTTATCCCATTAACATTTCATCGTCACAACGGACTTAAAGGATAAGAAATCCTTGTATACTTGAGATAATATGTCTTTATTTTTAATCAATAAAAAATAATTATAATTTTTAATACATGTAAATTTTACAAGATTGGCAAATGAATAACTGCAACAAAATGCCCTTCAATTTATATTGATCGGATCTCTTGATGCCACATTAGCTTTCAAGTCAAATAGCAATACCCTCAAATTAATTCCAGTCTAATTAACCGTGTACCATATGCATTTAAATCATACGATGTTTCAAATCATAATTCTGTTAAGGGTTGTTCATGGGTACGCGCATGCTTGATAATACACACACACACACGCACACTTTTGGTTCGTATAAAAAATTAAAAAACACACACACACTCTTTTTGTTCGTATAAAAAATTAAAAAAAATTTAATAAATCCTCTGTGACAAGTTTTGTTAACTAAGTTATAATTTTTTATGCACTTATTATGAATAAAATATCATATAGATTTATTTTCTAAAAATAAGATACATAAATATATAGAAAATTGCAATAAATTTTTCAAAATTTTGGCAAAATTTAAATTCTTATGAAAAAACACTTATATGAAATTATCTGCAACCGTTATACCCAATTCCTTAATAAACCAATTAACAAGAACGTAAAATTTGAAATGATCTTCATCTCTAAATTATATGAGAGTATACTATGATAGAAAAGTTGATTAACGTAAAGTGTTTAAAAAATTGTGTTTTATTAAGTATCATAGTAAATTTGCAATATCAATTATAAAACAATCATAAAAAAGAAAAATAACGTCAGTTCTCATAACAAAAAATTGTCATCATTTTTTATAAAATAGACTATTTGGTATCTAATGCAAAATTAAAAATGTCAATTCCTAATAAGTAACCAACGTGAAATATTTATCAAATATTTTTTAAAAAATCAAAATTTTGACTTTCCAACAAGAATATTTACAATGAAAATTGATAAAATTCAATATTTTATGCAAAAATATGTATTTTAAATTAAAAAGTTTGAAAAGTCATAATTCCATGCTTAGTTATCTATTTAGGAAAAAAATTTATATTAATTTATATAATTTTTCGAGATTTATCCATCTATACAAAATTTCAAAGGATTTTGTCTTTCTTGGAATCGTAAAAAATGATCATTTTAATGATCTTTTTTTCATTTTTCTCCATCTTTTATCATTATTTGGCTACTTTAGTTTTAATTGCAACATTTTGTTAAATATATAATAAGTATCTAACACTTACATATAATGTTAAAAATTATACAAAGAAAATACAAATAAAATTTTTTTTAAAGAAAACCTATAAAAAATCACAAAATGGAAAAAGATAAAGATTTGAAATATAAACAAGAAAAGATATCTTTTATGTTTTAAACCAATGTGACATTTGCTCTATACTCAATGTTACTTAAAAGAATATTCATAACTTACTGATGTAGAGTAGAAGACAAAAATATATAAAGTTATATAAAAAGAGTTAGACGAAGTTGGAAATTGAGCTTGAGAACGAATAAAAATGATAATAAGGAAAATAATAAAATATATTTTATTTATAGTGAAAAATATCACCATATTAAGAGTTTTTATCAAACTTCAATGCCTTTAAACATCAGTTATTTTTAAAATCGACATCTTAAATTTTCTCATTTTCTCAACAACCTTAGTATGCCATATACTTTAGTGTTAACTGAATAAAAAATTGATGTCTTATATCTCTTAATAATTTTAAAAATACTATCATACCTAAATAGATATTGGTTAATTTAAAATTAACATTTTAAGTTTTCTCATTTTTTTTAGCAACCTTTAAATTGCATACATTATAATATTGGTTAAATAATTGATATTTTAAGTTTCTCACAATATTAAAAATATCACCACATTCAAATAGGCCTGATTAATTCTAAAATTGATGTCTTAAATTCCTTTATTTCTTTAGCAACCTTTAAATGTCAAATATTTTAATGTTAGTTAAGTAAAAATCTATTGTCTTAAGTTTTCTAATAATTGTAAAAATACCATTATGTTTAAATAGACATTGGTTAATTCTAAAACTAACATTTAAGTTTCTTCATTTTGCCAGCATTCTTCAAATGTTATAACTTTTAATATTGGTTAAATAAAAAATTATTATTTTAAGTTTCTTAGGAATTTCAAAAATGTCATCACATCAAAATGGATGTTATTGTATTTATTAACTCTTATCTTATTAGTCTCAATAATTTCAAAATATCACCACATTAATATAATTGTCAATTTTGCCTTCTACTGATGTTTATCCATCAACATAAAATTAGAATTCTATATTAGTGTGATTGTTAAAGAATAAACAACATGAAATATTGTTCATGTTATGGTGTAAAAGTGAAAAAGAAAAAAAAGGATAGAGTTAGTATAATGGGAGCCTTAAGATAAAAAAAATAAAAATTACTTTTTACTTTTAGATGTTCACCCAAAAGTTACTTGAAGGTTATGTTTAAGCATATAAAAATTTCTTAATTATAAAGATTTGAATCATAAGCTTTAAACTCACAGTGAAAAAAAAAATTGAAATGGTTGCAATTAGCACAAATTTCAATGTACATCATAATTGATTACTATATCTTACAATAAAAAATTTTCTTTTACACTAGTTAACCATTCAGTAACCTTTAAAGGAATTTATAGTTATTGACCAATCACTTAAGTATAATAAATATTTCATTACTATAGAATGGCTATTCTATGTCAGTAGATAAATATTGGTTAAAGATAAAATTGGCATTTATATTGATGCAGTGACATTTTGAAATTAAGGGGACACATAAGATGATAGTTATTAAATTAATTAACATCTATATTAATGTTATAGCATTTTTAAATTCATGGGAAACTTATGATGACAATTAACATTGTAATCGATGTCTATTTAAATTTGAACACAATTTACTCATTCTTTTGAAATGCTTTGAATTTCATGAAAGTACCTCCCAGATTCTAATGTCTCGTACTTTCAAATAGCATAAGGCATTAGATTCTTGAATGAAATGCTTCCACAAATTCAAAGATTTCATTATGTAAAAATATTTTTATACAACGTACTAGATTTTGAAAAAAAAAATAACAAAACCATTATGATTATTTAATATTCAATGTACAATGAAAAACTAAATGTTACCTCCAAAAGAATGTTTGAAGATTAGACATTATTTGATATGGTAACCAATGTCTAAAGATATATCAATAACTAACTAATTTTCATATTTATAAATTTTTGGAAACTATAATAGATTAGACATGAGTTGTATGCAAAAATTGACATCTAAGATTATCAATAATTAATTAATATTTGTATTTATGAATTTGTAATGTCAATAATTAGCTCATTTATTTCATACTACAACATTCATGAACAGAGTTGTAATGCCAATAATCAACTTATTTAAACCATTTTATAGCACTCATAAGGTTTTGGGAAGCTATGAACATTTATAATGTTAGTTGTTTAAATAGCTAACATTTAAAAAAAGTTTAGGCACCATAGTCTAAATTGCCAAACCTTTAGATGTTAATATTTTTTTTCTTTTTTTAAACTAATGTATAACGTTCTGGAAAACTTTAAAATGCTTATAAATTTTGCTAAGAATGTCAATTTTAAATAATTTTGATAACACCTTACCTTTATAATCTAATTCAAAGGTTTAAGTCAAATTTAGAAATATCTTTCCTTTCTTTTCAAGAAACACTTTTAAAAATGTTTTGGATCTTACTAAAGGGCTTGTCTTTTTCAATATCTCTAGTTTCATGCTATGACAAACCACAAAAGTCACATTGTAAAGCTTGAGATATCAGAGGAGGCAAAGCCTTTGATAAGAATTAGAATATTTGTAAATGTGTTTCTTGATATGGAAAAAAAACTATCCTTGTATTCAATTCACACTCTTGAATTGGTAATGGAAGAAAATATATTGCTTAGACTATCCCCACTCCCCCCTTTCAATCCATAAGGAAAGAGTTAACCTCTGTAATGTAATTAAGAATAACAAATACAAGCTAACTCTTCACTTTCTCTTGTTATTATATTAGAAAGAGAAATTGACTAATTAGGCTCTTTTATGCTTACTTGTATTGTAGATGTTAACTTTTTCTTTAAGGATTGAAGCAAGGAGTCACCTACACCTTTTATCTATACTTTCCATTTTCAAATTCATCTCTGTTACAGTCATCGATCTACACTTTCCATTTCAAATGCCATCGATAACATACATATATATGCATGTATTTTGCAATATATCCTTATATTTTAATGAATAAATGCTTGTGATTAAGGGCTTATAGTTGCATTTTGTGTCTTGTAGGTTTAAATTAGAGTTTTAAGTCAAAAGAAGCCCAAGAAATAAAGTTTTGGCTAAGGAAGATTAAGTAAGCAGAAGAGGTCTAAGTTTAAGCTGTGCCCATACCTTAAAAAAGGAGTTTATTTGAAAATTTTAGACATTGTCAAAAGGAGTTGCGATATCATCTATAACTAACCCAATAATTTTTGGAAGAATATCTAAAGTTTAACTAAATCAATTCCATTTTATTTAGAAGATTCATTTTAGGAAAAGATACCTAAAAGATATTATCTTTTTAGATTTATCTTTTATTTTAAGATACTTCCAAATTTTATTCCCCATTTTTATTATTAGGAGTTTTTTTGTTATAAAAAGGAGATCTCTTTACCAAGGGGTAGCACATCTTTTAAGCTTTCTTCTTGAATTTTCCATGGAAATCATGTGTAACTAAACTCTTTTTTCTAGTCCAAGGATAATGGAAGTTTGGTTCTTGAAGAATTGTGAGATCTAAATATTTTCTTTGCTCTTTTATTCTGTGATATTTATATATTTACAGCCTCTATTCATCCATTATTGCTTGTTGGTTAATACAAAAAGGCCTATTGTTCAATTAACAAGACATACTATAACAAATCAATACTTATGCCACAATTAAAATCATGGTACAAGATTAAAATTTCTATGGCTATACTATTTAGTCATAAAAATACTGGTTGAATGGTTTCGTAGCATAAGTAAGTGTGGCAATAGCCACAGAAATATCAGTTGAATAATTTCGTGGTATAAGTAAGTGTGGCAAGAAAATTGCAACGGGAAAAAAAGTCTTGTAGCATAAATGATTTTTTTGCCATGAGTTCACTTATGGCTAATAGATTCTTCTAGTCATGAGTACAAACGTTGCAAGAAAGGTACATTCATGGTTAGTAACTCATATTATCATGAATAAATTGTGATAAAAAATAAAATAAAATAATTATAAAAATTAATGTAATTAGCTAAAATAATTTTTATATTCAAATTAAATTAATTATCTAGCTAATTCAATTAGGTAATATCCTATCATTTTATTTACACATCTACTGAAATCTGTTAATACTTTTAACTAATATCAAGTTAGGATAAATCATTAAAATTCTATTTGTCTAAAAATTACAAATTACATTTATGAGGAATCGAATCTAAATCTCCCAAGTTGAAGAATACCATGCCTTACCATTGTGCTATTTTGCTTTTTTAGTATTATCATACAATATATTTTATATAAAGTTTTAATTGACTAGTTAACTTCAAAAATAAAACTACACTAATGTAACACTAATTATATAATAATAAAATATTACATAAATATATATAATAAAAATACACTAATACTAAAATATTTTATAATTTTATTTTAAATTTTATTTTTTATAAACCAACCTATTTGTTTCATTACTAATTTTTCTTGTATCAAATTTATTCTTTGTAAATTTCTTATATCAATTTTATCTCTTATAAATAATTGATTAGTTAATTTTATCCTTTTATTAATATTTTTTATTAATTATTATTAATTCAATTATTATAAAATAAAATTTAATTATTAAATCTTTCAAGTAATTTTTTATTATTTTATGAAATTCTTTTTAATAAAAGTTGAATTATATTAAATTGATATCCATACAAATCATAATTTTGAACTATTAAGTATATTTTTATTTTAATTGTTAATTAAAATTTAAATTATTATAATTATTTACTTTTAATATTTTTTATAATACATATTTTTATTATTCATAAATATAAGTTATATTGTTCAAACTTTCACAAATTTTTTATATTAATTTCATCTCTCATATATTATTTATATTTAATTTTTATCCTTCCATTGATCAAGTTATTAACCTATCAATAAAATTATAAATGAATAAATTAAATTAATTAAATTATTATTTAAAATAAAATAAATTAATACAAAATATCTGTTAGAAATGAATTAATATAACTGGAATTAATAAAGGATAAAAAATAAAAATTTAAATTATTTTATATATATCAATCGTTTAAATATAATTTACTTAAAATTTTTTAGTATAATAATTTAATTATTATTAAATTATACATAATTTCGCATAATTATTATTTTTAATTTTTTAATGAAAGTTTGTTAATATTATAGTGATGAATGTAAAACTTATTATATATTTCTATAATAAAACTTGTTATAACTTATCTCACAAATTATACTATTTATATATAATATAATGGTTTTTGCATTTTCATAATATATATCTTCTTTGTTAACATATTTTTTAAGAATAATGTGATGTAATAAAAAATTAAAATTTTATAATATTTTATACCTTGCATTATTTTTTTATTTAACTAATATTTTAAAAATTGGATTGAATAACAAATTAGAAAAATATTTGTATATGTATGTATTATATATATGTATATGTTAATCCTATTGAATTTTAATTTTATTATGCATAGAATTTAAATTCATTAAATAATTATATAATACAATCTTTAATATACTATAATATTTATTTTGTTGATGTATATTAATTTTATTATATAAATTTAACTAATGAAAATTTAAATAATTATTTATTATTTATGAAAAATTGTTACAACCTAATACATATGAAATTGGTACACATATAAATAAAAATGCTTAAGGCTTAATAATTAAATTCTTTCTTATATATTTTAAGGTTTAGGGTTCAACTCCTAACTCAATTATTTTAAAAAAATTAATAAAGTACATAACTATATAATTTGTAAGTAGTTCTATTTTTTTTACATATATTTTATAAATTAATTGATTGAAAATGTTATATTCTATAATTTTTTTATTTTGATTGATTGAGGCTAATTAATTGATTAATTGATAAATTAGTTATTTACTAAATACCTATAATATATAAATATTTATATTTTTTTATTATCTATCATATTGCAGCATATTATACTTATTATAAATAATCTTTTTTATATATATAGTTACCAAAAATGATATATTTGACTATGATTTTATCATAAAATTAATTCATGGCATAAGTAATACTTTATTACCGATAAATTTTTCTAACTTATATGATAGTATAAGTGATACCTTTGCCATAGAGAACTTATTCTCATAACTTAATTTTTGGTAAAAGTGATAATTTGCCACGACTAAATTTTTTTCATAATATAAGTAATTACTTTCCCACGAGGAATATGTTCTCATAACTTAGTTTTATGGCACAAGTGGTATTTATCACGGATAAACTTTTTTTATAATATAAGTGATACTTTGCCGCGGAGATTATGTTCCTATAGCTTAATTCATGACATAAATGATATTTTGTTTATAGGTAAAAAATTTTCATGATATAATTTTTTAAAATTTTTTAGACATTTGTTTGAATTTTTTTGTTCTCGTGGCAAAAGGGTAAAATTGTCACAATTTTTTAATTTTCATAGTACATGTGTTAATTTATTGTAGTGATAATATATAACTAAGTTGGAATGTTAGATATGTAATTGTCTAATTGTTCTAAATAACCAGTGGCAAATTATAGGTATATAATCTAGTCTAAATAAACCGAGCTTGTGAGTTTGTTAACTAAAATTGGGCCTTTCTAGTTTCTTAATGCTATTCGCAATTTAATCTTAAAAGCTTGTTTAGGGTTGGTTGACGAATAAGGGTTTAATTGTAGAGCACTTCCTAATTGAACTAAACTTAAGGAGGGATTTGGTTATTAGAGCTTGTTAATAACTATAACTAATTTATCAATTTAAATAAAAGAGATTATCTTGGCATTAATGATCAGTTCCATGAAACCAATACTAATATTATACCTTGGGTTAGATGCTATTCATCATCAAATTTTATCACCCTATTTTCTTGTTAAATTGCCTTGCCTTCATTTTCAATTTAATTTTATTCCCACAAAATTACCTTTTTTTTAATCTCTAATTAATTTATTTTACTGGTTTAAAAAGAGATAAGCTTTACTAATCCCTTTGGATTCGATCCTACTCACCATTATATATAAATTTATTTGTATTAATTAGGGTAGGAATTAAATTTAGTGGATTCAACATCCATCAAAATTTTTACATCATTATTGGGGGATCTAGGTTTAAAGCATTATTTATTTTTTCTATGACTCAATCTTCTTGTGTAGGAGAAATTCTATTTAAACCTGAGATTGAGAAAATAATTAGAAGATTAAGAAAGGAGACCAAAAACATAATATAAGCAAATAACTTCCTCTCGATCTTATGAATTTGAATCAACACCTGAACTAGTGATTTTGAACTGAAGCAATAGCTAACCTAGAAAGAACTTTGAGGGAATAGCAGCTCCAAATTTAACTCAACAACCTATATGCCATAGAATAGCCAGATCTAATGTGCACTTTAAGTTAAAATTTGGCTTAATGCATTTGTTGCGTACCTTTCACAGACTTGAAAATGAAGATCTTCACAAATACTTGAAAGAGTTTCATATAGTGTGCTCAAGTATAAACCATAAGGCGTAACTGAGGAGCAAATAAAATTGTGTGCTTTCCTATTCTTATTGAGTGATAGAGCCAACATTGATTATTCTATTTGCCTTTTAGATCTATTAACACATGGACAAATATGGTGAGATTGTTCCTTGATAATTTTTTCCCTACTTTGAGAGCTATTAAGATTAAGAAAGGAAATTTATGGAATAAAGCAAAAAGATTTGGAGACCCTTCATGAATACTGGGAAAGATTAAAAAAATTATGTGTAAGCTGTCCTCAACATGGGATTTTTTGAGCAACTCCTTATACAATATTTTTACGAAAGATTAATACCCATGGAAAAAAGGATGATGGATGCAGATAGTGGAGGCACTATAGTGAATAAACCCTCCAAGTAGGCTAGAGAATTGATATTCACTATGGCTACAAAACTTACATCAATTTAGCACTCGAAAAGACACACCTACAAGAAGAATTAATGAGGTAAATTCATTAGATATTATGTAACAAATTTCTGAATTAACTTCTTATGTTAAACAGATGGCTAAAGCACAAACACAACAAGTTAAAGCTTATGGAATATGTGTTACTATTGATCACCTAACTAATACGTGCCTAATCCTTTAAGACAATACTCAGGAAGAAGCCAATGCAATTGAAGGATTTCCTAGTCCCCCACAAAAGAAGTATGTTCCTTTTTCAAATACATATAATCTAGGATAGAAGGATTATCCTTAACTGAGCTATGGAGCAAAGCCATAATATTCTCAGAATTTTCAAAACAAACCCATGAGCTTACAACAACATTCCATTTCAAGGCAAAGTATGTTTCTTGAAGATATGGTTAAAGAACTCATTACCATTTCTTAACAATTTCAACAGAAGATGAGATCAAGCATCCAAAATTTGGAAACTCAAATGAGTCAATTGGCTACTACAATTAGTAGGCTAGAATCTCAAGGAAAATTCCTTTCACAGCTTAAGGTCAATCCAAAATAAAATGCAGGTGCAATCACCTTGACAAGTGGAAAGGAACTGAAAGAGGGCAGAAATGCTCTAATTTTAAACCGTGGGCATGCCTTAAAGGAAGAGGTAGAAAAAGAAGTGATACAACCTTAACAACAACTCATTCAACCTAAGTTGACTAATGATGAATAACTAGAAGCCTTAGTGACTAGACCACCTTTCCTAGAAAGATTTGCTCAATCCAAAAAAAGAAGGAGGAGAAAGAAATTCTTAAGACTTTTTGTAAGATTGAGGTAAATATATCTTTACTTGATGCAATAAAGCAAGTGCCTCACTATATGAAATTTCTCAAGGAATTATGCACTAATTAGGGAAAAATAAAAGGTAATGAAAAAATAAGTATGAGGGAAAATGTCTTCGCAATCATCTAAAGAAGTTTTGCCTACTAAGTGCAAAGATCTAGATATTTTTTCTATCCCTTGTAAAATTAGGAATATTGCTGTTAAAAAGGCCATGTGCAATCTGGGTGCATCAACTGATGCCATGCCATTATTTATTTATGAGTCTTTGAATATTAGTCCTTTAAAAGAGACTAGTATGCAAATTCAACTTGTTGATAGGTTTGTTGTATGTCATGTGAGAGTCCTAGAGGATGTTTTAGTTCGAGTTAATGAGTTAGTCCATCTTTATGTTCATTATAAATTTAGGCATTTTTTATGTATATGTCAATGTATTAATATGAAAATAAATAAAATTGTAAAATATATTTTCATAATTTATCTTTCTCTTTCTTTTTTTTTTTGTTTTACATTTACATTCAATCATTTATTGTCCATGTTTATTTAATCATATAAGAAAAATGTGACAATGTAACAAATAATTTTAATGCTATCTATTTTACTTAAAGTATATTGGATTTAAAAAAGAATTTATTAGTTGATAAAATGATGTTAGTGTTCTTATAAAACTTATACTTAAATATTAAAATTGTTGCTTGACATCACTTGGCGTAACCATGAATTTGATCATATATTTCACTTGTTTTCATACATGTTTAAAAGATAAGTGTAAATGAATTATGCTTCTAAATGAAATTAAATGTTGTATAAATATGTGATATATACAAATTGAGTTTTAAATTTTGGTTTGATGTATATCATTGAATCAATTTTAATAAAAAAGTTGCCAAAAGCAAAATAAACTAATTATTTTATGAGAAACTAATGAAACTTTGGACATCAATTTTTTTAAAATGACCATCATTTTGAAGCCATTGATAGTTCATCTCAAAAGTACATGTCAGTGAACCAATTGATTAATGTTTTAAGGCATGACAACTGCCACATTCTTGAAATATTATCAAACCCAAGACATTAACTTTCTATTAATAACCAGCCTTTAAAGGTTCCTGCCACCTATAAATATCGTTATCCTTGCTTATATAGGGATATCAAGAAAACTTAAAAAAAAAGGCTATAATCTAAAATATATTTTGATGAGAAGAAATCATGTGTCTATTCTTGCATTAGAAGGTTATTCAATATAACAATTGTTACCCATCTTTTTTTAAATTAAAAGGAATTTTGAGTAGAGGTGACATACTTTTTCTTTTTATTTGTATAATATCTTTCATAATAGATTGTCTCCTTTTTCATTTGTTTCGTTTATATTCAATCTGTTGCCATTTTTGTCTATTTAATTGTATAAGAAAAATGTTATAATGCAAAAAAAAATAATGCCACCAATTTTAATTAGAATAAGTTAAATTAAAAATAAAATATATTAGTTCGTAAAATGATGTTAGAGTTTTTACAAGATTTAAACTTAATTTATAAAATTATTACCTACATATGTATGATACATATAAATTATGTTTTAGATTCTGGTTTAATATATATATATATAATATATATATATATATATATATATATATATTATATATATGTATATGTAAATGGTTATCTAGTTTGAGTTTAATGTATATGATGTGTATAATTAAATTAATTTTATTCTTATATATATGTTTATGGTATCTGACCATTCTAGAATAATTTCGAAAAGTTTGTGAGATTGTCTCAAAATAGTTATGGAACAAAATACCTGAACAAAAGGAAATATGTATTTAAGTAAATTATGATATTTGTTCTTATTTAGGAAATGATGTTAAACTTTACTTGATAAGGTGATAATATCATTGCGTTAAAAATGATGGTATTTTTTAGTTAACTGATATCTAATATAAACTTAGATGTC
Source organism: Sindora glabra (assembly GCA_020226215.1). Classification (NCBI taxonomy): domain Eukaryota; kingdom Viridiplantae; phylum Streptophyta; class Magnoliopsida; order Fabales; family Fabaceae; genus Sindora; species Sindora glabra. The sequence continues at coordinate 93,123,616 of CM035227.1, read as the reverse complement.
ATTGGACATCAATTTTTTATAGCAATCAATGTGAAAACTTGATGCCCAAACACAAATTGAAAATGAAAAAAATTAAAGTATGGATCAAGTTGAAAATAAAAAAAGTAAAGTATGACGTTATTTGCAAATTTCATTCCAAAACTTTACCCATCCTAAAATGATTTTCTATGTAATAAGATATGTTTTCATTCTAACCTTAACATGTTTCTCTTCATTTTTGCATTTTTGCTCACCAATTCATTTGCAGGAATGAAACTCTGCTAGTTTGTCACTAAACATGTGTATTTGTGCACTCCTAAAAAAATGTAGAATATAAAAGAAAGAATTTGTTAAACTTTTGTGTTTATTCTTGTAATTTAAACTTTAATTTTCTAATTAATCCTATTTTATTATCTATCATTTTGATATAATTTTTACACATTTATACAATAATAAATTTAACCTCATTCATCTTCTTGATATTCTGTGATATTATTTATTTATATGAAAATGTTTAATATCATACATCAAAATTTCATGAATACTCATTGTATCAGTAAGTATTGTATTCAAGAGGCTTTTCTAAAGGATGTAAATATCACATATTGAGTAATAAGTATTAAGATAAATTTAATGAAGCACCTATCTCTAATTTGAGTATTATATATAATATTTTATTATTTTCATGAATATTCATTATATCTATAAGTATTGTATTCAAGAGGCTTTTTTAAGAGGCATAAATCTCACATATTGAGTAATAGGTACTAAGATAAATTTAATGAATCACTTACCTCTAATTCGAGTATTATATATATATTTTATTATTTTCAATCTTTTGTGGTGTAATCTATTTTTTAAAACTAGTAAATCAAGCTATATTATGCACAGGCTAGTATTAAATAAAAATAATAAAATTTTAAAAAATATATAATAATTTTTTTATATTAAAGTATATTATTTAATATTTTAAAAAATAAGTTACATAAATTTTCTATTATTTTAAATTTCATTATACCTAACTTATACCATTATATAATAGTAAAAAATAGTGATAAAAGAAAAGAACATTTATGTCATATTTGATACAATCAAATAAGAAAAGGGAATGAAAATAAAATAGAAAATTTGTTTCATAACTATCTTTGATATATAAAATTAATGTAGAAATAAAATGGAGAATGAGTATTTAATAACAATAATATTCTTGACAATAAATAATTTTAGTACTTAATAAATAACATAATTTATTTTTTAACTTAATATCAACTAAGTTCTTTGAGTTTAATTATAATATTTCTTATCACAAAATAAACAATCAATTTTAATATTACTCTATTTTTATATCATTGAATAAACTTAGAGTAGTTAGACTTAAGTTGCATTCAATTATTTTTTATCTTTTTTGAGGAAAAAAATGTTGCATGGACATTTTCTTTACAATTATCAATTGCACAATTTATGAATTTTGTTTAAAATGTGTCATAGTTATTGGTTGATTCTATATATTTAAAATTCTACTATCTACCTTTATAACTTCATCTAAATTATAAAAATAATCAAACTTAAATATATAAATAAATTTTATACTATCATTTACTCATATATTATAATGTTATAAGAAAATTTCAAAAAATTGTTTACTTTTAATAAAAAATTTTAGTTATATTTATTTTTTAATAACATCACATTTATTGTACACAAATAGTATAGATAATTTTCAATTCACAATAAATCAAATTAATTTGGATATATATGACATCATTTGATAAACTAAAATAATACTATTTTTATTTCAACGTATTTTAATATATATTTTTTAAAATTTTACATTCAAATAAATTCAAAAGCAATAAATTATATGAAATATTTTAATAAATATTTTTTATTAATTTATTCTATAACTTCTTACTACTTTTACATTGATGAATTTACTTATGTCCTTGATAAAAATAAGATAATAAGATAATTTTAGCTTATTTAAAATATTTTTAAAATGAAAATTATATTTAAAGAAGAATTTGGCTCCATTTGCATAATAAATAAAAAAATTTATATATTGATTTAGTCAATAAGTTATAAATTAACTTTTAAAAATATTTGCATACTAACTTATTGAAAAAATATATTTTGACTTAATAAATTATCTTGAGTAACTTATAACTTATAAATTATTACCTCTTTAAATTTTTTTCAAATATATCCTTATTTTTTTACAAATTTATGAATTATATCATTTATAACATAAATTTAAATATTATTTTTTATAAAATATAACCAATTTAATTTTAACATAATTATATCATGATTTTAAACTATAAAAAATATGTATATAAATGTATAATATCATAAAATATAATTATATAATTAAAATTTTTTATAAATTAATTAATTATAATTATAATTAATTCTAATTCAATTAAAAATAATAAAATAAAAACTATGTGCATAAATAAATAAATAAATATATAAAATATAATTAATTAAATATTAGATATTATATTTTTATTTTTAAGTTTATTAATTATATTAATATAATATGATACTTAAAAAATATGAATGATTTAATTATATATTTTATTAATATATTATTTTTATTATTTCACAATTTCATTTAGCTTAATAATTAATTTTATGAAACATTTTTTTGATAATTAATTAATTTATTAGCTATTAGTTATTAATTATAAATTATTAGTTATTAATTAATTTATCAATTATTAAATAACCCATTAATTATTAGCTAACTTATTAATTACTTATACAAAATAGAAAGATAATATATAATATTATGAAAATATTAAAATAAAAACTAAATAAATTATTTTAATTTTAAAATATTTTTATTGTAAATAGATAATCAAATTGATTCATTCAATTAAAATACTTTATATAAAAATTTTAATTTATTTAAAATATTTTTATAATATAAATATTTTCAAATAATATTTAAAGGTGAATTTGATTTAATAAAATTTTTTCTAGAAATTATAAATAATTTATTCTTTAATAATATAAAGAGTAATACACGTCTAGTAAATAAAAAGCATAATCTTAATAACTAACTAATTTGTAATTATATATTTTAATAAATAACTTCTACCTCATAGTAAAAATATTAGACATTATTCTATTATTAAAAAAAATCTGCACATATCACTCAAAATTAAATATTATATATAATACAATATATATATTTATATCTAAAACAATAGATGGAAGAAAGAGTAACAACACATGAACTATAAAACATAGAACAAAGTTTAGTATTTAATTTAAAACATAGTACTTAAAATTTGATATAAAAAATAATCATAAAATTTAAATAAATAAAATTAATTTTATCTTTTAATTATTTTTATTAAAAATAGGATGTGTAAATAATTAATTCAATTAATACTCTTTATAACCTAAACTTATTTAAAATATCTTATAATAAAATTAAAATATATCATGTTATATTCATATCATTTAATGATCTTATTGTCCAAGCTTTAAATAGTATGAGTGATTATAAAAAAAAAAATATATAATATAACAAATTAAAATATGAAAAATAATGTACGAACTATAAAGTAAAAAAACTTAAAAGTAGAAAATATAGTAAGTTAATTCAATTATATAAAATATTTGATTTATTAAAATAAACTTTAAATAGTATGAGTGAATAGAAAAAAAAAAGAAAAACATATAATGAAGTAGTTAATATGAGAAAAAATAGTGTGTAGGCTATAAACTCTTAACAAAATCTCAATTAATATATTTTTTATTCAAAATATAGTACTTGAAAATTATTGTCAAGAAAAATTAACAAAATTTAAATAAATAAAATTTAATTTTTAAATATTATTTTTAAAAATAAAATATGTAATTAATTAATTTTGTTAATAATTTTTATATTAAAGTTTTAATGTTATTTAAAATATTTAAATAAATTAAAATTAAAATATATTATATTTATATTACCTAATGGTATTGATGTCTAAGCAGTAAATAATAGGAATGGGTATTAAAGATACAATGAAATAAATAAAAAGAAAGGAAACAATATATGAAGTGTAAAGTAATAAAAAATAAAATATACAATAAATCAATTAATTAAATAAAATTTTTAACTTATTTAAAATATTTTATAATAAAAATATAATGTGATATATCTATACTACTCATAAATATTAGAATTTGAGTTTTAGATACCATTAATGAATAAAAAAGGAAAATAAAAATATACAATAAAGTAGATAAAATCAAGAGAAAATAATATATGAGACAGAAAGGCTTAACAAAATTCTTCCAATTAGTATATATTTATTTTAACATATAGTACTTTAAAATTGATATAAAAAATGTTATCAAAATTTAGATAAATAAATTTGATTTTAATATTTAAAATCACTATTAAAATATGTAATATACAATTAATTTATTCAATTAGTAATTTTTTTCACTAATATTTTAAATTATTTAAAATATTTATAAAATTAAGAAATAAAAATAATATATATATATATATATATATATATATATATATATATATATATATATATATATATATATATATATATATATATATGCTATATAGTGATATTATTATTTGAGCCATAAGTAATAGAATTGAATATAAACAATAAGAAAACATGAAAATCAACAAATAAAAAGAAAAGAAATAATTCTCTAAAAATAAAATATATTGTACACTAAATTAATTTAATTAAAAAAAATTAATTTATTTAAAATATTTTTATCATAAAAAAATTTTATTTGTAGTCAATAGTATTTGAATTGTAAATAACATAAGTGAAAAAGAAAAAAAAATCAAAAAAAGCATGTGAAACATTACATGAGATATGAAATCTTGATAAAATTTCAATTGATGTCAATTTAATTTCACATATAATTTTTAAAAATTAATATCAAAGAACTATTGATAAAATTTAAAAATAAAATATAATATTATATATATTATTTAATAATATTAATGTTTGAGTTGTAAATAACAGAAATAAATATTAAAATAGAAAACTAAAGCCAAACAAATAAAAAGAAGAGAAATAATGCTTAAATTATAAGGTAATAAAAATTAAAGATATGATATATATATATAATAAATTAATTTAATTAAATAAAAATAAATTATTTTTATCCTAAAAGTAATACTATATTAAATTAAATTTATAATATTCAATAACGTTCGTAGTGTGAATTGCATAAATGAAAAAAAAGGAGAAAACTAAAATATAAAAATAGTGTTAGGTAGGAAAAAATTTTCCTTATGCCTAACACATGTACAATGGCAAAAATTATTTTTTTCTTCCACCAAAAACCCACTTTCCATAATATGTATTAATGTAGTAATTGTTGAAATTGAAATTCTCCAAAGTTATAGAAGAAGTTAGTTTCCATTTTTAGTTAGGAATATAAGGGAAATAAGAAAAATGTACGAGTAAGAAATAAGGGGATGGAGATAGGATTTGGGATGAGTGAATGAGGAATAAAAGGATAGGCTCTAGGATGAAGGAGTGAGGAATATGTGGATAAGCTTCAGTTTAGGGGAAAAGACATATTATATTAGTTATTTAAATAAACAAATGAAATATTATACAAATTAAATGTTAATTATTTGAAAATAAATAACATTTAATATTATTTTTCATACGAAAGATGCCAATTTTTTTCAATATACAAACTAGCTTTATTGTTATAGTTTATAACAGTTTTCAAACTAACATTAAAACTAGATATACAACAATGTTTGATTAAACATTGATTGATTTCTAATGTGTAATTTTCTAAATATGCAATATTAATAAGCTATTCTATAATAATTTTTGATTGATCATAACTAGTATTATACTTATATATATTTGCATTTTTATATAGAGGATTGCTAACTTCCATATATTAAGGTTAGCAACTTTCACTTTTTTGTGGATAAAAAAATTATACCTTTAATTTATTGATAATAAAATAACAAAGGGCATTTATATAATGTTATTAAAGAGATATTAAATTAAAATATTTAAATTAACTTCGCTTATTCTCTCTTATTTTTATAATAAATGTATTGATTCATAAAAGTAGTTAGTAATAATGATTAATTGACTAAATACTATTTATTTATTATTATTAACTTAGTATCAAGATTTTCTTTATTTAAATGAAAGAGTGAAGTTTGGTAACCTTTATATATGGATATGGAGGTTAGCAATCCTTTTTTTATATATATTTGCATTCCTTATTTATCTATAAGTTAGTTAAGATATTTAGGAGTCATTTGGTTTATATAAAAAATAAATTTTTATAGGAAGTTAAACTTTCTTAAAAATAAATTTCCATGTGAACTTTTCAAAAAGTACTTAAAGTTGTGTAATTGATATTAATGAATTGATACTTTCCAAAAACTAACTTCTTATATTTTATATGATTCAATCTTTAACTTCCTAAGAAGCATTATTAAAATAATTAATGTACCCTTCAAAATTGTAATATAAAAAATATGAAAAAATCAATGGATTTTTGTTGTATCTAATTATCGTTCATTTTAAACTATATTTCTCATTTCTCTTTCCATTATAATTTTTTAATTGGTAATTTTTTATTTTTAAATCTATTATAAAAAGTAAAATAAATTAGATAAAAAATTAAAATATTATATATATATATATCTTAAATTATCTTAATATCATTTAAATTGAGAAAATATTAATTAAATTTTGTAATTGTATAAAATTTAGATAAAATATATAAGAAATACATAATTTTTTATTTTTAGAATTAATTATAGAAATAATAAATAGAAAATAAAAATAAAATAATATTATAGATATATGTAATAAATATAATTATATTTGTATTTAAATTCATATTGCTATATTAATATTTATGATTATATTTACAATTTATATTTTATATTTATTGTATAATATTTAATATTTGTTATGCAAAATTTTATATAATACTTATATACTTAAAAAAATAATTATATTTTATATAATTAAAAATTATATTTGAGAAATTATATCTATATTTTATAATTAATAAATTATATTTATAAATAATAAATATTTATTATAACTATCAAATTGTAAGAATAAAAAGTGAAAGTGGTCATTTGATAAATTAAGTAGAGATGATTTTGTATTTTTGCATGGTTTGTGAGAAAAATTATAAGAGATGTGGGCAAGTAATTTTGCATGGTTTATGAGAAATAGAAGGAAGTTTTACTTCTACTTCCTTTATTTTGGCAATTAGGGGCTAACTAAACGACTTAAAGAATTTCTGTTTTCTAAGGAGTTGCACTACCTATATTACTTCTATAAATCAAATGGACATTTTAATTCATATACTCCTCCCATTTCTTTTTAAAAATCATTTAGGGTTAACGAAAAATATTAAAAAAATAATAAATAATTTTAATTTTAGGATACATGACTTGTTTTTACTAATATATTCTTTATTAAAAATTAATTAGAAAGTAAAGTTGCTAAGTATTTATTTAGATAGCATGAATAATATCCAAAAGAAGATAATAAATATAATTTAAATTTCTTAAGATAATATATAAATAAAAATAAATTTTTTACTTTAAAATGGTACTAAAAAAGAAATGGATAGACTATAGTATAAGCAATATGTTTTTTCTTTCTTGCAATTGTTTCTAAGGGAGATATAAAAAAATTATATTTGAAAGTAATATAGTGGAGCTTTTAAAGGTATAAAATATTTTTTGAATAGATAATAGTAACAATAAAAAAGATATCGTAATACTAATAAAAATAACTTTGCCTTTTTTTTAGTCAAAAAGAAAATTACATAAGATTATATAATAGCAATACATCAAGGCTTACAAGACTCTATTACATCATTTAGTAGAAGCAAAGAAGCTCTAGGAGGAGCATTACACAAAATGTTTAATTCATGACAAAAACATGCGATAGTTTTAACAGGATAATTTGCAACCTTATTAGCTTTTCCATACATATGTCTAATGGTATATTGATCACATCTTCTCAGCATCTCTTTGCATTAGCATCTAGTTCAATCTGGATTGAGAGTAAATCCTTATTAAGGGTTAGGAATAAATCATTCTTTAAACCACACCATTCAACCATATAATTAAAGCTTACTCTGACCCATTTTGAACTACTAATAATCCATTCTCCTTTCCAGTTTTTAGTAACAGTTAAGCATATAGTTAAGCTAATATTACTTTTAGTTGATCCATTTGTATTGAGTTTATACCAGCCTATAGGAGGAGGTTTCCACTTTATCTCCTTGGTTTATTGCTGTTGAGATACTTTTGTTAATTTTTCATAACCTAAAATTCCATTGCTTTACTTAAAGTCATTTGTTTCAAGTTAGTTTCCACTTGGTTTTGTTGGAAAATCTTTTTGTTTCTATTTAGCCAAAGATTCTACAAGCCAAAGACAAAAATAATTGCTTATGGAATGTTTAGATTACAATAGAACTTAGAAGAAGAAAGATTTGATTTTAGTCATTAAATGAAATCTACGTGAAAGACATTTTGGCAAGAATTGGGATAAAGAAGATTAAGCACAAATTCATTGTTACAAAGCATTCTATAAGAATATGATAATTAGAATCAATACTTGTATTATATAGTGAGCATCTTGAATGAACATTCATACCCTTTCTAATAAGAAAATCCCTGATGGGGTTTCTCTTCAAAATGGTTAATTGTACAAAAAATTGAATTTTTTTGTAAAGTTGATATTTTCCAAATCCAGTTAAAATCTATTCCAACAAAAGGGTACTTTTTAGATTTCAAAAACTTTATTTTAAGAAAATGTATAATACTTTTACTTGTGCATTGGTTAGATTTTGATAAACCTTAAGTTAGTTTATCAACCTTTTTCATCAAACTAAATTAAACACTCATAATAGAAGCCTGAATTTTTTCAAGAAGAATAAAAAAAATGCCATTAAAATTTTAAGCTCGATTGCTAATAATATCTTTAACTTTGAGATGCAAGTTAGCCTAAGAAAAAGACCCTTCGATAAGATTCCTTAAAAGGACATAATCCACCCAAATGTCATGCCATACATTAATTTTTTCTCCTTTGCTAACAATCCATTTTAAACTAGGTTGGATTGATTCATTAGTGGATTTCAAAGCTTTTCAATTATGAAAGTAATTTATATTTATTTTAACTTTGTCATTATATTTAATAGGAAAATATTTCTTACTTAATACCTAGATCCAAAGTAATGAACCATTTTGTAAAAAATCCCAAGCTAATTTAGTGAGTATTGTTAAGTTAATAGATTGAAAATCCCTAATCCCAAGACTCTCATCACTTTTTGACAAGGTAACTACATCCTAATTAATTAAGAAAATTTTCTTATCATTATTAAAGGTTTCGCCTCATAAAAAATTTCTAATTAACTAGTCTAATTTATGAATAATTCCTTTAAGAATTATAGTACACGTCATATGATATAATGGAAGGGTAGAAAGGACAGAGTTAATTAGAATAACCCTACCACCTAAGAATAATCAATTAGATTTCCATGAATTAATTTTGTGTCTAACTTTATCTACAATATTATGGAAATATGAAGATTTATAATTAGACTTGATTTCTGTTTCTTGATATCTTCTCAAATTACTTATATACCTAATACCAAAATCATTACTAATTTGATCTCTAACGACTAAATCAGTATTTTTTGAAAAATATATTCTTGGTTCGCCAAGGTCAACTTTTAGCCCAGATTCAAGATAAAAATGATTAATCACCTGGTTAGATACATTTCAATTTTTCTGATTTAAAAAATAACTTGACTATAACTAAATCACTGAACTGATCCAACGGCTAGAAAGGAGGCTAATAAGGCCAAGTCTTCAGGTAACCAGACCATCATCCACGTGTACGATGAGCTGTCACGTTACATGCACCTCTGACCTGTGCTGCTGTTGTAATAACCAGACAACCAACTGGAAATAAATTACAGGGCCCACATAAATAGATTGCATCATTGCCTTAATCCTGAACTAAGAATTTTCACACTTCCATCATCACTCCACTTACTGGAGAATTCACCGGGAAAAATGGCGGTGTCTTTCGAATCCGAGAAGCGCAATGGAGTTTACGTTGATGTCGCTGGAGAAGAAGACGCGGCATCAGCAAAGGAGACCAAGAAGGGAATTGGGTTTGGGGGCAACCACCGGAAAGAGCGGGTGACCTTGTACGGTGTTCTTCACCGTTTGATTTCTGTGATTTTGTTCCCCGAACCTGGTAACAGTGGTCCCCTGCTGCAGCGGATCAAGATCTCTCTTTCGCAGAACGTTCCTCACATTCCAGAAGCTTCTAAAAACACCGGTCGCGATGTTCTCCTCTGGACTCGCAGAGGCAGTCCACTCCGAGCTCTCCTCGTCATCTCTGTAAGTATTTGCGTTTGCGTGTCTTGCTTGGGACTGTGGTAGTTATTTTGTGCTGTAAATTTGGAAGTTTTGAACTTTTTACTGAGCAGGGTTTTCGAATATAATTATCTTTTTTGTTAATAAAGTAATTAAAATGTTTTTTTTTTTGTTTGGTACTTTGGGGAAACCGAGAACGTTTGGCAAATGGAAAGTATGCATTTTTTTGTGGAATTTGATTGATTGTCATTTTGGGTTTGGCAAATTGAAAGTAATTTTTTTTTTTTTTGGTTGGAATTGTGATTGAATTTGATTGATTGTCATTTTGGGTTTGTAACTGTTTCGATTGAATTTGATTTTAATTTATTGGGTTTGTTTTGATGTTTGCAAACAATTATGACAGTGAGAGTGGGTTATTGAGTCCATAATTTGGGGTTCTATGTTGATGCAAATTTCCTGATTTTATGTCTCCCAAAAAGAAAAAGTTCCAGACTTTAATGGCATTAAGCATGTTTCTTTTAAAATTCATATGCATGTTCACTTTTTCTGAAGCTTTTAGAATGAGACTGATCGCAAATTGTTTTTTCTTTTCTTTTTTCTTTCCCCTCATTTGTTGATAAACTTTGTTAACATTCAAAAGAATGTAATTCAATTGACCTTGCAGTTTCTATCATATTTGAATTTTAAATTTTTAACAACTCATCTTTCTGATCTGATATTCAATCTCATTTGTCAACGTTGGTGTATTTTTCCTGAAATTATCACCCTAAATTACTAAAACGTTGTCTTTTGGATCTATTTTGTTAGCTACCCTGAAGGAGGGAAGGGTAGTAGTACTGATATTTTCAGACAATTGTACTAAAAATTTGCTCATCTTAATTCCTCTATCTGATGTTAGTGTCTATTTTATTCTTATATGTTTTACCATCATTTTGCCTGTTAAGGAGTTGTTTGGTTCATAGAAAGTAAGTTCCTACAAGATGCTGGACTTCGCATATTGTGAATTTTTCAAGAAGTGCTCAAAGTTGTTTAATTGATAATGGGAACTAAAAGTTTTTGCAGGATGTTTTTCGTACCTAAGAGAGGTAGGAAAGCAAATTCCCATGTTTTGTGGGAAGTAATGCTTCCTAGGAAGTTCTACTTGCCGCATTTTGCCAATTACTAGCCAACCAAACAATCCACTTATTTCCTACTTCTTAGAAAGTTGTATTTCCACTGGCCATGTAACAGTCTGTCAATTATTCTATTGTTGATGAGCAACAGTAACAAGTATTCCCCTTAGACTCCATTGCTGCTCTACTATTAGTATGAGCATATGTGTGACATACTTATTGATCATAAACACAAGTACTGTGGGCCACAGGAATACTAATATGGTAGTTAGACATGTCCTTGGTGTAATGAGTTCTGAATGGAGCCTCAACCCAAGACTTAGTTTAAAGATACGTACTTGTGCACTGGCCTAAGTAGGTTTTGATTAATCCTTTTGCAGATTTTTTCCTGTTTTTCTGTCTAGAGTTTTCGTATGGCTATTAAGTTTCTTAAAGCTTTCTTAGATACTGATTTGAGTTCTTGTCGTAGTTTTTATCAAATGTTATTTGGAAAATGTAACCATTTTCAACCCCATGTGTAAATTTGATGCCAGACAGTAGTACATAATGCTCTTGCAAGTATCCCCATATATTTATCTTCTTTCTGACCATCCTTCTCTGTTCTTGCTTTTCTGTCAGCTGAAACGCCATTTTATTATCAAATACTGTGTCCCATAAAGCACTACATCATTTGATATTCCTGCTTCGTTCACCTAAATTCAGTTAATATCTCTTTGTTTTCTCTCAAGTCTTGCAATTCCTAAAACCTTTCTATCATATTATCTTCTCAAACCCTTACAATTGGATTTTGGCTTCATGCTCCTTACTCAATGAAGCATTTGTTGTTTTGAAATTTTGAAAACATGATTTCACTGTATTGTGTCGCATACCCTTCTTTTGTTTCTGAACCTTATTTTATACAAAAACGGTACATGTAATAGTGATTAAACTAGGACCCTTACTATTCTATAAGACAATAGAATATCCAGTATTTTTCTTGCTTGGTTGCTTTATTGAAATGATTGTTAGAAGAGTATAATGTTGCAGACAACATACTGATCCTGGAGATTAAAATGGCAGGTTATAAATGAAGATGCCCTTATCTGGGGCATTTCTAGAAACGCATCTTGAGGGAGCGAGAGTTCATATTAGAATAAGCTTTTTATAAATTTATATGTTTTAGGACACAATTTTTAACAGAATATCCAAACATGGGGCGCTGGGAGGACCCCTGATCCCTGTGTGGATATGTCCATGCTTGGAAGGGTCAGACCTGCTTGTTAATGAATTTAGGCATTCTCACAAGTTAGGTACCTGAAACTTCCTAGTAGATTGAAAGCTTTCTTTTCTTCATTGTTGAATTAAAATACTTTCAAAAAGGGCAGGGATCAATTGGCATTAGTCTAAGTTTCATTACTCTTCCATAACTTTTTTTTGGAATGTGATTTTTGTCAACCCATTCTTGAAGTAATCATAATATTGATCTTGGATACTAAAGTTCAGAAAAAAAAAAAGAAAAAGATTTTAAATATGTTATCAAATAGTTAACTTATTCTCATGTTTTAAAAGTGTATTTTATGTTATTTTTGTAATATATTGATGGTGTACTAAATAATATGAGATCAATATAAAATTCTTTAGATATGATCCGACATGATTAATATTTTAAACTCAATGGCAGATTCTGTATAACCTACATCCTATAGAAAGTTATGCAATGGTGTAAGAGTTGGTGTGAGTTAGATGGGTGTCAGTTGATCTCCACAATTTAAATAGTTACAGCCTATATTATATAATACTGCGGCGTCTCAGGCTAATGAGAGCAAAGAGTTATAGATGGCTTTTATTGGATTTATAAATATGAAAGGGATGTTCGCTTAAAGGCATCAAGATTACAGATTATTTCTCTTGTAGACAAAACACATAGGTCGGAATCTTTAGTGTTAGCTTTTGATATGTGATCTCTTTTTATCCTGTGATATAGTTATCGTCAATAATCTTTTTTCTGCCTATCAAAAGATAAGCAGAAAATGTCTCCTCTTGTCTGCCACTTCCAAAAGGAGATTGATGAGCTTCCACATTATCATTGTTATCATATCAAGATATTGGAGCATGCCAAGTTTCTTTATTGGCTTGTGTATATTATAACCAAATTCTTATTCTTCACTTGTCCAAATTGCTGCAGGCTGGGGCGATCACTCTTGTTGCTTTAACAGGGTTGCTTGTCTTTATGCTTTTCTTTCTGGCTGCAACTGCAAACGCCATTGTTATCTTGCTTCTTGTGTCTTTGGCAGCAGCTGGAGGATTCTTGGCGCTTTTCTTTGCTTTTGCAACAGCGATATATATTGGAGCATTATCAGTTGCTGTATTTGCGATATCCACAGCTACATTTTCAGCAGCAGTGGCTATTCTTATAACTACAGGTAAAAAGTTGTTTGATATCTCACTTCTTTCCCCAAAATAATCTTTTTGGCTATTATATCAGTATGAAACCTCCGTGCTTTAAACCATCAACTTTGATCCATGAAATTTATCTTTGAAGTAAAGTGATGGAAAACGTGTCTCTTGAATGATGTGCCTTGGTTAGAATTTTGAACAGCACACCATAATATCGACATTTCAACAAAACTTAATCATTGAAAATGATTTTTTTTTTTGGTCAGTTAAATCGATATCATGCCAGATTATTAATGTGGTAGTTTATTGTTTATTTTCCTGTTAGTGCTATCTAGCAGAAACATGCTTGAATCTATTAGCAGCAATATTTGTTGGCTAAAGTTTCTAAATATATGTGCATGATTGAAGGACGGAGTTGTTTTATAAAAGGTTTTGATGATTTGAAACAGTACATGTTAATATATAGTATATAAATTAGTTTTATGGTCCTAGGCATGACGACTCCAAAAAATTGGGATACATTTTCCTGTTATTTTCGGAAAGATAGAGTTTTTACTCCAGGACACATTACCCTTTTTTTTTTTAAAAAAAAAAAAATAACTGGGATCCACAGTTTTAAATAAAAAAAATTCTATATCTATCTCTTCTAAAATTCACCCCATGTATTTTCTGAGAAATGTACCAGATTTAAATCCAAAAAATTGTGAAACTGAAATATACTTTGTATCCTTCAGATCTTAAACAATGATTTACATTTTTAATGTTGATCTTTTGTCTGAT